>JABYQO010000028.1:0-425825 GCA_022606155.1 Trametes elegans | reverse complement strand
CTGATAGGTCCTTGCAGGCCCCCAGTTCTTGACCGCGGAAACTCGCGAGTCGTCGGGAGACGTCCCTCTGGGGTGCAGCGGTGTCCGACCACCATAATCTCGCGAGCGCACAGGATAGACTTAGTGCCTGAGAAGGTCCCGCCCGCGTACTTCATCCGCTGCACAACGCGATTGATGTTCTGGAAGTGCTCCCAGACGAAACGTCGATGCCAGGGTTCTCGCGGAGGGTCTGGTACACTCCGCTTTCGTCGCGGTAGTCGTCTCGGTCCCTTGCAGGGCACGTCGTCGATGTAGGGGACGGTGAGCTCGGGGATTTCCGACCGCAGGATATAGGTGACGTCCTCATGGAAGATAGGAACGGAATTCGACCATCCCATTGGCAGCGTACAGTGACGCAGGGCTCCAAAGGGGGTCTGGAAGGTGGTGAGATCTCGCGAGGACTCCGCGATGAGCCGCTCATCGTAGCCGACGTAGAGATCGAAGATAGCGCCGCAAGGTCGACCGCCAAACTGTTCCGCGAGGTAGTCGGGAGTGGGTGGGACGCCAGAGTGTTGGATGGTTACGCGGTTCAGCGGCTCGAGGCTGTGGACTATGCGCAGCGACTTGCCGTCCTTCTTGAGCACGCAGAACCACCGCGAGCGGTAGGAGGAGTTGGAGGGTTCATAGACACCCGCCGCGATCTTCTTCTTGAGCATCGCGCAAACCTCCTTGTAGAGACCTGGCGGAATAGGGATGTTCTTCTCCACCCAGGGTGTGTGCGGCAGCACCGGGAACTCGACTGGCGGAAAGTACTCGGGCTTGAAGCAGCCACGCTCCGCATCACTCCAGGCAAACGCGTCGTTATGCAGGCTGATGAAGTGGTGGAGTAGCTTGCGTTCCTCTGGCCAGAGGAAGTCGCCGCCGTGCGCCCGGTCCATCGCGAGCTGTCGTTCCGCGGTGTACCTTCCTGTTGGGACGAACGGAGGGGGTCGCGAGTAAGTCGCGGCATATTCGCGAGGGGATCGCCCGTGATGTTGCGTTCGATGCGGAACTTTTCCGGGCAAGTACCCAGCACCGCGCGGACCTTCTGCGCGACGGGCTTGTACTTCTTCTTGGCCTGGATGAAGGTGCTGACTGCCTCTTCCTGCTCCACCTCCACGTACGCTGCTTCCGCGAGCGGGTCGTCCGCGAGTCGCGAGTCCACGGCTGACTGCCAGAGTAGCCGCGTGCCGTCTTCTGCGCGAAAGGCTAGAGTGCTCGCCGCGAGAGGTGAAGCTCGCGGTAGGGTATAGAACTCGCCGGGTTGGGCCGGCGATATTCGCGCTTCAGCGCGAGCGGGGTATCGAGATGCAGCGGCAGAGAGAGAGAGGCCAGGAGATAGGAATGGGGTCGGTTCGCTTTCTAGTTTTCGCGGAAACTTTTCGAGATGGTCGCTGGAGAAATCGAATCGCAGACAGAGAGATAAAGGGCGGAGAGAGAGAGAGACTGGTCTGAGACGGTGGTATAGGCGCAGATGCTCGGTACGCGGCCGTCCCATTCTAGTAGCACCGCGATTTCTTCGCTATCGCAGTCAAGCAGACTCGGTACGCGCGGGGAGGTGGGGAGGTCGGTCACGAAATCGAGCTTTTCCTCGCGGATTGGTGGGGATGGTCGCGATTTGGCCGGTATTCGGGCAGCGGATAGTGATGGTCTGCTCCTCGTTCGCGAAGTTCTTCACCACACTCTTGGTCAAGACATCGAAGGGCCGCCCGAGTAGCATGTCATACGCGGCGTTGCGGATGACGTGGACCTGGAGGTAAAGCACAATGTCCGCGACGCAAAAGGGCACATTCCGCACCAGGCCTAGCGACTTGTCGACTTCTCCATTCGCGGACTGCATGTTGAGGCGAATCGTGGGGTCGTATGCCAGCCCTAGTGCGTGACAGACGTTCTCGGACATCGCGACGATCATGCAACCCGGGTCCACAATCGCTTCGACGTACTCTTTGTTGTCAACCAGGCCCACGATCGACCGCAGCGCGTGGGACTCGCGAGCTACGCTGAGGGGAGCGGGCTCCGCGGAAGGGGCAACATTACGCAGGTACGCCTCGTATAGGTCCGGGACGACCAGACCACCAGGCTCTAGCGGCTGGCCACTGCAGGAGACGTCCTCCGCGAGGTATTCCGCGTAGTCGTCTACCCCCACGTAGCCCACAGACCGCTGCGCGTTCGGAACGCGCTTAGGCGTGACCGCCTCGCGGTACTTCGTGCGTAGCTCAGGCGAGATAGAGAGGAGCTCCTCGGGGACAGTGTGATGACCGGTGCCTTCATGGTACGCGCAAAGATAGCCTCCGCAATCTTCGGGTCGTAGATTGGCACCTGGTTCTTGTAGGCCCCCTCGCGATCCGCGTCTTTGGCCTTTGGCGGTGGCGCTGCAAAGTTCCGCGCCGTCGGAGGCGCGTACACCGCGTCGCGAGCCTTGGCGAAAGGGTGCTCGGGTCCGGCCGGCGCGGGGTGGTCCTCCTGCCGCCGGAACGGTGTAGGGGAGTGGTTCTCCACACGCGACTCACTAGAGCCCGCGTTCGCCGTCTTGACCGTAGCGTCCTGCACTACCCGCCCTGGTCCTCGCTCGTCACGCTGTGCTGCGTTCGGCTCGGGGGGTCCTCGGGAGGAGCCGTGAGGTGGAAACGCCTGAGAGGGCCTCGACGGTCCTGCGGAAGGCTCGCGAGATCGCGGTGTCTGTTCGCGACCTTGGCTCGGTTCGCGTCGCGGGTAGGAGGGGGTCTGGAAGCGGGCCTGGCCAGGACGGCGGTCTGCAGAGCGACCTCGGTTTTGCCGCGGAGGAGACGGAGGTCGCGCGCGAGGGCCGCGGAAGGGTGGTATCTCCACACCGTCAAACCGGCCAAAGCTCTGCCGCAACGCGAAGATCTCGTGTTCGAGGTGCGCTATGCGGTCCGCGGCGTCCAACTGGTACGAGGCCACCGTTGGGTAGTCCGGTGAGACCGAGAGAACCATCTGCGCGGCCTGCCCCGCGGGAGGCGGTGCGAGCAAAGAGTTGGGGTAGCGACGGTGCCACTCGTAGACCCTGTCGCGCATTGTCACACCCTCGAAGCCTGGCAGGTAGCGGGGGACAAAATTGCCGTTGGGCAGGACGACGCGGCCATCTGGGGCCCGCGAGATACGTCCGGCGCGCACGTCTTCCTCGATGAAGGGGCAGTTGCGCATGAGACAGCCTGGGTTCCCGCAGTAGTGGCAGAAGTTTCCGCCCTCCTGCTGGTAGCGCTGTCCTGCTGGCGGATAGTTGGGCTGGAACCGCTGCTGGAAACCCGCCGCGGTCTGCTGGGGAGGAGGTCCGCGGTTCGCGGCGTTCGCGAGGGGTTAGCGCCCCCTTCGCCCACAGTCTGTGCCAAAAGCCGGAGTAACGGCCCTAGATCCTCGACCTTGACTGTTGCGGGGTTGGAGCCTCCTGCCGCGGGCGATGTCGCTGACCTCGCGACCGGTGTCGCGAGAGTTCCATGGAGCACAAACGCGGCCGCGTCGTAGACCTCCTTCGCGGGATATGGGTCGTCAGGGTAGTGGTCCGGGTTCTTCAGCTGCAGGCGTTGCGATACCTGTTCCAGCAGTGGCGCCCGAATACCGCGAATAAAGTAGCGAGACTGCTCCGACTCCGAGAGGCGGTTGCGGCCGATGAGATAGGTAGTCATCGCGAGGAACTCGCGGTAGTAACTGGACAGCTCGCCGATGTTTGTGATGGGGCTGGCCGCTCTGGCCGCGACGAGTGCCTCGACGTCTGCGACGGAGAATTTGCGCGCTTCGCCCGCGCCCGGGTAGAGCGCAAGGATATCTGCCTTGAAGTCCTCGTAGGTCTTGTCGCCCACTGTGTAGGAGGGCAGACTCTCGCAGAGCTCGCTGTCATCGATGGGGAGGTACCGCGTGACCCACCGCTTCTTCGCGGCATCGGTCTCGATGCCCGCGATGTCGAAGAGCGTCTCGAGATCTTGGAAGAAGCGCCGGAGGGTGCGCGGTTGCGCGGGATCGAAGACAGGTGCGCTCGAATGTCGCGGAGCTGGCATCGTGGGGCGTCGCTCGGCAGGGTAAGCGTGCGCGAGGGGAGGCTCGTCATTGCGGTCCGCCATTGTAGGGGGACTATGTTCGCGCGAAACGGGGGGCTCTGGTTGCGTTGAACGCGGTGGAGAAGACAACGTACTCTGCGTGGGAGACGCGTCAACTGGAGAGAGGTTTGTGTGGGGAACCCGCGGGCTAGCGAGCGGGGTGGAGAAGAAAGAGAAGGAGTCCTCCGCCGCGATGGGGGAAGGGAGGGGTGGCTGTCGTTGTTGTTGCGAGGGAGGGTCCGCTGGCGAGGCTACTATCCGCAGAGCCGTCTCGCGGATCCAGTCACAGCGCGAGGGATCTTCTTCAACAAGGACGCGGCTACGCTCGAGAAGCGCGAGGACTGGGTCGAGTACCGCAGCGAGTTGTTCGCGATTCAGGTAGTTCGCGAGTTGGCGGTACGTCTGGGTGAACTTCCCAACGATGAATTCTTCTGCAAGGGACGGTTGTATCGAGCGGGAACGTGCTCGGGGAGGAATCGCGAAAAGAGACGGCGCGGCAGCCGTCTAGCTAGGAGGAAGCCGACTGTGAGATGGTTGCTCACCCCCCTGCGGTGGTCACCAAAATGATGCTCCTAAACAACACCCAACTGCCGACGTAGAGGGCCGAGCGCCTTTGTAGGGCGAGGCCGTCGCGAGATTCTGTGGGGGGGTGCGCGGGCGTACCGCAAAAGGAGCGAAGCAGGAGGAGGTTAGAGTCGGGGTGCCCTGGCTAGAGGCAATGCGCAGTGGGGGTGACGTGGCAAAGGCCGAGGGGAAACGCAAGAGTCGCGGGTTTCGCGAGTTGGATTTCGCAGTCTCGCGGAGTCGCGAGTCGCAGGTCGCAGTCGCAGTCGCAGGTCGCAGTCGCAGTTCGCAGTAAGGTCGCAGGGAGTTCGCGGGCGCAGTGTAAGCTCAGTGTTGAGATCCCAAGAAGGGGGAAGGGGGAATCTGGATTGCCCGGCGCTTCGCCGTGTATTTTACAGGCCGAGTCCATAACTAAGTCCATCAATAAATAACACAGAAATTCCGCGGCCGCGGGGTCTCACCCGCGAAGAGTCGGGGCCCGCGTCGCGATGTCCCACTATCACGGGACCGCGCCTCCGCGCCTGGAATCCGCGAGCGCCCGGAATCAGGCCCGCGATGGCCGGAGATACGTCCTCTGTCCTGCCCAAGTCCGTCCGTGGCCTATGTGCATCCGCGGGCGGTGCGCGAGTTCGCGAAAGGAGCAGCGCGGCTGAGAAGGTTCGAGTAGCACCCGCCACAAGGATACCGCGAGTCCGCTAAAGCGGCAAATCGGGGCCTAGCGAGGCCCTGGGCGCGTCAGCGAACTGCACAAGCGTCGATACTGCAAATGCGATGTCTGGCCGCGTCCCGAGCGCGGCGTACATGAGGGCACCAATTGCTTCCTTGTACGGGACACAGCGCATGTGGGGGACTTCTGCGGGGCTCTCAGGACACTGAGTTTTCGAGAGCAGCTGGTGAGCGTCCATAGGCGTTGAGACAGGCTTCAGGTCAACAAAATTGAAACGGGCGAGTAAGGCGTCGATGTAGGCGTGTTGGGAGAGGGAGAGGGTGCCGGCATTGAGATCGCGTGTAATCTTGATGCCGAGCAGCCATGAAACAGGCCCGAGGTCGGTCAGCTTGTAAGCTGCACCAATCTTTGCCTTGTTCTCGTCGAGGAGACGTCGCGAGCTCCCCGTGAAGAGGCAGTCGTCGACATGGGCCGCGAGCACGAGTATGTGCTCACCTTCGCGCTTGTAGAAAACGCCCCAGTCCGCCTCCACCCTCATGAACCCCAGCTTTCTGAGCGCCGCGCACAGCGTCTCATACCACTTCCGCCTGCCCTGCTTCAACCCATACAGCGCCTTCTCGAGCTTGAGGACAAAAGCCTTGCAGTCCGCAAACACGTGGTCAGGTGGCTGTTCAAGGTAGACATCCTCGTCGAGTTTCGAGTTCAAGTAAGCACTGTTGAAGTCGAACGAGTCGGCTGCCCAGCCGTTGCGAGCCGCGATAGCCAAGAGAAGACGAATAGAAGAAAGCTTAGCGACAGGAGCAAAGGTGTCGTAGTAGTCGATGCCGTAGATCTGAGTGAAGCCCCGAGCGACTAGCCGGGCCTTGTACTTGTCGATTTCGCCAGCAGCGTTCTTCTTGACGCAGAGAACCCATTTAGAGTCGACGACGTTGCCAGTAGAGGGTCGGGGGACAATGCACCAGGTCTTGTTTGCAACAAGGGAGTCGAGTTCGGCTTGAATGGTGTCCTGCCACTTCGGCCAGTCTGGGCGCTTCTTTGCCTCCATGTACGTCGGCTCGATGCACTCGGCGTCTCCCGCTGCTGCCGCCATCGCCAGCTCCACCTCGTCTTCCACTGTTCATGCCATCGCCATCGCCACCATCTCTGCTTCCTCGCCCTCCTGAACCTCCTCGATCCTTGCCGTACCCTCCTGGACACCCATCGGCAATGCTGGTCCTCCTGCGCGTCCCGACACTGTGCCCTCCCCTGCCCTCAGCCGCCGCACATAGTCCGATTCCTTACGGACGCGCGACGACCTCCTCAACTCCCCCTCAACCTCCGTCTTCTTCGGCTGTCGAGCCTCCAGCTCGTGGTCCTCGGTGGTGGTAGATGGGAAGGTGGATTCGGGTGTAGCAGGAAGAGGTTCGGGTGCAGATGGGGTGGGAGAGGGGGCACGCTCGTGTTCATCCAGGTGAGTACTGACTTCCATCCTCTCCCCCTCGAGCGGCACCTTGACGTCACCATTCGGGCCCGGGAAGACAACACTGCGCTCGACCGTCACAGTGCGACGCTTCGGCCAGTAGACACGGTGCACGTTGGACTCCTCGTCAAAACCGACCCATCGCGCGTCCTCTGCCTGGCCCGACAGCTTCGATCCGCCAGGCGAGTGCACTCGAACACGACATCCCCACACGTGCAAGTGTGCAAGGTTCGGTTTATGCCCCCAGAAGACCTCAAACGGCGTCTTGCCATTGAGTATCCGGGTCGGCGTCCAGTTCTTGAGGTACACCGCGTGAAGAGCGGCCTCCCCCCACAGTGCTTTCAGCAGCGCTGCGTCGTGCAGCATTGCGCGGACCTTCTCCATCACGGTGCGGTTCCCTCGCTCTGCGACTCCATTGTACTCTGGCGTGTCATGTGCCGTGAGCTTCCTGACAGTTCCGTCCTCATCCAGCAGCTTCGTGAAGTCAGCGCTGAGGAACTCCCTGCCCCGGTCGGAGTGCAGGCATCGAATACGCGCACCCTTCTGCGTCAGGTAGAAGCCACGAACTTTGCGGTAGGCACCCAAAGTCTCGTCCTTGGAGCGCATCAGGTGAAGGGAGGCATAGCGGGAGCAGTCGTCCGTGAACATGGAGTAGTACTGACGTCCGCCTAGGGTGCGAACAGGAGATGGCCCCCAGATGTCGGTGTGGACCTCCTCCCCGACAGTGCTCGCTCGTGGGCGTACACGCTCGGTCGCAATCGGCTTCCGCGTCGTCTTGCCAGCAGCGCAGGACTCGCAGTCCTCAACTGGTCCATCGGTGCTCGACAAGACCAGCCCCTCAACAGCTCCGCGGGCGACCATGTTGCGTGCAGCGTCGGGCGCGATATGCCCGAGCTCGCGATGGAGTTCTGCGCGGGTGACCACATGGGGAGGCTTGTCTGTGTCTGCAGCAGCGGCCGCTGTCTCTGTGCGTGGGATACGGAGCCGATAGAGGCCGTCCATGAGCGGGATCTTCGCGATGCACGTTCCATCCGAACGCGAGATGAGGCACTCGTTGTTCTGGAACACGACCGCTACGCCCGCAGCGGTGACGCGTGCAATGGAGACGAGGGTGACGCCCATCGAGGGCGCGTGGAGAACATCTTGAAGGAGGACTCGTGTCGTGCCACCAGCGCCGTCGGGCAAGTGGACGTGCATGTCCCCCTTCCCGACCGCCTGAAAGGTGTGATTGTCGGCAGCGTGGATGGGCCGCGAGGGGATCTCGATGTAGTTGATGAAGCGGTTTCGGTAGCACGACATGTGCCTGGTTGCGCCTGAGTCGAATAGGACGATCTCGTCCTTCGCACCGAAGTCCTGAACAAGCATGGCGTGTGCCTTCGCCGCGACGAACTGCTCGTCAACATACGATGGGTCCTCGAAGAGATTGTTAGGCACCCAATCATCAAGCTCGCCGGCCGGTTCGGAGTCCAAGTCAGACACCGTACGGAGCTCCGGCATGTCATCGTCGTCAAGCACAGGCCTCGAGATCCAGGTGAACCAGGCCTCGTCCTTCTTCTCCGCGGCGGCTGCAGCTGTCTCCTTGGGCTTCTCCTTGCCCTTCGGGCCTTGGCCCTCCTTCCCTCCCCCTGGCGCCCAGCATTCCGACTTGAAGTGCCCGCGCTTCTTGCAGTTGTAGCATTCAACGTCCTTTTTGGACTTCTTCCCGCCCTTGTAGCCACCGGCCCGATCATTGGCCGACATGGCGACATCATTCGAGTCGCCTCGCTTCGCGCTCTTCGCTCGCAGCGCGCGATGCTCATATTCGTCGGAAAGCGCTTCCATCAGCTCGTCCGGGCTCAAGACTCGACCCGAGACACGAGAGGTAGCGGAGATGGCGGAAAGATACGGCTCATAGGCGGAGGGCATGGAGCCCATGATGATGGCAAAGAAGTCATCGTCGGAGGGGGTCTGACCCATGGCAGATAGGTCTTCATACATTGTTCGGAGCTTCGCGAAGTGCACACGGACGTCGTCGCGGTCCGCGCACCGTTGCTCCTGGAGTCGGCGCCTAAGGTCGACGGAGACCATGCGCGACTTGCGCTCGAACTCTTGCGCAAGCGCCTCCCAGATCGCACGCGCGTTCGGTTTGGTGCGAATCTTCATGAAAAGTGAGTCGGGGATCGTGCTCGCTATGAGCTGCTTGACTTTTGCCTCGCCTTTGCGCCACTCGGCCAGCGCGGCCTCATGCGTAGCTTGCGCTTGGTCAGGAGTCCCTCCGGCAGCCGCACCTGCAGCCGCCGTCGGCGTACCTCCTGTACCTGCAGTACCACCAGCGGGAGCTGCGGCACCACCACCGGTCCCTCCGGCAGCAGTACCCGCACCCCCTCCGGCCGCGGCGGGCCCAGCTACCACTCCTGGAGTAGCTGTCACCACCGCCGTGTCCGTGGCAGTCTGCGCGGTTGCGGCAGCGGCTTGCGGCGCAACCGGCTCCATCGTTGTCCCGTCGAGATGACCGGAGTAGCCCTTCGCGTCGGCGGCCCACATCAACCGGGCCTTGTACAAGACCCAGTTGGCGCCGCCTAGCTCAAGCTTCGGGACACGAACGGAGTCATCGGCAAGCTTGACATTCGACATTGTTTGCGTGGTAAGTCTGGTTCGATTGGTGCAACTCGAGTCTGCCTAGAAGGCAGGGCTCATAACCTATAGAACGATAAACTCAGTCTGTATTCAGAAGACTGATATACAAAGCTTATACACCTATAGAACGATAAACTACGGGTACTAATCAGTAAGCTATTCGAGTAAGAAGAATGTAGTAAGGCTCACCTCAGTCTGTATTCAGAAGACTGAGGTGGCCGAGCGACTGCGGTCGCAAATATATACGCCGCGGGACAAGACATGCCCGGTACAAAAGGAACAAGACATACGAACGCGGCCGAGCACGAGCACGGCCGCGCGAGACTGCCACAAGACTCGATAGAACAAGAAGAGACAAAACATACGAAACGGGCGGTGCCGCGCGCGTCCCCGACGCACGCGCACACGCCGCCCCCTACGCGGGCTCGCGCACGGCTTGCCCGCGTCCCGATTTCCTCCAACAGTGGGACACACTTGGCTTCCCGACTCTGACAAGGCTGGGCTTTTCTACCGCATTGTGTGCCAATGTGCTGGCCACGGAGTGTTCGACATACGTGCATCTCAACTTTTCCACCTGTACGTCCGAGTTCCCTATTTGTTCAGGCCTTCGCCATGTCATCGATTGTCCGTGCGGATGCGAGGTGAGCGGGAGCGCGCACGCTACCCCCGCTTAGCTGACCCTACCCCTCTCAGAAGTTGATTGCCCTGTGGCGCGACAAGCTGAATTTGCGATACGACTTTCAGCAAGTTCTACGATGCTCATCATACTCCACTTCATGCCGTCGCTCATCACCCTAAGCACACCTCCGAGCGCCCGGCCCATCAGCCGGTGAGACAACACTCACATCCTCATCCGGCTTCACTCTAAAAGATCAGCCCATCGCGAGGGAGCCGTTCAATTCCAAGGGCCATAGCTTGGTTAACGCGGACACTGAGGAGCTTCTGGTCCTCATCGCAGCCCGACGGGCGCGCCGCCCTGCCGGTGTCAAGAGCAAATCAGGGCGCTTCCTGCCACGACGGGACCTCCTGCGACGCTTCGGCAGGCAGCTCTCCAGTCGTGATTCGTTCCGAGCTCCTCCCCCAACATTAGGCGCAGCGCTCAGGGTTGAAGGAGAGCCTTTCTCGTCTCTACCGTTCGGCGGACAATCACCGCTCGCGCACGCTCGGAGACGAACACTACAGATGTCGGAAATGACCTAATCTTACCTGCTGCATCTGATATCTGACATAGGCTGATCGCATTATGGCTGATATACAGCAAGCCGTCCCCTCCCCGCTAAAGGCCCAGCCCTTGACTGTAGCTTCCAAGTTCGCGACCGGCTTATGCCTTCCTTGTCTCCACTGCAAACGCTTGTGTAAACGGATCTAGCACGATCTTCCCCTGATATCCCACATTTCCCCGCCGGCATGCTTTTCCCGGTTGACATGGCGGGCATGTGCCACGTGCCCGCATTAGCTGCCCATCCACATTGGGTGTGGGTCCAACGTGTGGGTCCATCTACCCCTGAATGGATATGGCGTGGCCAGAATGCTTGCTGCGGCAGGACCGGGAGAAGAGGTACGCACCGCCCTTCAGCTTCTCTTGATAATCGATGTGCCCATGGTACACGGGGCATGCCTCCACGCGTTTCATGTCCTGCATGCATCGGGATTCTAGCACGCGCGCCAGCGCAAATGCAGTTCGATGTACTTAGTCCTAGACCGCATGGCATCGCAGCACAGTATAAGCCTATGTACACCGTTATGAGCACCGCTACCAATGTGGCTTTATTCCTCCATGGCAAACAGACCTTTTCCCCCTGACGCCGTCCATAACTGTCGATATAAGAGCCTTGTGACCCACTCGGAAGAGGGCCATGCGCCGACGCCACTGCTGCAATCTCGCTTGAGTTCAAACGAGCGCGCAAGCCTTCTGCGTTCGCACGAGCGACGGACGCCCTTGTCCTGACCTACCGTTGATAGTTATTCTCCACTCCAGCTGACCTTCAATCAGACATGCTGGATAGGTCGAGCGTAATACCCCGCCACGCACTCCACGCCCGCTCACCTGCCTTCATCACAGAAACTACAGATGACTGGAGCACTCCGCTCGTGTAGTGTGTGAAGGCACGGCGTGCACGTCCGGGAACTAGCCCTTTCCGATGCAGGCCCCTTGTCTGTGGATGGGATAAATGCACGCAGCCCCCAAGCGGGATGAGTTTAACATCGCCTCTGTCCTCGAGCCCTCTCTGCCCGCGAACACTCGCCACTCAAAGACTCGCCTCTATCCCCTCGCCCCAATCCCCAATTCCTCTTATCCAATGGCACCACTCACCATGGATACGCCTTCGCCCGTGCTCAGCTGCGACGCCGGATTCCTCCCGTCTCTTGCGTTCCTTGCATTGGCTTGCTTCCTCTACATGGCGTTCCTCGGTCTCTTGCAGAACCTTTGTGGCTGGCCCCGCAGGGAGCTCAAGTACCTCGAAGAGGACACGAGCGACCTGGTCGCAATGTTGACGCTGGTCGCCGAGGAAGGCCACCTATCTCTCAAGGAGTGCGCAGAGATCAGGCTCAGACTGACATCGTGCGTACCTCAGCGCGTTTCCAACGTCCGCATCCTTCCTTGTCTTATTAGCCGTTCTCAGATTGCAAAACATGATCACGAGGCTACTCGCCGAGTGCCCGCGTGGAAAGCCTGTGCGAGACTTCCGCAACCTCCTGCGGGGCCACCTTCATCGTGAGACTCGCTTCATCTCTGGGGTTTTAGATGAAATAAGGGCCGACCTCCACGTGCGCGCTTTCGGATATTATTCCAATATGCTGTTGTGCTGATTGGGTCACGCGAGCAGCTCCAGTGAAGCCTCTCCGGAGGGTGTGCGGCGAGGTCGTCGGACCTCACGCAAGTCGGTAGTATGCACAAGAACAGTGTGATGCGACATTTTCACGCTGCTCCTTTTGCATTTGCTTACGCAAGCTCGATGTTTTGCGTGGCAATGATACAGCGCCGCTACGCAGCGCCTCCGTTTGTCTACAGTTGTCTCTTGTCTCTCGCCTTACCACTGCAGTGTGTTTTCCTCTTGCTCAGTCATACATGGAATTATTCCATCGAGCCCTTGTTTTCCCTCACTGTTGTTGTATTTATATCTCCAGACAGTCGGTAGTCTGTAATGTTCTGTACCAGGCCCTGGTTTTGGCGCGCTGTACAATCTAGCTCATACAATTCGTCTTGAGCCTTCCCATCGCAGTCAGAAATTGGAAACCGCATCTGGAGTACAGGTCGACAAACTCTAACACCTCGGTGTTGTTACGGCGCGTTGGCGCCTAACACAGATCCCATGGCCAATCGTTTTCGTGCTGACCGTGTTCCCGTATCTACAGCACTTAGGAGTTAGCCATAGCGTCGATCGGTCTGGAATGCTTACCTATAGACTGGCAGATCGTTCCGCGGTTCCAGTATATAGTGCCGGCGTGTCTGGTTTTGTATCGCTGCTGAATCAACGCCCGTGCTGGCGCCTCTGCTTCTCGCGCTCGTTTTCAAGCTGCCCGTCCTTACCTCAGGCTTCTCGGACTCTTGATCACCCTCAAGCCTTGTCTCGCGCCATTACAGGTGTATGAATCGAGGATGGCTCTCGATTGAGCCAAGCGCTCTGAAACTCGCGACAAGACCAAGCGCTTCTGGTACGCTACTATTGCGGTCAGCGCTTCGCGAGCGTCCTTGTCCGAACACCGCCATGTTTGCAGAACCCTACCTAATGACCCAAACCATGAGGTCGTGTGCAGACTCGTCCTGGCCCACGAACAACGTGTTGCTCATCTCTGAACTGCCTTGCACCGCTTTTGCAGGTATTCCGCAACCATCAGACCTCCTGCGAACCCCCAGCTCATTCTGCGCCCCCGGTCCCGCGCCGTGCCAGGCAGGAGAAACATCACAGGCAGGTGTTCAAGCTGTGCTTGCACACTCTATTTGCCATCTGACAGACTTCCATCGATGCATGCGTCGTGCATGAGGTGCTCAGCCTTTTCCGAAGGCGCGTCCGAGGATGTTGCAGCGCCCAGTATATGTAGCGGGCGTAGCTGCACGACTGCTCGCCACGACTTGTCGTACACTCGGATCCACGACTCTCCGACGCTTCTCACCGAAAGCATCTCTCTTCGCTCTTATGAATAAGTTATCCGATTGTACTTTGCCGCCGCTATGGGTGCCTTTTCCTGGATCATGCTCGCGATCATCCTCTTTGTCTTCCTGAGACAGTTGCCTTCTCACAAGCTGTATGTACTCACCCAGGACTTGCAAGACGCACAAACATACTTTGCCTCTCTCATGGAAGAAGGCCTCATCAGTGGCTCGTACGCTGAGGACTACCGGAAACAACTAAACGAGTGCGTACCCCGCATATCCTTCCCAATCGGAGTCAACTGATCCGCCCTCGCAGGCTGCAGAAGCAGACGGACGAACTCCAGCAGATTATGAAGGGCATTTGGCCGTTCTCGTACCGCGACTTCGCTAACATCTTCCGCGGCGTGACGAGCCGGTGCTACAAGGTGCGCTACGACGTGGAGATGTTTCGCAACAGTATCCGGGTACGTCGCTTCCGGTGGCCTGCACCTTGGCTCAGGCATCGCGTTAACACCAACTAAAACAGAGGACGGGCGGCTATGAGAAGCTCCGTTTTGACACGTACAAGATGAGGGCCACACCCGCCCGTGGTACGCATGATATACGCTCACTGTGCTACCGTCACTTACCTTACGAACCAGGCTACTCTACCGATGATTCCTCGTCCTCATCCTCATCCTCTGAGACTTTGGCTACGGCGACTTTCTCGCCTGCGCCTTCAAATGCAACTGCCTCCTTCGGGAATCCCTTGTCTACCACCTGCGACCCCGACGCGCACCGGATCCCTGCGCTCAGGACTCGTACTGCTCTCTAAGTCGCGCCCCGGCATGTCCGTTTGCTTCAACAGCTCCCCATAGTAGATGTTCACTCGCCCGTCGCTTCCGCTGCGACGCGGTATGAGCCCCCTCTGTCTCCACATAGATGCCTGGCCTCCAAGCTATCACCAACCCAATCCTGCTTTCGTCCGTGCGCCCATGTCGAACGTTCAGTTCCCCGTTCCCGCACATATCTCTCGTCGCCAGTCGCACCTAAGACTCGTCGCTTGTTGTTTTCTTTGTATCACCACCGTTGTTGTACGCCTCGCGCTATTGTTGCTCTTGTTGTTTATACGTACATGCGACTTGACTCAACCTTGTGCGAGAATCGGCAGCATGCTGTAGCCTGCTTGCGCGCGGCGAGAGTGTATATGACGGTCCGAAGCGATCGAGGCCTCCGGCGTTGACATCCGACAGGGGGAGCTACAGCGCTTCCGCCCCGCTAGACTCAGCGTTCGCTGGTGTGGAAAAGCTGCTCTTTGTCTCATACGCGAACATCATGCGCGAGCCGGGCACACGCTACCACGAGGACACGATTGAATCAGTGCAGGGGCCGGCCGAACCCGAGAGGCCAGCGTCCAGCAGAGCGCGCGCGCTTGGGGTAACAGAGTTTGCCTCCTCCCGCCACCCTCAGTCGCTCGCCTCCCTCGCTCGATTGCCTCTCAGCTTAGCTTGCTGAATAGTGCCCCGTACTAGTAAACATCTCTATTCGACCCGCCCGCCACTCCCTCTTCGCTTGCAACAGTTGATACACGTGATTTTGCATCCAATCCAGCAGTGCACGCCGTAGGAACCCAAACCGCGGAGCAAGCGAGCCGCCCACTCACGCGGCTCAACCTGCACCGCGTCCGCGCCCGGCCTGCGGCCGGGCCCCTGCCCAACCCTGGCCCCTACGGCCTACGCTGCTGCACGCCCGACGCGCTTGCCCAGCTCAGCCCGCAGACGAAGCTGGACACCGCCAAGCGCGCAGGGAGCACCACACATCGCTCGCCTAAGCGGGCGACAGACACGAGGAGTATATGAAGGAGAGCGGGCTCACATTGACGAACATCCGTGAAGGGATGTATACAGCATAGCGGAAGCTCGCCGCTCTACTTTGGGTTCCTGAACCCGGTGGAGGGCAACGACAAGATGACTGTCCGGGCCGGGTTTTTGTTCTTGTAATTGACCGAGGGAGGCTGGACGAGCGCGCTCAAGAATTGCTGGGACGTCCTCAGTACGCTGTCTCACAGAGTCCGGCCGTCCAGATCGTGCTGACTCAATCGGCGTTAACGTTCTTACGATATAGAACATGGAGGTATGCTCTGGATAGACGAGGCGGATCTAGTCCTGTTTGCCGACGAGTCAGACGCACCTCCGGAGGGGGGTGCTACCTCGGACCTGGAGGAACGCATGAGCGTCCCAGGCTGGCTTGGCTCGGGAAACAGGATCTATACCGGGTGTGCGGTGGAAAACGGGTCCCTACCGAGGTGCGTGTAATCCTCGTTGCACGACTTTCATGCTGAGGGAGTCTTGACTGGTCATCCACACAGCTTGACGTTTCGCCTGCCGGAAATGCTGCACGCCGTAGGGTCAGGTGTGGTGGACACCAGGCGCGTCCCCGCTCCTATCCGCAGCGCCTGGCACAAATGCAGCTGCGTGAGCGCAGACGTTGCGAACAAATTCGCCGAATTCAGTGTAGTGAACGTCTCCTTCGTATTCGCACACCTCTCTGCGGCGCTATTTGCCATGGGCAAACTCCGCCGCGCGGATGACACGGTCATAGCGATCTCAGAAGGAATGGAGGAGACGGTACACGAGATCCGTGAGGCTTTCGGTCGGGATGGTGCGTTCATCTTCGGACGGTATTGTGTTTGGGTCAAGAGAGATAGTTGACGGGCCGTTGAGGCTGCACAGAAGAGTAACCGTACTTGATCGTGTGCTGCATCTCCTTGCAGACGACGATGACACCACAAATCCATGATTCACTCGCATCCTCGTGTTTCTGTACGTATTTTACAAGGTAGAAGATCGCGCGACCTGGCATATCACATCCTCTCGGTGAATGGACGCTCCGCCGGACACACTCCGACTTGTGCGGCATACAGTCCCTCGATCTCCTGAACATACATTTTCAGGCACATTCCGCGTTTGGCGGTTCCCTTCGGCGTGCGTTCGAGCGGTTTATCTGGAGACGCGACGAGGATCATCTGGGGGTTTGGGCAATTCAGTGACAGCCGACTCCAGAGGCGTCCGTGATTTGCACTCACCTCGCGTCTAATTCGTGCATACGACTTGCAGCCGGCGTTCACACCTTCAACCGTCGGCCTGCACAAAGTTCAGTGATGAGTCTTCTGACTCCCCGTTGCGCTGCGGAAGTGTACGTACCAGATCAAGTCCTTGATCTTCTCCGCATCCAGCTCGTGGCCAGACGAATCAGCCCTCGAGACAGGATCGACGAGAATGCCGAGTTCGATGCGAGCATTCCCGAACACGATGGCGGTCAGTATATGCGGATCCTGGATCAGTATCGCCTCTGTTACGGATGTCAGCACAAGACGTATCATCCGCGGACGTGCACAAACCAATTGGTACTGGGTTGATCTGTAGCCAGGTCAGCCCAGATCGTGAGTTCAGGGCAGGAACCAGATGAAAGTGGATTGTGCTCACGTTAAATCCATTAGACAGCGCAATCTGGTCGTCCTTGCGTCCGAGAACCCTCCACAGCTGCGAATGTGCCGGATGCCGCTCGATGAGATCGCCGACCGCAAAGGCAGGTGTCCCGTCGACCTCCGCGTTCGTGATGTGTGGGAAGTACTTCTCTGTAGCCTGTGAATGACGGACAGGGAGTGAAGAACATTTCCCATCGCGCGAAACGGACTCACTAGCATGACAGGCTCGAATGTCTGAGCCAACCCAGGCTGAGGTCGCATGTGGAACGTCAGGTGCGGAGAGAACTCGAAGTACTCCCATTCGTCCCCCGTTGTAGCGGTTACCTTGTCGCGGTAGAATTTGGACACAGATCCCATATCCGTCCTGCAGCATAGTGAGTGCCGTACATATAAATCGGGGTCAAGTTGCACGCACGATCCCCAGAACGTCTGCAGGTTCACCCCGGACGCCATGAGCTTGCGGCCGACATCCCTGTTCAGGGGTGCGCCGGCGTACGCCTCAACGGTCGATCAGAAGGAGAAGGCCACGCAAGCGAAGGGCAATGCTTACGACAAAATCTAACGCTCGAAGCACGGAGAGGTGGACTTCATCGCGACCTAAGGCCTACGTGAGAGCGTTGGCCATGTCATCAGCACACCCCTTGCTGATCAATGTGTTCATTGAACCTACCTCAACGAACGCCGGCACGCAGAGCACTATATCGCATCCGCATGCCTGCCACGCCTCGAGGTAGCTGGCGGCGGTGGGAACAACCGGAGGGTATGACGGGGCGTAGAGGGCAAACGTGGCACCGGAGCTCACCTAGACCGTCAGGTGCTCAGGGAATGGGGGCCATTCGTAGGCAGGCATATACTGCTGATGGACTCACTGGCCACTGCAAAACGGAGCACAAGTCAATGTAAGATACTGGTCACTCGCTATTCCACGATGTGTCACGTACTGTGTATGTGATCCGCCCAAGCGAGTCTGCATGAACCACGTTCTTGTAGTGAATTACATGTCGGTGATCATGCATATTTGACTCACGACACGGGGGATTTGTGTGCGCCGCTATGCGCTTCCCGGCCAGAGATACATCACCAAAACCTACTCAGGGTTTGTATCGCGTACTGAGTCCGACGTGGTTTACACTCACAAGGAAACTGGCTCGCGTTCACTAGGGCTCTCTTAGTCAGACGGATCGGCTTGGGCAAAGCGGTACTCCCTAAATAGAGCGGTGTGAGTGTGATGCCCAGAGGCTCCGACAAGGATCTCACCAGAGGAATGCATGATCACAGCTACGTCAGTATCGTCGACATTGGCTGCCTTCATTGGGTTGCCGGGTGAGCCGTGCGCGTAGTCCTCGGGTCGGACCATCGGGAACAGCCGAACGTCGATACCTCTGGCATTCAAGGCAGAGCAGGTATCACGAGCCAGCTGTTGTGTCTCTACGTCCTCGCTGACGAATAGAGCGGCTAAACCAGTCGTTTCAATCAGGTGTGCGTTCGCTTCTACGCTATTGAGGTGTGAGATCGGGAACGCGACGTAGCCCAAGGCCATAATTGCAACCAAAGCATAGATGTAGCTCAACGAGTCTAAGTGAGATAGTGACGTCAGCCTCGACAGAATTACAATATGCGTTGAGATATCGTACCAGAAAGAGCCACAATCCCGACGACAGGGCGGCCTCCATTCGCAAAGCCTGGGATCGCCGCGCAGTGTCGTGAAATGTAGTTCGCCACGATGCCGATCTTCTGCCAGGCTTCCGCGTAGGTGATGTTGTGGACTTTGCCGCTGACAGCCTCCGCGTACGTGAAGACGGGATGGTCGGGGCTGTGTTGGTAATGGTACTCGTACAGACCGGGAACGGTCAGGTGATGGTCGAGTGGCGGCGCGTTGAACGTCGGAGGGCTGACTCCCTGAGATGTGGAATGTGTGGACATGCTGGGCACAAGACGACACGGCGTTGTTCGGGTTGTGTAGCTATATACATTATCTCCCAACGCTGTACGACAGCGCTGGACACACCTGACCGACGCTATAATACGGGGCGTCTTCGATGGGACCGGAATGGCTCACCACTTGACATATTCTGGGATTGGCCTCTCCTCGGCTGCATTGCGCTAATGCCAGGTCGTCTTGCGAACGTGGCACAGGAGTGATTCTTCGGTCAGTCTGGATTCCGTTTTGCATCGGACCTTGAGCTTCGGCGTATTCATTGCCAGCAATAGCCACCTTGAAGAAGCTGGATGACGCAACGTGCTGCCTGATTTGATCACGTTGGTGAGTGGATTCGACGGCCGTGAGCGGTAACAGGAATGCCGAGTTGTGCCAGAGGACGCGGCACATTGTCAGCAGTGAGCTGTTCTTGTCCATTGGACATACAGACCGCCGGGGTGCCGGGAATTCCGAAGCCTCGCACTGTGTCAGGACGCGATGCGAAGGGGACTGTTGTGGTACACTCCATTCGTGACTATTCAAACCGGTAGAAGCCGTTTCAAGAAGCAACAGACGCCGTTAGAACAGCATTCAGCCTCAGCGACTGTCTTTCTCCAGGGTGGCACTGGAACGTATACCCAACCTCTTGCTCGTGCCTGTTCACCCGCTCATCCCATTGCACCCAGTGCGGCGAGAATATCTGGATAGAAGCTGTAGAGTGTCCCAACGGTCGCACGTACCTGAGCAAGGCACCCGCTCGTCTCGCTTGCACTATGCACGGTAGAAGCGCCGTGTATCAGCCTCGTTCTGTCTGGATGGAATGCCTTGAACTCTGAGGGTCTGACTTAGGGACTTATTGTGCGATCCCAGTGTCGTGCATGCCGGGATCAGACACTGGTTGCATTCTACGATCCGTGGCAGTATGGCTTGCAAACGTTCATAATGCAAATTTGTCCACCACAACCACCTGTTATGCATATAATTAGTGTATGATAGGTGAAGATAGCAAAGTATTCATCGGCGTGCCAATCTGACACCGGGTCTACGCAAGTGCCCTGTGATTTGTGTTGTACAAGCATTCCCAGTTGCTCGCAACCATTCTCGGCTCTGTCATGTCGTCGTTGTCACCACACCCTGCGTTGATCGCCGCTCTGTCTTACTTTTAAGTACGTGGAAGATTGTGGGAGACGTTGCACCAAGGCCGCGCGCCAACGCCACAAAGACGGATCACATCCCAATTTGGGCATTCGAGCGCCAATTTGGCGCTTCAGCGGAGTCTCGAATCAGATTCTCTCTCTTCCTCCTCGCGACAACCTGGCCTGTAAGTTGAACTTGGGGTATCTGATTGCTGGTTCTCCGACATGCCAATTCCTCCTCTACAGTCACAAAAGTGCATTTTGCTCTACCTTTGGCTTATGGACCGGCGGCGCGACTTATGTATAGTCCACGCACGACCCACATGGCAACGAACACGGTCTTCACCAGCATAGGCAGAGTATGTTTAGAACGCGGGACCTCAACTTGTAATGAACATCTGTTTGATTGCTCGTTGCCGTTCGGGTCACTGGCCTCTCACAAATGTCGGACACAGGCTTCAACATCTGGGAGGGTCATCACAGGTATCGTCGATGCTCTCGCCGTGATTCCCATCATCTGGGGAGTGACTTACTTCCACATGCCGAAAATAAGAAATTGGTCTTTGGACGGCCTTGTGTCAGACACAGACCAGCTCTGCCTTTAGTGTCTCATCAGTCCCCAGCAGTCCCGGCTGCTCATGTGGGGGTAAATGGCATGTTTTGCCTCTGCCGCGGAGGAGTGACAACTTGGCGGACGTGGACTAGGCGCCGCATAGTTGAAGATGTACGCGCGCAAGTGTGCAGCACGCGGACATGGCCGGGAGAGCACGACGATTACAGGAAGAACGTTCTGTCTGGCGACATCAACATCCTCTGCAGAAAGCTTATGAAAACCGGGTGTAAATCGTAGGAAGCATCATCCTACTGGTTGTGTTTACGAGTATACTCACCGCAAGTGTTTTATAAAAGCAGCAAGGAAGAGAGCAAGAAGGCTGGAAACGCCGGCAAGATCACCGAACTGCCAATCTGGTCAGTCCCGCTTGCTGAGCGCGCTCATACTGCCCCCTGCGCGCAAGCCTTCGGGTCTACCAGATCTCCGAGTTACTCGGACGCACGGAGGATGCGATGCGATCCATGACTGACGACCATCTATTCACAGAGACATCAGCGTCTGCCCTCGTCAACGAATCGGCAAGCATCACATCGTCGCCGAACGCGATCTGAAGGAGCTGCTCTCGCTGGCTTCTGACCGAAGCAGAAACCTCTCTGCACGCAGGCCCAGGCGACGGGAGGTCCTGCTTGGCTTTAGCAAGCTGATCTTCAGCCCCGTGTCGTCACTTGCCTCCGGCACCCTAGAGCCTGCGTGCACTCGCCAAAGTTGCATCGAGACGCTCGGATGTCTGCTAGTACATAAACAGAGCGACGACGACAACAACGGCTCGACTCCGCGTGACTTTACTGCACCCGGTGCGCTGCCACTGAGTTGTTATGTTCTCTCGAAGGTGGGCAATTGCCTTCGGAAAAATCGTCGCATGCGTGTAGGATACGCTCGGTCATAGGCGTTCGTCCCTGTATGTTCCCCGATTGTACGTTCCCAGATGACCTTGTATCATTCCGCCGCCTGTCACTTAAGAACCATGGGAGCTAGCCTGTGCGATACCTGTGTCGGTTGCTCTAGATCTGTACAATTTATCAGTATCTCAATATCCGGAATAGCCGGATCACGTCTGAGAGACTGGTGAAATAAACGACAGGCTGAGCGCATGGTCATATCCGCCTGTCGCGCCACTCAGCGTTACACCGCCCATTGGCACTGGCAGACCTACAGCATGTCCACGATTTCCGCGCCTTGAACCCATGCGGTAGGAGAGCCGGGCCCGCGATGTCCGGGCCTTTAACGCGTGGCCTCGCAGGGCGACAACCAGGAGACTTCATCTACAACTCCGTCACATCCCAGGCCACCACTGGCTGCAGATGGAGAAGATACATGATGGTCGCGCAGGCAGCATCCGCCAGCGAGGGCGGTGTGATCAGAGTACTACGTACACATGCAGGCGTGAAGTGGATGTTAATATCACAATCAGACATGCGAACCCGGGCGCTCGATGCATTCTACCGCCCGCATGCGACCAAGGGTAGCGCTTGATGCTCAGCAGCGTGGCTACACTTGACAGTCGTTCTATCGGGGCGCAGTGATACAGTATAGTACATGTCGAAGATGGTAGAGCAAGAGGAGCAAGGTGGCCTCTGCGCGACGAGAGCAGGATCCGACAAAAAGAGGGTGGTGGAAAGCCCTACATGCGCGGCCGAATGAGCAACCCCGTGCCAATGTCAACATATACACAGAATCGACTCACCCTGCAGCATAATGCTACTTCACGAACTTGGTCAGACGATATACGCCTTCCCGCGCGACGGCCACAGTGTCATTCACCACCCGCTCTATCGCAGGCTCCACCTTGGGCGCGAGCCGCCAGCGGAACAGGTACTCGGCAACCGTCGCCCGCGTCTTCACCCATTCCTGCATCACCTCTTCCACCGTCGGTCGCAGGTGTGGTTCCATTTGCTTCATAGGCTCTATGAGCGGGAGCAAGAACTGCATGTTCTTGTATTTCTGCACGCCCGTCAGTGTCCAGGCATCCCTGCTCTGCCGTCCCGGGACTCACCTGTTCGAACTCCTCCGAGTACACATTGCCTAGCGCGTATATGTCGACCTTAAAGGCATCGTAGGGAACCTCTTCGGATAGCTCTGGTACCAACTCCTTTCCAACATCGCCCCAGACGAGCGAGGACTCGCCTTCGGCGAAGCGCATCGAGAGACCAAAGTCTGTAGAAGTAGCAAATTGACCGACCGGCTCGCGGGAGCGCGGTGACGGGGTACATCCCGTCAGGCGTGTAGTGTATCCAAACTGGATGGTATCCGGATGGATAGAGGGGTGTCGCGTCCGTCATGATGTTCGCGGCCGCTACATCGCTTGATGCTCATTAGTCTGATGACCGCGCGAGCGTAAATGAAAGGGTCCATACCAGTGCGCAATGCGATGCCGGTGCATAAATACCAGTCCCTGGCTCGGACATGAGACTGAGAGTGATGGCTTGACGGCGGAAGTCCCACCTCAAGAGTCTGATCGACGAACTCGATGACATCCCCTATGGTGCCGAAGGGGGGGTCATTGCACGGACGCAGATACGGCATGACCATCAGTGCCCGTTCCGGATTGAGTGGGTCGGGCAATATTTCGTGTATCTTGACGAAATGATTCATCGGGTCTTGTGTAGAGGCGAGGAACTGTGCGATTTGTAGCTCTTGTGTCTGGAGGAGAAACGTCTTGATAGCGATGATGGGGAGCCCGCGACGCTGAACAGTCCAGACAGCTCCGGCTTTCGACACTGAGAAGTTAACCGGGCTCTTTCTGGTATTTTGAAAAGCAAGAGACCCGGCGCGTGGAGACGCGGTACGGGTAAGACGCGTTGGGTAGCGTGTCCGCGGAAGCACGATCACGTGCGCGCTCTCGATGCGTTCGCCGACGCGCTTCGACTTAGTCCCGACGACTTGCATCCGCCCCCGTACATCCCGACATACAGCGGACGGTTTTGTTTTACCCTGTAGCCCTTGTACGATAAATAGGACACGGACGCGACTGCACATACAGCTTGGTTTTCCCCTCAAAAGTCTGTACTCGGGCTACCGCGCCCCACCTCCCGAGTCCGCTCTCACTCGCCCGCGCGTCCGTCCAAGCTCCGGACAAACTTCCGTTCTCGCTTAGCCGCCCGCATATCGCGTCCGTGTACGCCCGCCTATTGTTCCGTCTCCGTTCTTCCGCGCATACTACAACGCTCGACGTGCTCTCGCGTCGCGCGCTCATCCAGGACTAGGGGCTATTTGGCACTCTGCCGCTGACTCTATTCTCCTGACTAGGTTACATTGTACTGATATTCCTCCTATCTACTCCTCCTCTATGCAGGTCGACGCGCTTGCGCTGCCCCTCTCAACGATATCCTAGACTGCGTGCAGGTTAGGAATATCAACAGCGACACGCTCATTGCTTGATACTCTGGTCGCATCTATGAGCTGGCGATTCTGCGCGTAATTTGAATCAGGACAGCACTAGTATCTGCATCGAACCTACATTCGATGAGATGGAATCCTCGCAGAAGGAGGGATCGAAATTGGTGCCTTCCCAGCTTCGCTTCCAGTCAGGCGAATATCGAGGTCGCAAGAGGTAGCCACGGTCGAGCGAATGACGATAGCGTGCTTGCAAGAAGAGCTCGTGTGGGAAGAGGTCGTAGAAGCCCTCACGAGTTCGTTTTGCACGGCGTTCGACACCTTCGTCATCAAGATACGCGAAATTTGGCAGCTTTTTCGGCTTGTCTGGAGTAGACATGTGATCTGGTCGAAGACGAGAAACAGCGCAGAACAAACATCATCATCAAGCGCGGACCGTGTTGTCGTGGGGGCGCACGAGCAGAACCACTGAACGTGAGTCCAACGTGTTGGCCGGTTATGGTAAGTTCGTCCAGGTCGTTCGGCCTCCCGCGAGCGCTACCAACTACCCTATCTCCGATAAATTAGAGCAAGGCGTGCCCGGGAGTCCTGGACCTGTGTTGCCTGTCTCCTCCAGAAGCTCGCGTACCCTCCGCGTGTTGTACCCTGCATCCATGCACGCGCACACCACGCCCCAAATACGACTAGACGCAGGGCAGTGGCAGTCTATAAGTCTGGCATGCCCCCACATCGCTCATGATTCATCCCCATATACCCCAAACGCGCCACTGTGATCCTGCCCCATGTCTGAAAAAGCTTACAACATCTGGGGCGTCGTCGCTGGAGTCATCGGAACTATTGCGGTCTTGATCCCGCTCGCAATCGCTTGCTGCTGTGTTCGACGCCCATCAACCTTGTATCCTCTGCTCGCGGCGCTTTTGAAGGAGACGCGAGGTCTGCTCGATACTGCCTATCGTGAAGGTCTCACCAAAGATGAAGCTGAGCTTTGCAGACTTAAAGTGAACATATGGCAGTGAGTATCCCAACATCATCGGTGGCGTCGCTGTGTGGTGGGCACTGCTCACTTGTGTGCACGGATGCAGATCATTCACGGAGGTGGAAGAGTTATGCGCCGCGGTCTACGCCAAAGACACCCTCTGGTACAACCTCAACAACTGGCAGAAGGGGCTGTCTCGGAAGATCTCCACTGCCTACGAAGAACTGAATTCCCATAGAGTGACCCTCGCTGTGAGTGATTGACCACGAACCATACAGACACACTGTGTTCTCATCCAGGAGCTTACCAGGAGCAAAACTCGTACTTACGAAGGAAAAAATTGGACCTGAAGCTTTCCTGGCTATAGTGGCTATGCATGACCACAAAGGTGAGTGTTACTGTTCGAGACAGTGTTCTGATCTGACCGCCACCACTCACAGAGAGTGTGCTCTTCGATCCTCCACGTCTCGACGCCACCACCGAACCCGCGATTCCGCCTGGTATCGCTGATGATCATGGCGTCTCGGACACTGAATACCCATCCCCCAGCTTGTCACCTGCTACCCAGCCGTCCACGTTGGACACTGCGCGCGCTGATGGAGAAGACCCAGCGTTAGCAGTTGCTTCGTCCGGACACGCCTCTCATCCCTGTTCGTTGTTATCAGCTACGCATCACACAGTTGGGACGAAATCACTGTACTACACGTAGACCGTGTTCCAGTTCCGGAGTCCCTTGTCTTCACCAGTTGTTTTCCTTGGTCTATTTACCATCATGCACCGCGTGACTCGTTCCCTCAGTTGTAATATAAGCGAGCCATCACACATGTTATCGTGCAGGGACGCAGTCTAGGAGGAGTGACGGACGAACGCACAGTGGATGCAGCGACTCCACATGAGTCAGCGGCCTCCTCGTCCCAACTGGCTGATCGAAGTTGGACGGACGAGAACAAACTGCAGAAAGCAGCGACTCCCGTGCAAGCAGGACCTCGGATACTCGTGGTGACCGGGTCTGAACCCTGCCTGCCCGCGTTCAGGTTCGCGCACACCAGTCTGGTTTGAGTCTGGTTCGCGGCTTCGATGACCGTCGGACCTCCGCGAAGGTAGTGCGTACCCTGCCTAGGATAAGTACGAGTCGACCGAGGCTTGCGACATCGGGTTTTACGGTTTGCAATCGGTGCTAGTATGCGATTCAGATGTGAGATGAGAGGAAAAGAGAAACAACCGTACGTCGCATTGGCGAGCCTATACCTGCTAAATACGTATTATATACGGTTCGCCTTGCAACTGGGTGGAAGTAGGTAGGAGGACAGCCGTGAGGAACTGGTCGGATGCCCTCGACTGGTACCCGAGGCATCCTCAAGCCCCTAGGGGGGTATCGACAGCGTCCTGGTGACCTCGATAAGTGAGCGTCGAGCTCAACAAAAAGTAGTGCAACGACACCAGTGCAGCGTCCAGCACCGCCGACGGACGATGCGTCCGCCGTCCGGCGCGCCAACCAAGAGGCGATCGGCGCATGCGCGTTGTGAATCATGATCTCGCGCGTAGATGTTGCTCGTCCCAGTCTACATCTCCCGCGCTCGCAAAGGTGGAGCGGGAGACTGCTGGTCACCGGATGTCTGTCTATCTCAGCCTAAGATCAAGCGGGTGTGGGTGAAACATCCACGACGTATGGTGATCAACGACTGAGCGCTCGATCATGGACGGATGGGTCGGGTCAGGAGGCACTTGGCCATACTCACCGGCGATCAGACGAGTGTCAATTGCAAAGGGCGAGCATCGGAGGCTATTTGCTAGGTTGCGGCGGTGCGCCGAGGACTGGTGATGCTCGACCGACTATGGCGTTCCGAGGATGGATGTTGCCATGTTGTAAGAGTCGGGACAGTGTGTGCATTCCCATACGAGAAGCTGTCGGTGGGAAAGCCGGCTCTTCCTAGCAAAGGCTTGGGCCACAACATCTAATTACATGATGGATATGGCACGAATTTATGCATGCGTGCGCAACTTCTCTAGAGGAGTATAGTCGAGTCAAAGAGAACAGCACGGGCACATGACTGCGCACATACCTGCCACTTCTCCCTGGTGACCACCAATAGCCAAGTCGCATTCTGTGGTGGCTAAAACCGATACCATGCACTCGAGAGCTAGAGTACCGGACCGGGATGATACAGAATCTACAGCTTTCGGATTCCAACGCCTCGCATCTCACATAAAGCCGTGTCCTGGTAGTCCCTGCAAGACGATTGCCATCAATATGCGCCGCCGTGAAGATCAACATAGCGGGAAAAGAGCCCGCCAGCGGCTGAGACTGGGGTCGGACTCGGAGGCCGGTGGCAGTCCTGGTCCGACTCGAGTCTCTCTCTCAGTCCAACCCCAGGCCGCTCCGGCAGAGGTGGCAGTGCCATACCAATTTCATGTAAACGCCTATGATCCCCTTCCAGCCACACTGGCAATGATTGCGCGCGACAAGTTGGTCTCGATTGCTGCAGTCGGTCCAGCTATCAACGAGGGCCTTATGCAGTCCACACGTCGGTACAGCTATGCTACACGACCTCTCTGGGACGATAGACACCTCCTCACAGGACACTTTTCGCAGTTCATAGGCACCTCTCGAGTCCATCAATGTCTGATGTGCGGGAAGGCCCGACTTCCCACCACGCGAAGCACATATGATGGTCTGTGGCACTCAGACGGGGCAGGAACACGTTTATCTCATTTTGACTCTTCCAGTCCATGGGAAATTGGAAGAATCGGGGGAAGGTACGTCAGGCCGGTTTTGTTGGTGGACGAGTGTTGTCTAGAAACCACACATTAGCTTCCACGTCTTTGTTCTAGTCCTTGCAACTGTATTGAGAGGTGCAGAAAGTGCTGCCTGAACAGGATCGAGGATGTTCGAAAGCCATGCGTTTACCAGCGGGTCCTCTCCGCTAGCTCTGCCTCGATGATGTTGGCATGGACATCTCACCGAAGAGCATACGTTGCCCACCGTCGGTAACGCTCGTTCGGGGAAAGGCGGATGACATCATTAACACAAAACATTAGATCTACTTACGCTGCCTCGCATCTGTCGGCTTCCAAATGCGATTCCGGATCGCAGCATCCGAGTCCAATAGCAGCCAAACCATCCATGAGGACATGTTGTTCAACGGACAATACAACTATCCAAGCTCCGTAGTGTGAAGGTATGAGGGGCCTCGTTTGGTGCACACGTTGGACAATGTATGCCAACATGCGTTAATTTCAGGTGGAGCACAAGTCGCTGATCATAGTCGACAGGCCAGCTCTCGGCGTCAAGTGGTGTGAATCCTCACGATCAAGTCTCGCATCTGTCTCCATCGAAGATTCTACGGCGTCTCGGGTCTGATCCCAGGTTCTCTATCTCTGAAAAATGCCCCGACGGTAATCAGGGAGAACACACGCAATATGCAGCTCGCGTGATGGCCGAATCCATACATTGGTCTCCGCGGGTCCCGTGCGGTGCGGTCCCCGCATCTGGCCGCTCCTGATAATGACCCCTGGCTCGCTGAGAACGAGCACCACCCCAGGTTGTACGGCTCGTGTATTCGCCACAGTTCAGACCACCGTCAAGCGGGCAACGCGCGGCCACCTCCCTCTCACCCTCGTCTTACGATACGTTCTCCGCTCTCGTCTGCAACGATGAACGCCCCTCATGTGGACTTCATGCCGATGTGAGTACTGACGCTACTTCCTCATAGGTGGTGTATTGAGGTCGTTACAGGATTGGGCCTCTGGTGAGGCTTTCGCGAGAGCTGTCCATTTCACTCACAAACGTGTTCATGGTCGTAGTTCTTCGCAAACTCGTTGAACTGGTTGGCCCTGGGTGTGCTGCTTGTTCAAATGTGTGAGCAAACACCGCTTCTCTCTCGCCCGGTGCACAATCCTTATACGCTGCAAATTACTACACTCAGAATTTCCCATCCGACCAACTGAAGATTCGCATCATCGGTATGTTCCACAAACTTGCTGGTAGCAGCGCGGCGAGTTGACGGTGACTTCCGTGCAGTGTGGGGTATGTTCGTCCTCGAGCTCGTCCAAACGGCGACCACGACACATCAAGCGTGGTATTACGGAGTGAGCAGCTGGAACAACCCCGCCGCCCTCGCCACGTTCCCCTGGTCGGCGACTACAGTGCCCACCATGGCTGGCATCCGTGGGTTCGCATCCCCTGGCCGGTTTTCCCAGCCTGATGATATTGACCCCTTGCAGTCGCCGCGGTTGCGCAGCTGTTCTATGCCTGGAGGGTATAGGCCCTGTCCCCCAACTGGTTCTTCAAGGGCATGGCAATCCTCATCGTGCTGGTGAGTCACTCGTCCTGTGGGCACTAACCAGAAACATAAGGACGGATCTGTGTGCAACAGCTCGCCCTACTGCAATGTATCACAGCGATTGTCGCGGCGTCGATCGTGAGTTCTCTCTATCATTCCTGTTGATGCGAGTTCCGACAGGATATCAGTTCGCAGCTTTCCTCACGCCGACGAAGCTGAAAGCGTTGCACCCTGAGTTCGAGGTATGGCACCTTCCCGTAAGTCGCATCCCGCATGATCTGACAAGGAGTATCCTTCTCGTATCGTACAGCTCTGGGTGGCCTCGAGCTTCGTTACGGACGTGCTCATTGCAGCATGCATGCTTTGGATTGTGCGCATCGCTCTCCGCATCTCGCCCTACTCCTGGTAATGACACCTGTCGACCTCAGCTGTACAACGCGAAGAACAGGACTGTCTGGGCGCGGTCGAGTAATATCATCGGACGTCTAATCGGCATCACCGTCGGGACGGGCTTGGCCATCGCGATTTGTGGCGCGCTCACCCTCGCGCTCTTTGCCACGACGAAGGGCTCGAGTTTCCAGTATCTCCCCGCGTGAGTGCCGTCTGCTTGCTGACTCCGCCTTGGCACATCTTCTGACATTGCTTGGCCAGCGCCTACATCTGGGGGAAACTGTACGTCGATCTCCCCTTGGGGAAGCTCTTCTCCCATCTCCGAGCCTGACCGGATTCCGCGTGTCTCTTTTCAATAGGTACTCAAACAGTGTGATGGTCAGCTTGAACTCGCGACGGAGCACGACTGGCTCGGCGCCGAACACGGCCGGCGCGACGGACGCGGAGTCGTACCCGCTCAGCATCCACGTCTCCCACCAGGTCTTCCGCCGCGGGGACGACAACCGAAGCGCGATCACCGGCGGGCAGAGCTGGAACGAGGTCAGTTCTGTTTCATCCCCCCGCAACCTTTCAGGTCGCGTGTGGTACAGGCACTGATGCCGCGATTACCTACTACTTGCAGCGCAAGTCGACGTCGAGCGCGCCCGGCGCGTCCGGCAAGGTCCCGCTGACGATCACCGTCGACAGTCGGCCGCCGGAACACGACTCCGACCTTTACGCGCTGTCGAAAGAGGATCAGGGCATTGCGCATTGATATGCCGATGTCGACCGTCTATCACACACTCGTTTTCCTGGGCGTATTTATGGGAGCCGCTCTAGAAGCTGTAGATACTGTATACTGCCCGCTGCATTCAGTGCTGCGCTCGCGGGCATAGGCCCGGGTTCGCGGCGGGCGTCGGGCATAGCTGTTTATTCTCTAGGTGTTGTTGTAACTTGAATGAATCGTGGAAGTGTACGTTGACGAATAGTCTACAAATTAGGTTTTCTATCAGGGATCCGTTCGCGGGTAGCTGGCAGCGGGTTCGACACATCGGGGTCAGGCACGGCGGATGTCCGACAGTGTTTCCGCCGTCTGGTATGTCCCGCCACTTACCGGTTCGCACCTACCTCATTTGTCAACGCAGACGGTGTGATGTTGTGAGCTCTCGAACGCAGTATCTTCCCGTCAGGGCAATCTGTCTAACGTCAGGCGCACATTGACACGGAAATCTACCTGAAGGAGTGCGGACTCACGTACACCATCCTCTGCGCGCGGGGGGGTTGATAGCTCGAGCTGGCCGCTCTACTTCGAATCCTTCAACCCGGGGGAGAGACATGCGAGGTTGTCCCGTGCGTCGGCGGTGGTCCGTCGCTCAGTGGGTCAGTAGAGAGGACCTTGGGGAAGGCAGGGCCAATATCATGGTGCCGGTGAACCCTCAGACGATTTGCATCAATATAATCACACAAACTGACGAAAATCTTGTAGAACGGCTTGGAGAACGAAACACTCCTCTTGACGGGTTGGCGCACGCTCTCGCTGAAAGATTGCCTTCTCTCCTGAGGAGGCGTACATCAAGGCGAACGTAGGCCAGCCGGGCCCACAGGGCAACGAGGAGCTCCTCCGTTGTTGGGCGAACGAGTTTCAAGGCACTGGAACGGGCGAGCTGGGCGTCGCCGATCCGTCCTTGCAGCAGCTTCTCGGGAGGGAGCTGACGTCGTTCAATAACACGTTGAAGAGAATGCCCATTCTGCAGTGCAGATGTCAGAGCAGCATGGTACCAAGAGGTAACTGGAGTGAACGTCGGACAATGTACCTGTTTGAGGTGCAGCTCGCATGTCCCATGAAGGTAACAAGCCGATCGATCGTGTCTGAACGAGCGTCAAACACGATCCACAAGTACAGCACTGGTGCACCCACTTTGGCTGAGGGGAAATCCGCTCCTCCTTCCCTTCGCCCAGCTTATACTTCTGCGCGCCCTGCTCGGGGCCCCACGGCATCTTTTCCTCCCATTGGCTTATGGCTACGCATGCCTGCTCCTCCGACAGCCCTCCCCCACGGTCCCGCAGGTACTCATGGGCAACCTGCACCATCGCCCTGTCCATGCTCACCCACGCCTTAATGAGCAATTCGCCCGGAGGCGCGCGCAACTGGCCGAGGGTGAGCGACGGGAACGGCTGCTTGAAGAACGCGTCGTCGGGCAGCGCGTCCGGATAGCTCTGCCACTTGCTCGGCCCGAGCGCGCTCACGACCTCGCACATGGGGTGCACGCGCCACTCCTCCTCCTGCGAGCCCGGTGCAAGGGTGGTTCCTTCGGCCGAGAGCCCGACGCGGCGCGCGCCCTTGGGCACGAACCCGCCGTCGAACCCGGTCCCGGCCGCGTTCCAGACGGTGAGATCGTGCCGGCGTGGAAACGCGTTGAAGAGCTCGAGGGAGACGCACCCGATGCGCCTGTGCAGAAGCGGCCGGCGTGCTAGTAGTCGGAGAGGAACAGGTTCGCAGACTGCGTGTGCGACTGCGGGTGCTTGTCGTTGGGCAAGCGACTCCGGGCGTCGCCCACGCGAAGCCGGGCCGCGCGCGCGCGCAATTGAGGTCCGCGCGGGACCGGCGCCTGACCATGTCACCTCCTTCGTCCCGCCACCACACCCGCGCGCCGCCTTGGTCATCGAAAGCGTCGCTCCTCCTCGGAACCCCGCACCGCCGCTTGTAGACAGATCCCGACACTTTCTGTATATAGAAGTACGTGGTAATACACATACAGGCGGCGACGAGCTCGAGCTCGTCGCCCTGCATGCTCACTCACCTCTCGCATCACTAAGCCTCACGACAGTGCTCGCCCGTAAGGAGCGAGCAGCGTCGTCTTGCTGGCGCCGTTCTCGCCCATGAGATGCAAGCGCGAGTTCGCGAGGAATGTCTACGAGCACGGTGAGGGGGGGGGGGGGGGGGGCGCACTGCATGCTGACGCCAGCCATATCCACAAGAGGGTTGCCGTGTTGACGGTGCCTGTAACAAGACTCCGCAAGGGACGTGTCGGAATACTCGGATGTCTGGAACATAAGGGGAGTGAACCGAAAGGGGAACACGCCTTCTTTCTTGCCTGCTTCGATTGTACCGTACCGCCGTCCCTGACGAATGCGAAGTGTTGTCCAGTCAGGAAGGGGTCTTGCGCGCGAAGCCTCATGACAACATGGGGCTTGCTCTCGGTACTCTCAGCTCTTGCAGCAGCTCGAGCAAGATCCCGCGCAATTTGCAGTCAAAGCCAGCTGAAACGAGGCACCCGTATCAGCAATCAATTGTCGTTGTTGGAAGCTCTTAGGAGTCGTCAAAAAGCCTCAAGTGACGCCTCTGCTCGCTCAAGGTAGTCCGGTAGCATGTACAGAGGTAGTACTCACTCAGAGGGTCATCCAACAAGAGCAACTTCGGTTTCGCCAACAGCGCCTGGGCGATCCTCGCCCCCCGCGTCTGCCCATTGCTCAGCGCGATCTTAAGCAGATCCAGCAATCCCTTCAAGTGCAACCAGTCGTCAGGATCTCGAACAGCTCCAGCCTGTGCGCACTTTCCTCCGCCTCTGCGCATCCACCTTGTCCCATGATCTCGTCCAGGTGATGGGATTCGGGCACGGCTAGCTCGTGCAGTGGGCGCGCGATGTCCGGGAACAAGGTCACGCGTAGCGTGCGCCAGTCCACCGCGCCGTAGCGCTCGTTGCCATTCCGTGCTTGGCGACTAATGAGCGCGCGTGCCAAGCGTGGGCCCCCTACGGTAGGCATGTTATAGACAGACATATCTGTCGTGTGCATGAGATACAGCAAACAATGTCACTTGAATACGTCAGTAGAATATCAGTGCTCGAGTATACCTCCACTTACCATTCCTCGAAACAGATGAAAACCCTTGAAGGGACAAGTTAATGTCAATGTATGTCATGACAGTCTACATGACAGTCTACAAGACGATCACAGTAGAAAGCTCGACAATGTAATACAGCGAGTGCATAACTCTGCTGGAAAATCAGCTCGCAGTCGGGTCTTGCAAGCGACTGTACAATCACACGTACCCGAATGAGCGCAAGGGCTATATCATAGGACGAACTTCTTGATTCGATGAATCCCTTCCCATGCGACGGCGACGGTATCGTTGACCATGCGTTCGAAGGCGGGCTCCGTCTTGGGACCCAGCCGCCAGCGGTAGAGCGACTCGTGAAGTTCGGCGCGGATTTCATGCCACTTCTCGAGGGCCTGCGCGGCGGTCGGACGCAAGCTCGGGCTGGTTTTCCGCATAGGATCTATTAGGGGAAGTAGGAACTGGGTGCTGTTGTATTTCTGCGAGCATGTCAGCCTCGGTATCCGCCCTCCCGCACCAGGAAAGAAGGGACCTGTTCGAACTCCTTCGAGTACATATTGGCGAGGACGAATATGTCGAGCTTGAACGGGTCATATGTGACCGTTGAGGATAACTCTGGCGCCTCCTTGTCTCGCCCGACGCGACCGATCGCGGACGGTGTCGTCCCTTCCGGAAACCTCAACGAAAGTCCGAAGTCGATATAGTAGTATCGAATGAATCTTTCCCCTCGAAGCAGCGGTTTAACCTCGTAGAGCGCGTCGGGCGTGTGCTCGAGACGCACGGGATGATGACCGTCGGGGTAGAGACACTCGGCGTCCATCATGATGTTTTCTATAGCTACGTCCCTACACAGATATCGGTAAGGTCACAGATCACTGGGCGTAGACACGTACCGGTGAGCTATTCGATGCCTGTGGAGGAAGGCGAGACCCTGGCGGGAGATCAGACTTGGGACTAGTCGCTCGCTCGTGCGACTGTACCTCTAGCGTCTGATTGATGAACTCTATGACGTCCCCGACAGTAGAGAAGTCAGGATTGTTGCATGGCCTCAAATATGGCATGACCATGAGCGACAGTTGCGGATCGAATGGGTCTGGCAATATTTCGTGTACGGGGACACAGCGGTTCTGAGGATCCTTAATAGAGGCGAGGAATGATGCTATGCACGACTCTTGACTATGACTGTTGAACTTCTTGAACGCAACAAGCTTTTCGTCTTCGGTCCTCCTGGCGTCAATGACCTGAGAAGTCTGCATGTCGCATGAGCTGCTGATTGCGGAGCGCGAAGAACACTGGAAACGGCCTACAATCAACATTATTGAATCTTCGCAGAATGTAGGGTTCAGGTTTGTCCCCTTCCATGACGGCTCCCAGCCTGGTATGTATCGTGGTCTAAGCTGATACCCCCGCTGCTGGAGGTACTGCTGACGGTCTGTCCAAAACTGTTCTCCTGGAGAGAGGTTATAGACGCCGTTATTAGTGCGTCGTGCGGCCCGTTTCACGCGTTCATCGTCTAAAACGGCGTGTTTCGGGAGCTGATGTTGGGTGTCCTGTGCAAGCATATGCGAGGTAAGCGAGGAGGGAGGCACGGAACAAGGTCAATCACTGCTGTAGGTCGTCGTGTTGAAGGAGCGGATACAACGTGTTTCCCCAATACGGCAACTTCGTCCGTCGCGCTCGGCCGCGGATTGTAGCGCTGACGCCCATGTATCCGACCTCCCACCCGCCTCCCACAACCCGAGAGTAGTCTGCCGATGTACTGGCCACGGAGCTTTCCAAACAACCGCGCATCTCTTCTTTTCCATGCGTACGTCGGAGTTTCCTATCGGTTCAGGCCCTCGCCATGTTCCCAGTATCCTCGTGCACTCTTGCCTCGACTGTATATCACGAACCACAGACCCGTCTGTAACCGCCGTCGCCCCTGCTCCTTCCACTCGTCCTGACCACGATACATCCGCCACCTGAACCTCTTGATATCTGTCTGACAATTTTGCCATCTGACACGTCTCCCAATGTCGGAGCAAGGCTTCAATATTTGGGGCGCTGTCGCTGGCGTCCTGGGCACGCTGGCTTTGTTGCCCATCATCTGGTGTTTCCTGAGGACCCGACTCCCATCGGAGAAGCTCCGTTCTGTCGATATGCTTCTGTTTGAGACTGAACAGTTGCTCAACTCGGGGGTTGAAGAGGGTCTGCTTTCTGCAGAGGAGTTTCGGATCCTGATGTGGTCGTGAGTTGGTCTTCGCGTGGCGTATCGGTTGGAACTCACTCACTTCAACGCCAGGACAAAGCACGACCTGGATGATCTGCGCGCGCAGATATACAACACCACCACATGGAAAGAGGAATACCGTAACTGGCGAAATGGATTCACCGACGATATGAATGTCATGTGCCAGAAGTTGAACCACCTCAAAGCGGCAATCGCGGTGAGCACGGATAGTCCTGAGATGTGCGACGGCTCATCGTGACGCTGCTTGTTTTCTTGTGGCGTAGCATAGTAGCGCTGAGGAGAGACAGAAACTCGGCGCTGCCGGAAGGACGACTGATTTCATCTTGTCCGCGCGGATGCGAGGTGAGCGGAAGCGCGCACGCTACCTCCGCTTAGCTGACCGTAACCCTCTCAGAAGCTTATTGTCCTGCGGAGCAACAAGCAAAACTCGGAACACAAATTCCGGCAAGTTCCACGATGCTCGCAACGTTCCACTCCGCGCCGTCGCCCACCACCCTCCGACCCGACACCTCCGAGCGCCCGACCCATCAGTCGGTGAGACAGAACGATCAAGCATCCTCACCCAGCTCCACGGTGTGCCATGAGCCCATCGTGCAGCAGGCGTGCAATGCCAAAGGCCATAGTTTGGGCGACCCGGACCTCGAGGAGCTTCTGACCCTCATCGCAGCCCGACGAGCTCGCCGCCCTGCCGATGCCAAGAGCAAACCAGGGCGCTTCCTGCCGCGACAGGACCTCCTGCAACGCTTCGGCAGGCAGCTCTCCAGCCCCGATCCCTCGCAGACTGCGAGTAGCCCGACGGAGCTCGTTCCGCAACCTCAGGCGAAGCGTGTGAGCTTGAAGGAAAGCCTTGCTCGCCTCTTCCGTTCCGCTTATAGTCGTCCTCCGCACACCGGGCTCGAAGGTGGTCATCACAGGTGACGGAACAGACGGCTCAGCACCTGCGGCATTTGACCCCTAGGCTGGCATAGGCACATCGTACCATGACTGATGCCCAGCGATGCGTACCCTCCGCACAGAAGAACCTGCCTTCGAGTATAGCTCCGACTCATGTCTTCCGTATATGAGCCTTGCCCCGCACACACATATGTCCACGCCGTGTAGTATCCACGCTGTTATATCACCATGCGCAATCCATTTCGCCCTCAGTCCGATGCCACCTCGCCTGTGCACGCCAATATCCGCTCGCGCGCTTCGGGCGGCTAAGAGCAGTGCGCAGGGCGATGTCGTCCAGGCGCACATCGCTCCTCGCCCACCCAAGGACCCACGGTGGACGAGGGTAATGAGGGCACGGTGGGATATGCAGTGCAATTCAGGGTCGCGAACACTGCCTGGTACGGCGATCCGACCATCGTGAGGACATGGAGTCGTGCTGTGAGCGCGTAAACCATGCACGTGTGTCACGCGCGAACACGCCAGGATTGTTCATACGGCAACCTTGGACTGTGCGCGCGGTCCGATATCCGTCCTTCTCAGGCGTGGATGACTTCGTCGCAATACCACGACAAGAACCTACCGGGGATAAGCAGACACAGAGCCGCACGCGACGCGTAGAGGTTGGCCCTCGGGTGGACAGCGGTCGCTGTCTCGAATCCTTGATGCCAGAAGTTCGTCGCTCCAGCAGAGTACAAAATATGCAGCATGCATCTTGTTCCGCGTTTGCATCTTGTTCCGCGTTCAATTGAGCTATTTCGTCATCAACAACAAGTGATTCACCCGATCTGAGCGGTCCGCCGCGAGTGTACTATACACTGGTGTGTCGTGGTATACAAGATGAAAGCATAGTACAGCTGATCAGCTAAGAATGCTGAGGGAGAAGATTGCATAGTGCGGATGTCATAGAGTCATGTCAGATGGGGAGCGTATCTCCGTCCAAGGAGGCAGCCGTGCTCGAGAAGATGTTGATGACGCGCTTGCCAGAAGAGCGCTTTGGTACAAGGGCGTACACCCCATTCTAAAAAAGTCGTGCGTAGCGTGCAGCAACCTCATCTGAAATGGGCAACCGCAGCTGCGTGGCCGGAGTAGACATATGGTCGGCGGGTGGGCGCAGAATGTGCAAGCCTCAAGGTGCAGGTACCGGGCGCATGAGAGCTGTGCAAGCGCTTCGCCCATTCCCGGAGCACGCCGTGCTTGGCATATATGGCAACTCAGGTCGTCTTCTATGGCTCAGACTCCGCGCTCGACATTCGCGACCACCACCGCGCCTGCCCACTTGACAAGATGATGCTATCTATGTGTCCCACGTCGCCCTCGAGAATTGCTTCACGAACCCGTGAAGATGCATGTTTCTTCCACGTTCCGCGTACAGCTCTTGCCCGGCACGGACGACCAACCTGCTCATCCCCTGCATCAACGCCACCCCGTCTTCTCGGTCACCCAACAGGATGTCTGACTGGGGCTTCAATATCTGGGGTGTGGTCGTGGGCTCTTTAGGCGTGGTGGCGCTTGTCCCTGCCTTCCTCGTATGGCTCCAAATGCGACTCCCGACTGTTCTCTTCCCGACGTACGCGAGCTCATAAAGGAGACGAAGGATCGCTTTGAAACGGCGACGCGCGAAGGGCTAATAACGGATTTGGATGAACTAGAGATGCGCAACAACGTGGCCCAGTGAGTCTGCCAACGCGCACCAGCCCACGCCACCGCGACTGACTCAATTCCCTCGCACAGGGCCATCGTCACCGCTACAGACCTGAAAGATCTGAACTTCCTAGCCCTCGCTCGTCCCCACCTCACAGGCTCGGAACGGCAGACATTCCGACGTGCGAGCCGCAGACAGATGCTCTTGGATTTCGGTCGACAAGTGTGTGACCGCGACGCTGTCTCTGGAACACGGTCCCATGTCGATAAACACGCTGTGCGCTACGCCTTCCCCACGCGCTGCAGAACCCTCTCGCACATCCTTCGCCGCGCGTAGGACATGGCGACACAAACTTCCCTCGACGTCTCCCTTGACAAGCTTCTCGAACACGGCTGGGGACCTCTGCCATCGAACTCCCTTCATGACGATGACCACGATCTGGCTGGACCCGACGAAGGTAGGTCTTCTAGTCCGTGAACATTCAGCCGCCGTACCCTCCCCATTCTACCTGGCCGTTTGGTTTCGACGCGATGTTCTCGGACGTTGCCACACATTACACATGCTTTGCACCTGTTATGCATGCTCTCTCCGGCTTCTTCGCCGTTCCTGCTGATTCTAACTTCAACCGAATCCATCTGACAATTGATATGTGTGCCCCGAGACATACATGATGTTTCCACTGAGTATTGGGATTGTATGTACCCGGTGTTTTTCTCTCTGCTCAGGTGCACGAGTGTCGCTGAACCGCCGCTCCCCTCATATGAATAGCATTCGCGATGGGCTCGAGATACTTTTTTACTATTCTTACGTCCCCAACCGCGAGCCATCACTTCTGATTCTCACTATCAGCGGTTTTATCCATGAGTGTGGGCATTTGAACACGTTGGAACGAGCGGTCACGGGAAACCCTCGAAATTCCTGCCACCAGGCGTGCACCTCATGTTTGCATCGGCCGTCCCGGAGGTCCACAACCCAAATTGGGTGTAGGTCCAACATGTGGGTCGATCTACCCCGAATGGATATGACGCGGCCAAAATGCTTGCTGCGGCAGGACCGGGAGAAGAGGTACACACCGCCCTTCAGCTTCTCGTGATTATCGATGCGTTCACGGTACACGGGGTGTGCTTCCGCGCGTTTTATGTCCTGCATGCATCGGGATTCTAGCACGCGCGCCAGCGCAAATGCAGTTCGATGTACTTGGGCCGAGACCGCATGGCATGGCAGCACAGGATGATCCTAAGTACACCGTTATGAGCACCGCTACCAATGCGGCTTGATTCCTCCATGGCAAACAGACCTTTTCCCCCTGACGCCGTCCATCACTGTCGATATAAGAGCCTTGGGATCCAGTTGCAGCGGAGAGGGCCTTGCGCCGACGCCACTGCTGCAATCTCGCTTGAGTTCAGACGAGCGCGCACGCCTTCTGCGTTCGCACGAGCGACGGACGCCCTTCTCCTGACCTACCGTTGATAGTTATTCTCCACTCCAGCTGACCTTTCATCAGACATGCTGGATAGGTCGAGTGTAATATCCCGCCACGCACTCCACGCCCGCTCACCTGCCTTCATCACAGAAACTACAGATGACTGGGGCACTCCGCTCGCGTAGTGTGCGAAGGCACGGCATGCATGTCCGGGAAGTAGCCCTTTCCGGTGCAGGCCCCGTTTCTGCAGATGGGATAAATGCACGCAGCCCTCGAGCGGTATGAGCTTGACATCGCCTCTGTCCTCGAGCCCTCTCTGCCCGCGAGCACTCGCCACTCAAAGACTCGCCCCTCTGCTCTCTCCACAATCCCCAATTCCTCTTATCCAATGGCACCACTCACCATGGATTCACCCTCTCCCGTGCTCAGCTGCGACGCCGGATTCCTCCCGTCTCTTGCGTTTCTTGCATTGACTTGCTTCCTCTACATGGCGTTCCTCGGTCTGTTGCACTACCTCTGTGGCTGGCCCCGCAGGGAGCTCAAGTACCTCGAAGAGGACACGAGCGCCCTGGTCGCCACGACGGCGCTGGTCGCCGAGGAAGGCCACCTATCTCCCAAGGAATGCGCAGAGATCAGGCTCAGCCTGACATTGTGCGTGCCTCCCCGCGTCACCTCCATCGTTATTCTTCCTTGTCTTACCACCCGTTCTCAGAGTGCAAAACAAGATCACGAGGCTACTCGCCGAGTGCCCGCGTGGCAAGCCCGCGCGGGACTTGCGCAACCTCCTGCGAGGGCATCCACGTGACGAGATTCGCCTCATGCATCGTACACTAGATAAAATAAGGGCCGACCTCCGGGTACGCGCTCAATATTGTTATTTTCATATGCTGTTGTGCTAAGTTCGTCTCGCGAGCAGCTACAGTGAAGCCTCCCCGAAGGGTGGGTGGCGAGGTCGCCGAAACCTCACTCCAGTGGCTAGCATGCACACAAATAGTGCGATGCGACACGTACACCCTGCTTCTCTCCCATTGGCCTACGCGAGCTCGATGCTTTGCGTGGTCAGGATACCGCGCCGCTACGCGCCAGCTCCGTTTGTGTACACTTGTCTTTTGTCTCTTGTCTAACCACTCCAGCACTTTTTCCTGTTGTTCTATCGCACATCGAGTTCTCTGGACTGCCTTCATTGTTGTAGTATTTATATCCCCCAGAACGTCCATAGTGGGTACTGTTCTGTACTGTCCTGTACCAAGCCCTGGTTTTGGCGCGCTGTCCGATCTAGCTTATACAATCCGTCTTGAGCCTTTCCGTTGCAGTGAAAAATTGAGGACCACATATATAGACAGGCCGACACGCTCGAACACCTCGGAGTATGAATCGAGGATGGCTCTCGATTGAGCCAAGTGCTCTGGGACTCGCGACCGACCACCAGACCAAGCACTTCTGGTGCGCTACTGCTGCGGTCAGCGCTTCGCGAGCGTTCTTGTCCAAACACCGCCATGTTCGGCGCTATTTGCCATGGGAAAACCCCGCCACCCGGATTACACGGTCATAGCGACCTCAGAAGGAATGGAGGAGACGGTACACGAGATCGGTGAGGCTTTCGGTTGGGATGGTGCGTTCAACTTTGGACAGTACTGTGTTGTGGTAAGAGAGACAGTTGAGGGGCCATTGAGGCTCCAAAAGGGTAACCGTGATTAACATTTCGTGTGCTGCATCTCCTTGCAGACGACGATGACACCACAAATCCATGATTCACTCGCATCCTCGTGTTTCTGTACGTATTTTCCAAGGTAGAAGGTCGCGCGACCTGGCATATCACATGCTCTCGGCGAATGGACGCTCCGCCTGAGACACTCCGACTTGTGCGGCATACAGTCCCTCGACCTCCTGAACATACATTTTCAGGCATATTCCGCGTTTGGTTGTCCCCTTTGGTGTGCGTTCGAGCGGTTCATCCGGAGACGCGACGAGGATCATCTGGGAGTTTGGGCAATGCAGTGACAGCCGACTCCAGAGGCGTCCGTGATTTGCACTCACCTAGCGTCTAATTCGTGCATACGGCTTGCAGCCGACGTTCACGCTTTCAACCGTCGGCCTGCGCAAAGGTCAGTGATGAGTCTTCGCACTCCCCGTCGCACTGCGGAAGTGTACATACCAGATCAAGTCCTTGATCTTCTCCCCATCCAGCTCGTCACCAGACGAATCAGCCCTCGAGACAGGATCAACGAGAATGCCGATTTCGATGCGAGCATTCCCGAAAACGATGGCGGTGAGTATATACGGATCCTGGATCAGCTTTGCCTCTGTTACGGATGTCAGCACAAGACGTATCATCCGCGGACGTGCACAAACCAATCGGTACTGGGTTGATCTGTAGCCAGGTCAGCCCAGATCGTGAGTTCAGGGCAGGAACCAGATGAAAGTGGATTGTGCTCACGTTGAATCCATTAGACAGGGCAATTTGGTCGTCCTTGCGTCCGAGAACCCGCCACAGCTGCGAATATGCCGGATGCCGCTCGATGAGATCGCCGACCGCAAAGGCAGGTGTCCCGTCGACCTCCGCGTTTGTGATGTGTGGGAAGTACTCCTCTGTGGCCTGTGAATGACGGAAAGGGGGTGAATAATATCTGCCATCGCGCGAAACGGACTCGCTAGCATGACAGGCTCGGATGTCTGAGCCAACCCAGGCTGAGGTCGCATGTGGAACGTCAGGCTTAGCTTTGGCAAGCTGATCTTCAGCCCCGTGTCGTCACTCGCCTCCGGCACCCTAAGCCTGCGTGCACTCGCCAAAGTTGCCTCGGGACGCTCGAGTGTCTGCTAATTCATGAAGAGAGCGGCGAAGATGACAGCGAAGGAGGTTGGCTCGACTCCGCGTGACTTTACTGCACCGGGTGCGCTACCACTGAGTTGTTATGTTCTCTCGAAGGTGGCCGATTGCCTTCGGGAAAATGGTCGCATGCGTGTAGGATACGCTCGGTCATAGGCGTTCGTCCCTGTATGTTCCCCGATTGTACGTTCCCAGATGACCTTGTATCATTCCGCCGCCTGTCACTTGAGAACCATGGGAGCTAGCCTGTGCGATACCTGTGTCGGTTGCTGTAGATCTGTACGATTTACTAGTATCTTAATATCCGGAATAGCCGGATCACGTCTGAGAGACTGGTGAAATGAACGACAGGCTGAGCGCATGGTCATATCCGCCTGCCGCGCCACTCAGCGTTACACCGCCCATTGGCACTGGCAGACCTACAGCGTGTCCAAGGTTTCCGCGCCTTGAACCCATGCGGTAAAAGAGCCGGGCCCGCGATGTCCGGGCCTTTTACGCGTGGCCTCGCCGGGCGACAACCAGCAGACTTCATTTACAAGTCCGTCACATCCCAGGCCACCACGGGCTGCAGATGGAGAAGATCCATGATGATTGTGCAGGTAGGGTCGGCCTGCGAGGGCGGTGTGATCAGAGCACTACGTACACATGCAGGCGTGAAGTGGATGTTAATATCTCACAATCAGACATGCGAACCCGGGCGCTCGATGCATTCTACGGCCCGCATGCGACCAAGGGTAGCGCTTGATGCTCAGCAGCGTGGCTACACTTGACAGTCGTTCTATCGGGGCGCCGTAATACAGTACAGTACATGTCGAGGATGGTAGAGCAAGAAGAGCAAGGTGGCCACGGCGCGACGAGAGCAGGATTCGACAAACAGAGGGTGGTGGAAAGCCCTACATGCGCGGCCGAATGAGCAACCACATGCCACCGTTAACATATACACAGAGTCGACTCACCCTTCAGCAGAATGCTACTTGACGAACTTGGTCAGCCGGTATACGCCTTCCCGCGCGACGGCCACAGTGTCGTTCACCACCCGCTCTATCGCAGGCTCCACCTTGGGCGCGAGCCGCCAGCGGAGCAGGTACTCGGTGACCGTCGCCCGCGTCTTCACCCATTCCTGCATCACCTCTTCCACCGTCGGTCGCAGGTGCGGTTCCATTTGCTTCATAGGCTCTATGAGCGGGAGCAAGAACTCCATGTTCTTGTACTTCTGCACGCCCGTCAGTGTCCTGGCATCCCTGCTCTGCCGTCCCGGGACTCACTTGTTCGAACTGCTTCGAGTACACACTGCCTAGTGCGTATATGTCGACCTTAAAGGCATCGTAGGGGACGTCTTCGGATAGCTCTGGTACCAGCTCCCGTCCGACATCGCCCCAGACGAGCGAGGGCTCGCCTTCGGCGAAGCGCATCGAGAGACCAAAGTCAATGTAGAAGTAGCGGATTGACCGACCGGCTCGCGGGAGCGCCGTGACGGGATACATCCCGTCAGGCGTGTAATTTATCCGGACTGGATGGTATCCGGATGGATAGAGGGGTGTCGCGTCCATCATAATGTTCGCGGCCGCTACATCGCTTGATGCTCATTAGTCTGATGACCGCGCGAGCGTAAATAAAACGTTCCATACCAGTGCGCGATGCGATTCCGGTGCATAAATACCAGTCCCTGGCTCGGACATGAGACTGAGAGTGATGATGGCTTGATGGCTGAATTCCCACCTCAAGAGTCTGATCGACGAACTCGATGACATCCCCAATTGTGCCGAAGGGAGGGTCGTTGCACGGACGCAGATACGGCATGACCATCAGCGCCCGTTCTGGATCGAGTGGGTCGGGCAAGATTTCGTGTATCTTGACGCAATGATTCATCGGGTCTTGTATAGAGGCGAAGAACTGTGCAATTTGTAGCTCTTGTGTCTGGAGGAGAAACGTCTTGATAGCGACACGTTCGTTGCTTGATATTCTGGTCACATCCATAATCTGGCGATTCTGCGCGCAATTTGAGTCAGGACAGCACTAGTATCTGCATCGAACCTACATTCAATGAGATGGAATCCTCGCAGAACATGGGATCGAGATTGGTGCCTTCCCAACTTGGCTTCCAGTCAGGCGAATATCGAGGTCGAAAGAGGTAGCCATGGTCGAGAAAATAACGATAGCGTGCTTGCCAGAAGAGCTCCCTGGGGGAGAGGTCGTAGAAGCCCTCACGTGTTCGCTTTGCATGGCGTTCGACACCTTCGTCATCAAGATACGCGAAGTTTGGCAGCTTTTTCGGCTTGTCTGGAGTAGACATGTGTTCTGGTCGAAGATGAGAAACGGCGCAGAGCAAACATCAGCATACCGTGTCGTGGTGACCGTGCACGGGCAGAACCACTGAACGTGAGTGCAACGTGTTGGCCGATTATGGTAAGTTCGTTCAGGTCGTTCGGCCTCCCGCGAGCGCTACCAACTATCCCATCTCCGATACATCAGCGCGCCCGGGAGGCCTGAACCTGTGTTGCCTGTTTCCTCCAGAAGCTCGCGTACCCTCCGCGCGCTGTGGCCTGCATCCATGCACGCGCACACCACGCCCCAAATACGACTAGACGCAGGGCAGTGGCAGTCTATAAGTCTGGCATGACCCCACATCGCTCACGATTCATCCCCATATACCCCCAACGCGCCACTCTGCTTCTGCCCCATGTCCGGGTACGATATCTGGGGCGTAGTGTCTGGGATTATCGGAACTATTGCGGTCTTGATCCCGCTCGCAATCGCTTGCTGGTGTGTTCGACGCCCATCTACCTTGTACCCTGCGCTCGCGGCGCTTTTGAGGGAGACCCAGGGTCTCCTCAATACTGCCTATCGTGAAGGTCTCACCGAGAATGAGGCTGAGCTTCGTGAGCTGCAGATAAATATATGGAAGTGGGTAGTCTGGAGTCATCGGTGGCGTCACCGCGTACTAAGCACTGCTCGCTCCTATGCGCGAATGCAGATCATCCACGGAGGTGGAAGAGTTATGCGCCGCGGTCTACGCCAAAGACACCCTCTGGTACGATTTCAACAACTGGTGGAAGGGGCTGTCTCGCAAGATCTCCACTGCCTACGCCGAACTGAATTCCCATAGAGTGACGCTCGCTGTGAGTGATTGACCACGAACCATACAGACATGCTGTGTTCTCATCCCGGAGCTTACCAGGAGCGAAACTCGTACTTACGAAGGAAGAAATTGGAATCTGAAGCTTTCCTGGCTAGGATGGCTATGCATGACCGCAAACGTGAGTGTTACTGTTCGAGACAGTGTTCTGATCTGACCGCCACTACAGAGAGCATGCTCTTCGATCCTCCACGTCTCGACGCCACCACCGAACCCGCGATTCCGCCTGGTATCGCTGATGATCATGGCGTCTCGGACACTGAATACCCATCCCCCAGCTTGTCACCTGCTACCCAGCCGTCCACGTTGGACACCGCGCGCGCTGATGGAGAAGACCCAGCGTTAGCAGTTGCTTCGTCCGGGAACGCCTCAGACTCCACCCTGCCTCAAGGCCAGACTGCATCCAAGGCTGACGCAGCCGATCATCCCACCCATCGCCTGCTGTCCGACGCAGACCTCCAAAGTCTGTTGTCGATTGCGTTAGACAACCCTCAACTCCGAAAGGAGAGGAGAGAACGACGCAAACAGACGAGGCGCAGACAGCGCATCGTCTTGCTCGGCTTCGGCGAGCAGCTTTGCGGCGGTGGCGGTCTGACCCCGAGCGGTCGCGAGCTTGGCGAAGACCCCATGGGGTGTGCCTATGTCACGAACTCCAGTCTCAAGGTCGTGTTGAACCTCCTCCACGGCACGCCTGGCGCAGCGCGGCCTCAGGCTAGCTCAGCGCAGCCCCAAGAAGGCTCGGTGCGGTCTCAGGAAGGCTCAGCGCAGGGCGGCCACCACTATGCACACTCGCTGCTGGAGGCGGAGATCGGTATCACCGGCGACACCGACGAAGAGGGGTGGAGCGAGGAGGATGATTGAAGGTGGAATTTTTTCACAGGGTCTATGCGTTTCCAGTCCGTCCGTTCCGTTTCTCGCTCTCGTGCTTTCCATCAGCGATCGTTCACTCACATGCATCTTCACTAGTCGCCGAATCGACTTATGTATATCGACACCCTGTCTCTACGGACAGTGCATGTTCCATCCAAGTTTTGTCATTCCTGTTCGTTGTTATAAGCTACGTACTTCTGCATCACGCAGTCGAGACAAGATCACTGTACCTCACGTAGAGTCTCCTGTCTCCACAAGTTGTGTATTTTGGCCTATTTAACATCATACACGGCATGACTCGCTCCCTCAGTTGTAATATAAGCGAGCCTTCGTAGGTGTTATTGTGCAGGGAAACAGTTCAGGAGAGGTGGCCGACAAGGGTGGCGACCCATCAGCGGCCTCCGCCTCGTCCCAGCGCGCCGACGCCACAAAGACGGATCGCATCCCAATTTGGGAATTTAGACGCCTACCCAGATGTTTCCGGGGGCAGATCCGTACGCCTCCTTGACCTCCATAAGAACCTTACTTTGACGACTTGCTGTGCGCGGCACACGAAGAGAAGCGCGCGATGGCCACCGGCCATAGCCAACGCGGTAGAACGTGTCGAAAGCACTGGCAGGAGCATCCCTGTTACAGGTGCGCAAGGAAATCTCGGTAGTCGCAGTCTGGAGGCGTGTACCGCACTAGGCCTTGCATAAACGAGCCCTGGTGCACGAATCTTCGCGACCAACACTGCACGTTCAACTGAAATTATGAATCACGGTTAGCTCTGGCCACGAACTAAGGGACTTACCATCACTCTGGCGCCGCCTTTCCTAGTACATTGATCATAGTTATGAAGGTCTACAACTCGATTATGAACGGGCTCCCAACGGCAACATGATAGAGTGTCCAAGCTGAGAACTGGGCAGACGACGATAGGACGCAGATGTGAGTAAACGTGCCCCAGCAGAGATGTGTCAATCTCACCTCTCATGATACATTATATGGCAAACTTCTTCAAATGATAGATGCCCTCGCGCGCCGCGGCGAAGGTGTCGTTCAACATCCGCTTGATCGCGGGCTCCGACTTCGGTTTTAACCGCCAGCGGTACAGCGATTCGCTGAGGTCGGCACGTATCTCCTCCCACTGCACGAGGAGCTCGGGCGCAGTCGGTCGCGACGCGGGGCTTGTACGCCTCATCTTCTCGATCAGGGGAACGAGGAATTTCATGCTGTTGTACTTCTGCGCGGGGTTCAGATACGGATAGCTTCCCTGTGCGTAGAACGCACCTGTTCGAACTCTTGGTAAAACAGGTTCCCGAGCGCGAATACGTCGACCTTGAACGGGTTGTATGCGACGGTCGAGGACAGTTCGGGCGCGTATTTGTCCCTGCCGACTCGTCCGATGGCCGAAGGGGTCGCGCCGGGCGGGAACCTTGGTGACAGGCCGAAGTCGATATAGTAGTACGTTATTTAGCGGCCTGCGCGTGGTAGCGGCGCGACTTCATACAAGCCGTCCGGCGTGTAGTCGTAGCGAACCGGGTGGTGACCCTCAGGGTACAAGCTTGCAGCATCTACCATCATGTTTTCGACCGCTGTGCCACTGGGTAAGATATAAGCGTGAGGGTCAAGACATCCTCCCACGGACATACCGATGGGCGACATGGTGTTTGTGCATGAATACCAGGCCCTATAGCTTGCAGTAAGACTCGGGTCGAGCTTACCTCCAGAGTTTGGTTCACAAAGTCGATGGTATCCCCAATGGTGCTGAACTCGGGGTGCTGACATGGCCGAAGATATGGCATAATCATGAACGTCCGTTGGAGGTCAAAGGGATCAGGGAGAATTCCGTGGATAGCAACGCAGTGGTTCTGAGAATCTGTGATTGATGATCTCAGATATACAACGCCACGCGTGATTCTTGGTTGTCTGTACGACACTTCTTTATCGCTACGAGTTTGTCGTCCTTGAGGCTCCTGGCGTCCATGATTAGTTGGTTCTGCGTACAGGCCTGATGAGTAAGTAAGACCTACACGGACCTTGCTCACAAAGAGCATGATGGCGTCTTCACAGTACACAGGATACATTCTCGTTCCCTTCGAAGACGGTTCTCATCCTGGTAGGCACCGGGGCCCCAGCTGGTAGCCGTGTTTCTGGAGGTACGGCTGGCGTTCTTGCCAGAAACGCTCGGCGGGCAGGAGGTTATAGACGCCCTCACGTGTGTGTTGCGCGGCTTCCTGTGCGTCCTCTTCATCCAGGATAGCATGACTAAAGAGTCGCTCCTGCTTTTCCGATGCAGGCATAGGCACAGCGCAAGCGTGGATGCATGAACGAAATCAGGCGCATCATAGTTTGCGAATACCAGGCAAATTGGGTGCGCCGGCAGCCAAGGCTAACGTTGGAGCCACGTGTTGCCTCGATTTGGCAAGACCCCGGGCGGCAACAGACGCGCAGCCAACTCTCTTCTCCTCCTCCACATCCCAGGCGGAGAGTGCCGTCGCAGTGCACGTACCTGGACTTTACGGATCCCGCATACATGGCTCCATGACGTTTCCAGGACGCGACCGCGTTGCAGCCAGGAATGAACCAACTCACATATGGCCAGGATACCCAGCCATGGTGGTCCAAATTCCCCTGCGCGAACACCTCTGACACGCCACCGAGCATCACCATACATCTTCGTCTTCCATCTTATCCTGTCTGGCATTGTAATATCGGACGAAGGCTACAATATCCGAGGTGCCGTCGCGGGTGTCCTCGGCATCATGGGAATAGCGTTGGCACCCATCGTACGGCGCCTCATCAACTGCCAGATGCCCTCGGAGAAGCTGCGCGCCCTCAACGCGCGCTTGGTCGAGACCAAACAGCACTTGACTGCGAGTGTGAACGACGGCCTCATCGAACACGACCAGCTCTGCCTGATTATGTGGACGTGAGCATCCATATTGCTGGCTGACGACTCCCAGACTCATTGTCTGTTGCTTCAGTACGAAGTGCTGTATTGAGAAGCTCCGCGCCAAGATACACGATCGATGAAACTGGATGGATGGGTCATCCGCCCGAGCGAAAGTACCACGCAAAGAGTTGCACAAGGTGCAAGCGGCGATCTTGGTGAGTGCGTACACAAAGTCCTCGTGATCACAATGGAGGACCTGATCCCTGTTATCAGAGAAGCAGCCCCGAGCAGCGGATGAAGCTGGCAGAGGAACAAATTGCGCTACGATGCTGGCCAAGGTCGGTTATGGTCACGGATTCAGGAGCTGTTGTCGGTGACAACTGCCTGTAGAAGAGAAGGGCATAGGAGGTGCAATACCTCTCGCTACTGGCCCGACGCCACCTCAGTCAGACGGCTGACGATGCGGCATGTGCTGTACCGCCTCATGCAGTGGCCGATGTCCCTGCCCCTCGCTACTCCAGCCGCACGCTATCTTCTCCGCGTCCCTCCGAGATCATGGGGAAGGGGCGCTATCCGTCTCGGCGCTCGCTGCTGCAGAGAGCTCTGCGACACAGGGTCTTATCCGTATCCAGAGGACCACAGGCCGCGTGCGTCTGCAAGCCGGCTCAAAGAGATCGCCCTCTGCATCTGTCGTGGGTATGTTTCTCGATCGCAGGATCACGCTCTCTCTTACAGAACTCATGGCATTCTTGCTGCCACCGTGACCGTACACGAGCTGCCGCATGAGGACTACGATCGAGACGACGAGAGCGACGGGTGAGTACGACAAGCTACGGTGCGCGATCTCTCCTATGGATTCAGACCGAGCGCGGACACGGTGCAGGTTGAGCCGTGTGGGTAGCCCGCGACTCGCTTGCTCCGCGGTTCTGATGCCTCCTATGGTGCGTGCTACTGTATCCTGTTGAGCTCGGATATTCATACAGTTACAGCGAGCGAGAAGGGAGTGGTGGGTGAGCCGAATCAACGAGGTAATGGTACTAGTGGGTACTAGGCGGTGAGCTAAGCTACGAGGGACCGAGCGAGTGAGGCGAGATCGAGAGCGTCGTCGAGGAGGAAAACTCTGCACCCCCTAGACGCCCGCGCTCGGCCTCCGGCCCCTGCACTGATGTTATGCCTCCTCTGTCGGTGCCCTGTTCTCCCTTCCACATCCCCTAACTGGCACCTATAGTACTCGCCGGCCCAAACTGTCCGAGACTGGTTGCTCTTGTTTGGTTGAGCATTGGGCCCACGTTGTGCCCACGTTCAATGCGCCCACAACGCCACTGCGGTCCCAATATGGTAGTAAAGCGGTCCACCCTAAGCGCTCAATTGACATTGACCTCGTCTCCCACTCTCCGTAGGCTACCTGCTCGCATGCATACAATTCGTTCTCCACACGCACACGACCGACCTTCCGGTGCGTGGCGGCCTCGGGCTCGAGACGTGGCACACACTTGGCTTCCCGACTGTGACAAGGCTGGGCTTTTCTACCGCGTTGCGTGCCGATGTACTGGCCACGGAGTGTTCGACATACGTGCATCTCGTCTTTTCCACCTGTACGTCCGAGTTCCCTATTTGTTCAGGCCTTCGCCATGTCATCTATTGTCCGTGCGTATGCGACGTGAGCGGGAGCGCACACGCTACCCCCGCTTAGCTGACCGTACCGCTCTCAGAAGTTGATTTCCCTGTGGCGCGACAAGCTGAATTCGCGACACGACTTTCAGCAAGTTCTACGATGCTCGTCATACTCCACTTCATGCCGTCGTCCATCACCGTACCCACACCTCCGAACGCCCGGCCCATCAGCCGGTGAGACAGAACACCCAGGCATCCTTACCCGGCTTCACGGTGTGCGATGCCAAAGGCCATAGCTTGGTCTGGTCGACCCGTACCTCCCGGAGCTGCTGGCCCTCATTGCAGCCCGACGGGCGCGCCGTCCTGCCGGTGTCAAGAGCGAATCAGGGCGCTTCCTGCCACGACGGGACCTTCTGCGACCCTTCGGCAGGCAGCTCTCCAGTCGCAATTCCTTCGGAGCTCCTCCCCCAACATTAGGCGCAGCGCTCAGGCTTGAAGGAGAGCCTTTCTCGTCTCTACCGTTCGGCGGACAATCACCCCCCGCGCACGCTCGCAGACGAACCCTATAGATCACGGAGATGACGTAATCTTACCTGCTGCACTGATATCTGACATAGGCTGGTCGCATTATGGCTGATATACAGCAAGCCGTCCCCTCCCCGTAGAAGGCCCAGCCCTTGACTGTAGCTTCCAAATTCTGCAAACACTTGTGCAGACGGATCTACCACGGTCCTCCACTGAATGTCCCTCATTTCCATACCTTTCCCGGTCTGTATGGCGGGCATGTGTCACGTGCCCGCATTGGCTGCCCATCCACATTGGGTGTGGGTCCAACGTGTGGGTCCATCTATCCCTGAATGGATATGGCGTGGCCAAAATGCTTGCTGCGGCAGGACCGGGAGAAGAGGAACGCACCGCCCTTCAGCTTCTCGTGATTATCGATGCGCTCACGGTACACGGGGTGTGCTTCCGCGCGTTTCGTGTCCTGCATGCATCGGGATTCTAGCACGCGCGCCAGCGCAAATGCAGTTCGATGTACTTGGGCCGAGACCGCATGGCATGGCAGCACAGGATGATCCTAAGTACACCGTTATGAGCACCGCTACCAATGCGGCTTGATTCCTCCATGGCAAACAGACCTTGTCCCCCTGACGTCGTCCATAACTGTCGATATAAGAGCCTTGGGATACATTTGCATGGGAGAGGGCCTTGCGCCGACGCCACTGCTGCAATCTCGCTTGAGTCCCGACGAGCGCGCACGCTGTTTGCGTTCGCACGAGCGACGGACGCCCTTGTCCTGACCTACCGTTGATAGTTATTCTCCACTCCAGCTGACCTTTCATCAGACATGCTGGATAGGTCGAGCGTAATATCCCGCCACGCACGCTACGCCCCCTCGCCTCCTGTCATCACGGAAAGTACAGCTGACTGGAGCACTCCGCTCGCGTAGTGTGCGAAGGCACGGCATGCATGTCCGGGAACTAGCCCTTTCCGATGCAGGCCCCGTTTCTGCAGATGGGATAAATGCACGCAGCCCCCAAGCGGTATGAGTTTAACATCGCCTCTTTCCTCGAGTCCTCTCCGCCCGCGAGCACTCGCCACTCAAAGACTCGTCCCTCTCCTCTCTCCACAATCCCCAACTCCCCTTATCCAATGGCACCACTCACCATGGATTCACCCTCGCCCGTGCTCAGCTGCGACGCCGGATTCCTCCCGTCTCTTGCGTTCTTTGCATTGGCTTTCTTCTTCTTCATGGCGTACATCGGTCTGTTGCAGTACCTCTGTGGCTGGCCCCGCAGGAAGCTCAAGTACCTCGAAGAGGACTCGAGCGACCTGGTCGCCATGTTGACGCTGGTCGCCGAGGAAGGCCGCCTATCTCCCAAGGAATGCGCAGAGATTAGGCTCAGCCTGACACTGTGCGTGCCTCCCTGCATCTCCTCCATCCTAATTCTTCCTTGTCTTACCACCCGTTCTCAGAGTGCAAAACAAGATCACGAGGCTACTCGCCGAGTGCCCGCGTGGCAAGCCCGCGCGGGACTTCCGCAACCTCCTGCGAGGGCATCCGCGTGACGAGATTTGCCTCATGGATCGTACACTAGATAAAATAAGGGCCGACCTCCGGGTACGCGCTTACGATTGTTATTTCAATATGCTGTTGTGCTAAGTTCGTCTCGCGAGCAGCTACAGTGAAGCCTCCCCGGAGGGTGGGCGGCGAGGTCGCCGAAACCTCACTCCAGTGGCTAGCATGCACACAAATAGTGCGATGCGACACGTACACCCTGCTTCTCTCCCGTTGGCCCACGCGAGCTCGATGCTTTGCGTGGTCAGGATACCGCGCCGCTACGCGCCAGCTCCGTTTGTGTACAGTTGTCTTTGGTCTCTTGTCCGACCACTCCAGCACTTTTTCCTGTTGTTCTATCGCACATGGATTTCTCTGGACTGCCTTCATTGTTGTAGTATTTATATCCCCCAGAACGTCTATAGTCGGTACTGTCCTGTACTGTCCTGTACCAGGCCCTGGTTTTGACGCGCTGTCTGATCTAGCTTATACAATCCGTCTTGAGCCTTCCCGTTGCAGTGAAAAATTGAGGACCACATACATAGAACAGGCCGACACGCTCGAAGACCTCGGTGTATGAATCGAGGATGGCTCTCGATTGAGCCAAGCGCTCTGAGACTCGCGACAAGACCAAGCGCTTCTGGTACGCTACTACTGCGGTCAGCGCTTCGCGAGCGCCCTTGTCTAAACACCGCCATGTTTGCAGAACCCTACCTAATGGCCCAAACCATGAGGCCGTGTGCAGACTCGTCCTGGCCCACGAACAGCGTGTTGCTCATCTCTGAACTGCCTTGCACCGCTTGTGCAGGTGTGCCGCCACCATCAGACCTCCCGCGAACCCCTCCCCTGGCTCATTCTGCGCCCCCGGCCCCGCGCTGTTGCAGGCAGGAGAAGCCTCCCAGGCAGGTATTCAATCTGTGCTTGCACGCCCTTCTTGCTATCAGATTGGCTTTCATGGATACATGTGTTGCGCATGAGGTGCCCAGCCTTCTCCGAAGGCGCGTCCGAGGATGTTGCAGCGCCGAGTATATGTAACGAGCGTAGCTGCACGACTGCTCGCCACGACTTGACGTACACTCGTATCCACGACTCTCTTCGGCGCTTCTCACCGAAAGCATCTCTCTGCGCTCTTCCGAATAATATGTCCAGTTGTCCTTCCCCGCCGCTATGGGTGCCTTTTCCTGGATCATGCTCGCGATCATCCTCTTCATCTTCCTGAGGCAATTGCCGTCTCACAAGCTGTATGTACTCACCCGGGACTTGCAAGAAGCACAAGCATACTTTGCCCCTCTCATGGAGGAGGACTTGATCAGCGGCTTGTATGCCGAAGACTACCGTAAACAACTGAATGTGTGCGTACCCGCATATCCCGCCCAATCAGAGTGAACTAATCCGCCCAAGCAGACTACAAAAGCAGACTAACGAACTCCAACAGATCATGAAGGACATTTTGCCGTTCGTGTACCGCGACTTTGCCCACATCTTCCGCGGAGTGAAGAGTCGGTGCTACAAGGTGCATGACGACGTGGAGATGTTTCGCAACAATATCCGGGTATGTCTCTGTTGGTGGCCTTCACCTTGGCTCAGGCATCCCGTTAACGCCGACTACGACAGAGGACGGGCAGCTACGAGAAGCTCCGTTTTGACACGTACAAGATGAGGGCCGCACCCGCCCGTGGTTAGCGTGATATCCGTCCACTATGCTGCTGTCACTTGCCTTGCGATCCAGGCTACTCTACCGATCATTCCTCGTTTTCATCCGCATCCTTTGAGACTTTGGCTACGGCGACTTTCTCGCCTGCGCCTTCAAATGAAGCTACCTCCTTTGGCAATGTCTTGCCTACCACCTGTGACCCCGACGCGCACCGGATTCCTGCGCTCAGGACTCATACTGCTCTCTAAGTCGCGCCCGGGCATGCCCGTGTGCTTCAATAGCTCCTTATAGTAGATGTTCACTCGCCCGTCGCTTCCGCTGCGACGCGGCATGAGCCCCCTCTGTCTCCACATACATACCTGGCCTCCATTTACCACCGACCCGATTCCGCTTTCGCCCGTCCGCCCATGTCGAACGTTCGGTTCCCCGTTCTCGCACATATCTCTCGACGCCAGTCGCACCTAAGACCCGTCGCTTGTTGTTTTCTGTGTATCACCACCGTTGTTGTACGCCTCGCGCTATCGTTGCTCTCGTTGTGATCTACCTCCAATATGGAAATGCGGTTTAACTCAACCTTGTGCGAGAATCGGCAGCATGCTGTGGCCTGCTTGCGCGCGGTGAGAGTGTATATGACGGTCCGAAGCGATCGACAGGGGGAGCTACAGCGCTTCCCTCGCTAGACTCAGCCTTCGCTGGTGTGGAAAAGCTGCTCTTCGTCTCATACGCGACCATCATGCGCGAGTCGGGCCCGCGCTACCACGAGAACGCGATTGACGCCGCCAAGCGCGCAGGGAGCAAGCGCTGCGTCTACCACACATCGCTCGCCTAAGCGGGCGACTGTGTCGCGGGAGTATTGCAGACCCACATGGACAAGAGGAGTATCTGAAGGAGAGCGGACTCATATTCACGAACATCGGTGAAGAGATGTATACAGTATAGCGAACGCTCGCCGCTCTATTTCGGGTTCCTGAACCCGGGGGAGGGCAACGACGAGATGACTGTCCCATACGGCGATTTCCCGATCGTTTGGGTCAGTAGAGAGTGCCTTGGGGAAGGGAAGGCAAGACCAGGTTTATTTTGGGGCAGGCAAACCTTCAGACGGTTTGCAGCAACACAATCGCATACCTTGACAGATGCGTAGACAAACATGCAACACCTGGCTTCGTTGATTGGTGGACGTCAGACGTGGTTTATGTAACATGTTGTCTGGTGCTCACTGTTCAAGACCCTCCTGGAGTGTTGACGGGAAGGACGATGTGAGCAAGGGAAAGCCAACCTGGGCAACCGTACGTTTCACTTCGACCAATTTCGGTTGATGATACAACAGGCCTGTCTAGTATACACGATTTCCTCCGTAGGCCAGAGCGAATGAAAGTAGTTAGCGATGTAACAATAGCGACCAACTATCCACAGGGATGAGCGTACAAAACGTGGTTAGAAGGTGAAGGCGTACTCACAGCACGAAGAGTGCATCTCCCTGGCTACCCAAACATACGCCTCAGATGACTGTATCCTACGCGAGCAACGTCGACCGTGTCATTGATCAGACGCTCGTGGGGGGCTTCTGAAGCGGGGATGAGCCGGCTACGAAGCGCCGGCTCCGCGATGAGTGCGCGAATCTGAGCGAACATCCTGACGAGCTCGTCTGCGGGTGGGCGAACGCCTGGATCCCGCTTCTTCATCAACTCAACGAGCGGTCGTAGGAAGTCGGCATTGCTATAGCGCTATACTATCTGTTAGGGCTCCGTCCGTCTAGCTCCCGGGAAGTGTTATGATGACCATACCTGTTTGAACTCTTTGTCAAAGAGGTTGCCAAGCGCGTATATGTCGGCCTTGAAAGCGTTGTAGGGCGTGCACGGAGACAGCTCGGGAACTTCCTTGTCGCGTCCGACTGCGCCGATAACGTAAGGTGACGCGCCCTCCGCAAAGTGAACCGACAGCCCAAAGTCGATGTAGAAGTACTGCACCGGGTGGTCTATTCGAGGCAGCTGGACCGGGTCATGAATGCCATCAAGGGCGCGGTGCATCCGAACTGGGTGATGTCCTTCAGGAAAAAGGGGGGTCGCATCCATCATGACGTTAGGCGGAGCTATGTCGCTGTGATGAGATCAGTTCTGTTCCGGCCATGAATGGCAGGCTACACGCGCACCGGTGTGCTATTCGGTGCTGGTGCAAGAATGATAGGCCCTATGAGAGAAGGTCAACTGGAGGGCTGACATGGGACTCTGGCATACCTCTCCACGTACGCGTAGCATCTGGTGTACAAAGTCCACGACGTCACCGACAGCCTGGAACTCGGGATTGTTAAACGGTCGAAGATACGGCATGACCATCAAGGATTTCTGGGAGTCAAGAGGATCGGGGAAATCGTCAAGTGCCGAGACGCAGTGGTTGTCTGCTCCGTGAACGGACGTCAAGTACCGAGCGATGCTGAGCTCCTGACTGTGATTCGGAAAGACCTTGATGGCAACCCGTGCGTTGTCTAAAATACGAGTCGCATCAATGACGTTGAATTTCTGAAAACATATGGTCAATCTCTCTCCTGCGAACACCCGTGGTTGCAAGCGCGTGACTTACGCCGAGCATAATGGAGTCCTCGCAAAAATGAGGGGATAGGTTGGTACCCGTCCAAGACGGTTTCCACTGCTTAGAGTACCGCTTTCTGAGCTGATATCCGCGTTGCTGGAGGTATTCTCGGCGTTCCCGCCATTCGGCTTCTGACGGTAGTAGATCATACCGACCCTGTTGCGTGACGTCGGCGTAGTATTTCACCCGCTCCGGAGACAGGTAGACATAACCAGGAAGGCTTGGTTCGCCAGACATTCAAGTATAGATGAGATGCTTTGGCCCAACAAATTCTCCGGCGTGGAGTTCGAGGGGCAGCAAACTGGACTTATCGCGAGCATGCAGTCAAGAGCTAGCCGTCTCCGCCATCTCAGGCGGCGTCAGCAGGAATGTTCACAAATCCACGTGTCGACCACGATGGACGGAGAAAGCCGTGGGCGCCTTGTAGGCATACCGGATTCACTTGATGTCCTCGTCCGTCTGACTCTCATGTACTCACAACGACAATAAGTAAGTCAACCAGACACATCTGCATATCCCACAAATTCCGAATTCGCCACCTCAGATTGTGAGATATATATATGTTGATTATATGTTAGCTCTCTAAGCCTCTGCTCTATCCGTATAGAGCTGCTCTCATACAATCCCGAGTAGTACTCAAATGTCCAATATAATCCGCCATGGAGAAACCTCTGCCCTTTCCGTCCAGTGTACAGTAATCCAGTGATATCGGGGCTAAAATCTGTGGCTTTTATCTGCACCGTGGTCCAGACAAGCAGGCGCCTAATTACTCAGTGGCAGGGGGTGCCCGGTACTCGAACTCAACCAGGCGCGGCAGCGCTTTGAGAGCGTGGTGGAGGTCGCTCGTCCACGAAGCGAAGGCTGGCTATTGCCATGAGTGCAGTGGTAGTGGTGAGGTGCAGGAGGAAGTTGAGCGCTATGAGTACTCTTCGATAGCGCAAGGGCCACAGTCGGATGTCCAGCAGGGGGGGGACCGTGGAGGAGTGTGTCGGTAAACGGAAGATGCGCCTCACGAACGCGTGTTGTACCATTTCCAGGTCATGGATCTCGGGCGCATGGACGTCGGGGTCGATCGCTGCTGCTAATATTTAGACCTGGTGTGGGTCTACCCTTGTGTTGTACAGCGTGCGAGAGATGTCGGGAGGAATGGGTCCTATGTAGGACTCGAGGCCAAGTGCACAGCAGGCGACTTTGTGCGCTTTCCGGCGCTGGTATTCGCGATGAGCCGAGAAGATGTTCCGTGTTGTTGGAATGTCATGTTGTTGTATGAATCCATTGCGAGCGGGCGCGAGCACGCCTTGTCTCGGTTTCGATTTGTTATTGTGTTCCAGATGTCTTGTACCTACGACGCGCGACGCGCCACTCGTGTATGTATATAGTCGCCCGCGCGCGTCGCATACACCTCACGCGTTTGCACTCAGCCAAACGCGACCGTCTTTGCTCCCTCCTCATCCTCGCGCGCCCTCAAATTCTCACACGTGTTGTTGACCGTAGAGTGACTCCGACATACGTGAACTCCTGCACAAGGCGTAAGTGCTCGCCTTGAAGTGTGAGAGGTAATATGGAGTCCGGGAGTGGTCCAAATGCGAGGAGATTGGACTTTCCACGTTGTTGGTTAGGCCACTGCGTGGGCACCACTGCATGAGGGTGTGGAGCTTCATCTGCAACCCCCTTGGGAAGTGGGAGATCAAGAGGATGTCGTCGGCCTGTGCGAGGTATGGGATCCACATATTGTCCAGCCAGACATCTACGTCGTCGGGAGCACAACATAAGTCGGAGAAGAACAGGTTCCAGAGGATAGCGAGGCTGGATCGCCAATGAGTATTCCAGCGGGGCGTAGAAGCAGTCGGAGTATTGGCCGTTGAACCGAACAACGTATTTCATACGCGTGTAGAGCATGCGTTAGCCAGTCAAACATGGGTCCGCCTGCCCCCCAGTCGCGCAGCTTAGCCCACAGGGCCGCCTGATCTACCGAGGGGAAGGCGTTTGCGAGGTTGACGGAGGCAACCCAGAAAGTCTCTCCCCGAGAACGTGCCTGTTCGATAGCTGCCCTGAGGGCGAACACGTTGTTGTCGGTCCTATGGCCGGATCGAAAACCGTTCTGCAGTGGCGGCACTCGCTCAGTGTCATCTGCCCACTCGCGGAGCCTGCGGTCGATGAGCAGCGTGAGGGTTTTGAGCAGGCAGCTTTCTAAACCGATAGTGCTGCAGCCGTTTGCATCGTCGACGTCCTTGCCCTTCTTCTGCACCGCGGCGAGTGTAATGATGATGATGGAATCCTTGTTTAAGGCCCGTCAGGGCCTTGCCCTATGGTAGGCTCTGGGGGGAGTGTAGCCGTCAGCCACACTGAGGGGCTGTCAACACTAACGCGGCTTGTTCTGATTCAGCAGTGCTTGGTTGCCTCGCCCTCAAGCGCCCATCACCGCACCACGAGCCCCCAACGAGCCCAGAAACGCCAGCAGGCCATCAGGAAGCTACTTGGCAAGGACGCAGCTTCCACGCTCCACCAGAAGGTCATATGTATTGGGACACGCGTTGAGCATGCGGATAAGACACAGGATATCACAACACAACGCGGAGGGCATGTAGGCCTACACGTCCCAGAGCTGACTCTGTCCTCCCTCCTCTCGCTAACCTCCCCGCACATACTCATCATCAGCCTATGGCCGATCCTTTCAGTACCACAGATATTGTCTTGGCTGTTGTTGGTGTCTTCCTCGTGATCCTACAGGTCCTCATCTGGCTTGTCAACCGAAACCTGCCATCTGTCAAGTTGCGGAATCTCGAGAATACCCTCGATGAAACCGAGGCACTCCTGAAGACTTGTATGGAGGAGGGGCGTTTTCTGGATCCAAGCAATACGGTAGAGTTTGAACGCCAACTGCAACCGTGAGTTTCTACTGCTTACGGTGGTGTTGAGTACTCACCTCGGTGGCGCAGACTGCGCGCACGTGCGACCGATCTGCGAGTCGCCATCTCAGGCGCGAAGACGTACATGGACGAGATAAAGTACATGTGCAATGGGCTTTCGCACGAATGCCAAGACACATGCGAGGAGGTCAAGGAAGTTCGAGCCAATATCTCTGTCAGGCGTCTCATACCAGGATTGCCGGATTGTGTGACTCATGTCTATCCTAGAGTCGCAGCGCCGAACGGGATGCCTACATACAGAGAGGACGACCATCATTGTGCAGTTCGTCTACAAACACTATTAGTAGTGAGGGCAAGCTCATCGACGTCCAACACATGGAGATGTAGGCTGATCATCATTCATATCCTAGCCATGGTTCCTTTCCCATCTCCTCAGTATCGGCCGTCAAACCTGGCAATTTCCGAGCCGAGAACAGCCGCTACCATATCACAAGGCGGGCGGAGGGGTGCGGGCGGTGTTTCCGTAACAAACACTGAACTGGAAGGCACGTCTCCTCGGGTGAAGCACTCGCGATTCACCAGGTTTGTGGGTTGGTTCACGACCGCACTCTTAGCGACGCCGCACTTCCGTTCAATGGGCTCGCCGCCGGAGCCCGCCTGCGATCCATCCGGCCTCTCCGACCCTGGGATTTCCATGCAGCCACTACTGCATTCCCACCAGCCGGAGCCGAGCAGGCATAAGTCCGTTTCCTCAAAAAAGTTGATGGGAACACCGTCGGTGCGACGGAAGAAGCAGATGAACGCTCTCGGGCGTGCGCGTGCCCGAGCGCACATCTTGCGTCGTGCGTACGTGTGACAGACATGTGTCGCACCGGCACCCACCGGACCTTCGCCCGCCACCACTACCGCGCATACGAGATACCCGCGTTTTGTCTCAGTCGTGGCGAGTCCCCCGTCTACCCATCCCACCAGGTTATCCCAAGTCTGGAGTTTCGACACATACAGTCACTGTGTGGCGAAGCACCCTAATCTGTTCTCCATTTTCCTCATGCACATACATCCTTCTCGCTATATGGTTACTTATCCACCGCTCGCTTTCTCACCCGTTGTCCCAGTCTTTATGCCGTGTTGTTTAGCTCTCCTCAGCTGTCCTCTATGCTCTCACGCCGGTCCCAGCTCCGATATTCAATAGTTTTCTGTGATATTTATTCTTCTACTGGGGTTCTTAGTCTTTATATCGCATGCGGAGACTTTGTCATTGTTTACAGTGTATACCACCGCGTAGACGTTGAGTTGAAGGCATGGCATTTGACTACTGAAATTGATTGAGACGCTGTCCGTCTGAAAAACCACCGCCTCAAACGTGTCCGGAGATCTTCTCTAGATCTTCAGGATACTATACCACATTCATGCTTCATCGCCGAACGCCGGGACTCTGCGCGTCGAAGTTGACAATGAGCCGTTCCGAGTCCCAAACGGGAAGGCCTTCAAGGTTGACGTTGTGTCGAGTAGGCGCCCGTGGTGGATTTGTACTCCGTTGACGACCACCATGAAGGTCGTGCTGTGGCTCGCGTGTTCTTGTTCTCGCCAATTGACTCTTCTTGGATAGCACACTAAGGATATACAGCACTTCAGGGGAAAACTCTGCCGTGTCGCGAACGACGTTGTACTGACGTCTCAGCACTGGCATGGCGATGACTGGCTTTCCTCGAAGTCTTGTACTGGTAAGGCTTGCAGTCTCGCCTTCGTGATCTTTCAGCTGTCGAAATCTTTTATGGCTCTTATCCTGGTTATGCTGCCTCTCTGGTGTGCCCCGACCCGCTCCCAGACTCCTGCTGAACGCTCCCTCCACGATGCAATCACTGCGGCCTGACCTCGAGGACCAGATGCCTGGCGAAAAGAATGTCGTATCGCTACCTCCTGGTCGACATGTACTTCTCGAGTTGTTATACAGCCTCACGGACCTGCACATCGACTACTTCTGCGCGATCAAAGGAGGCGTCGACGGCCTCGTGAACCTGCTAGCAGCCTCCGCTGCCCATGCCGCGTCTACACGGGACCCACGCGCAGGGTGGAATCAGCTGCGACTTGGTGTGTATCGACGTCGCTATCTCCCGAAGATGGTAGCGACACTGGAGGAGGTCCTGCTCCACCGGTTCGCAGAGCCGCTCGACTTCTGGATCCCTGTGGCCTACAAGTTCCTCTTCGCGCCCCGTAGCCCGGAGGATCGTTCTCGGAGACTTCATGCGAAGTGGCTCAAGGATAGATGGTCGAAGGCCGCTGGGAAGCGACCTCAGGGGGGTTGTCCTGCTGTACCTGAAGGGTGCGTTGGGGTACATTGAATGCGGTCCGTCATTGACTGACGACTGATTTGCAGACACGTCCGAGTGAAGTGGTACCCCGACCTGGAGGCGCCTTTCAAGTGGCCCTCGGGTCTCGGAGACTTGTACCAAGACCTTGCCTTGGATACCGATGGCAGCCTAGACCTGACGCCACTCCTCCGCTTGTGGGGTATGGAGAACTGCTATGTACGTCGACTGTCATGTTGGCCTTGACTGCCCAGCAAACTGATGCCTTTCGATTCAGGTCCTTAACGCAGCGTCAGGTAGACGCATCAGTATTGGGCGTGATGAGGACGACAGGCTCAGTGCGCTCACGTTGGCGGTCCGCTTGGACGGTCACTCTGTCGTGGGCGTCGTCGGTGAGTGTCCGATCTGCGTGCACAATCCCAGCGACATATTCTCATTTGAACACGCACCCAGAACAGCCGACGCCGACCATGCAGGCTGCACGGAGAGGTCGCACTCAGTTCAAGGAATCGCTCAAGCATGATCCCCTTTCGCTCGTACTCGACGGTCTGTCCTTCCTGGCACGTGGTGTTGCCTCGCTCTCGCAAGGCACGTACTGGACGGCAGTCACTCTCGAGGCCTTGGTCTGTTGTCTTTTGTGGCGCGTCCTCGTTCGCCCCCTGCTGCAACTGCTCTACTATACCATCGGGCTCCCTCTCATCAAGCTCAACGAGCTCCTGTGGAGCGCGATCAACCACACTCGCCGCGCGGCCCAACATTGCGCTCGCGTCGCGAGCCAAGGCGTGAGCGCATGTCTCATCGCCGTAGGCTGCTTCGGGGTGTTCGCAATGATGTGGTTGGGAGCGGGTGTATGGGGATCAATCAGGTGGTGCTTGGGCGGCATTCGTGATTGGACCGTCGCACTTTTCGAAGCCTACTTCCTTACCCCGGACGAGCTCGCGTCGTTGCAAGCCCAGCGCCACCATCGCACGTACGACTCGGTGTCGGACGCATACGCATCAGACGAAGACGAAGTCGAGGACCTCATCTCCGACATCGACTGAAGACGTTCCTGACCCATGGAGCCATCCAGTCTGGTATTGTTCATCTTCCCTGTTCCTGTTCTCCACTATGCTTTTCCCTCTCTATGCTCCCTATGCGCTCAGTATTGCTTCTCATATGCTCTCTATGCCCTACCATGCCTTCGTCGCGAAACGGTGTTGTATATCTGCTGTGATGTATTGTACCGTCCATCTGTATTCCGTTCTGCACTTCGTCTCGATCGCGAGTGAATTGTTGTGTGAACGCCATGCGTACCTTACTGGCTGAGCCCAGGCTCTTGTGGGTCCAGCCGAACGTGTTCTCAGAACTGACCATCGGCTGACATCATCACCTTGGCGGATGAACTATATGCGCGGGAGTTCTATGTTCGGAGTTACAGGCCATATATATACCGTCCTGAACAGATACTACGCCCTCGAGTCTCTCTCGTCATACACAACAGACCATCAACAGCAGAGCTCAACAGTGAACATGACGAGGTACATCATCACAGGAGCGACCGGCGGCCTTGGCTCGCAGGTGTTCAAATACCTGTTGAAGCTCGTGCCCGGTACGTATGCTACCGATTCCAGTAGTAGACAACCAGCTAACCGCGATACACATCCAGCCTCTGACATTGTGGTGTCGCTGTACAACCCCTCGGGGCAACCCCAGAGATCAAGTCGTCCGGCGTCGAGATCCGTCGAGGCGATTACGGCGACCCCACCTCGCTCGACTCCGCCTTTGCCGGCGGCGACAAGCTGCTCATCGTCTCCTACCCGAGCATCGCGCACGAGCTGCGTGTCCGGCACCACAAGAACGCGATCGACGCCGCGAAGCGCGCCGGGATCAAGCACGTCTACTACACCTCGCTCGCGTTCGCGAGCGACAGCGTCGCCGCGGTCATGCAGGCGCACATCGACACCGAGAAGTACCTCAAGGAGAGCGGGCTCACGTACACGATCCTCCGCGAGGGGATTTACAGCGAGAGCTACCCGCTCTACTTTGGGTTCTTTGATCCGGCGGAGGGGAAGGACGAGGTCGTCATTCCCTATAGCGATGGCCCGATTGCTTGGGTCAGTAGGGAGGACCTCGGGGAAGGCACTGCCAAGATCATGGTTCAGGTAGGGTGGAAAGCCTGGAATGGGGTCGTGGATGGTTGTTCTGACGCTGATGACATTCACACACAGGGCGGATTCCAGAACGAGACGCGCCTCCTCTCCGGATCGCGCGCAATCTCACTGAAGGAGATAGCAGACAAAGTTTCGTCTCTCCTGGGACGAAACGTCCGTCTCGTTGTCTCTACCGAGGACGACTATGTGCAGGCGAACCTGGGCAAGCACGGACCGCGCGGCGAAGAGGAGTTCCTCCGCAAGTGGGTAACAACATACAAGGCGCTGGAGCGAGGCGAACTGGACGTCGTCGATCCTCTCTTGCAGCAAGTGCTCGGGAGGGAGCTCAAGCCGTTCGAGGACACGCTGAAGGAGACTCTGGGTCTGCACAGTTCGGTGATGGAGCAGTACGCGAAGTGAGGATGTACTATGAGGATACTAGCAGTCCGAGATAGCTGTGGTAGGATGTATAACGGGGTATATATTGCAGGGCATTGCGCGTGACCATGCCGCCCCCGTCGGACGAGGACGATGAGGAAGTCCAGAAAGTCGGGATATACACATTCTTCACCGACATCGGCTCAAGGCGCTCCTGTACCACTCTGTGGTGCCCCTGGTGGAAGAAAGAGCAGTATTCGCGGCTGTGCTACGGCTCCGACCGTCGGAGGGGGTATAGGGGGACACAACCTCGGAGAGTCGCTGACTGAACCTGCGGTCTATCAAGACCATAGATCGGCTGAAATCATCGTGTTAGCGGATGAAAAGCATACTATCCGTAGGGATACGATGCTCATCACAGGCCATATATATATACCCCTTCGCCTTCACGAAGCAACAGCCACGCCTTTAAACCCGTCAGCGAAACCGATCGATACCGCTGTGGGAAATGACCAAGTATAACATCACAGGAGCGACCGGCGGCCTTGGGTCGCAGATGTTCAAATACCTCCTCAAGCTAGTGCGTGGTACGCTCTTCGACACGCAGCCTGATCAACTTAGGCGCGCGACTTATGACCTACATGAACCAGCCTCAGATATCGTGGTGTCGCTGTACAACCCCTCGGGTGCGCCGAAGCGATCAAGGCCACCGGCGTCGAGATCCGACGCGGGGACTACAGCGATCCCGCCTCACTCGACTCTGCCTTCGCCGGCGGCGACAAGCTGCTACTCGTCTCCTATCCAACGATCGTGCGCGAGCCGTGCGTGCGGAACCACAAGAACGCCATCGACTCCGCGAGGCGCGCCGGGATAAAGCATATCTACTACACCTCGCTCGCTTACGCGCCCGACAGTGTCGCCGGTGTCATGCAGGCGCACATCGACACGGAAACGTACCTCAAGGAGAGCGGACTCACGTACACCATCATCCGCGAGGGACTTTATAGCGAGAGCTGGCCGCTCTACTTCGGATTCTTCAACCCGGCGGAGGGCAATGACGAGGTTGTTGTCCCGTACGGCGATGGTCCGATTGCTTGGGTCAGTAGAGAGGACCTTGGGGAAGGCACGGCCAAGATTTTGGTGCAGGCAATCCCTCATATGGTTTGCACCAGTATGGTTACACGCTGACAAGGTTTTTGCAGAACGGCTTCGAGAACGAAACACTCCTCTTCACGGGTTCGCGCACGTTCTCGTTGAAGGAGCTTGCAGACAAGATCTGTTCTCTCCTGGGGCGCAACGTCAAGCTTGCCTTCTCTTCCGAGGGCAAGCCTGGCCCACAGGGCAACGAGGAGCTCCTCCGAAGCTGGGCGACGAGTTTCAAGGCGTTGGAACGCGGCGAGCTGGGCGTCGTCGATCCGTTCTTGCAGCAGCTTCTCGGGAGGGAGCTTACGCCGTTCGAGGGCACGTTGGAAAAATGCTGGGTTTGCAGGGCACGGTCGCGGAGAAGGACGCGCAGTGATCACTCAGGAGATTATCGGACTGTATACCTATTGTGGAACGGCTGACGATGGCTTAGATTAGGGCACATGCATCTTAACCACGTCGGGCAATCACACTCATCTACGATGAATCGCGTCTACGAATGCGTTACATTCTATCCGCAAGGCTTAGTACGGGAGCACTCACCTTGGCTCAGGGAAAATACGCTCTCCCTTCCCTTCGTCCAGCCTATACCGCTGCACGCCCTGCTCGGGACCCCACGGCACCTCCTCCTCCCAATGGCTCACAACTATGCATGCCTGCTCCTCCGACAACCCTCCCCCGCCGTCCCGCAGATACTCATGGGCAGCCTGCACCATCGCCCTGTCCATGCCCGCCCACGCCTCATCGAGCAGCACGAGCGGCGGCGCGCCCACCAGCGCGCGCATGAGCAGCACGATCGACTGCTCACCGGGGGTGAGCGACGGGAACGGCTGCTTGAGGAACGCGTCGTCGGGCAGCGCGTCCGGATGGCTATGCCACCTGCTCGGCCCGAGCGCGCGCACGACCTCACGCATGCGGTGCACGCGCCATTCCTCCTCCTGCGAGCCCGGCGCAAGGGGGGTGCCGTCGGCTGCGAGCCCGACGCGACGCGCGCCCTTGGGCACGAACCCGCCGTCGAACCCGGTCCCGACCGCATCCCAGACGGTGAGGTTGTGCCGGCGCGGGAAGGCGTTGAAGAGCTCGGGGGAGACGCGCCCGATGCGTCGGTGCAGGAGCGGCGTCGGCCACCTGGCACGCTCGCGGTCGAAGAGGCGCAGGTTGGCGGACTGCGTGTACGACTGCGGGTGCTCGCCCGTGAGGAGCGCGAGCAACGTCGTCTTTCCCGCGCCGTTCTCGCCGATAAGGTGCCAGCGCGAGTTCGCGTGAATCGTCCACTGGATGGAGTCGAGCACGGTGCGGGGGCCATACTGCACGCTGACGCCAGCCAAATCCACCAGAGGGCTGCCGTGTTGACGGTGTCTGTAGCTCGAATTCGAAGAGGGCGGGCCGGACGACGAAGATGCCTGGGGCATGGCGGGGGTGAAACGAGAAGGGAACACGTCTTCTTTCTTGCCTGTCTCGACCGTGCCGCCGTCCTTGATGAGTGCGACATGCGTTGTCCAGTCAGGGAGCGGGTCCTGTGCGCGGAGGCCCATGATAACATGTGGGGAGCTCTGTGTCCTCTTCAGCTCCTGCAACAGCTTGAGCAAGATCCCACGAGATTTGAAGTCCAACCCAGCTGCAATTCGTGTTAGCGATCACTTGTCCTTGCTGAAGGCTCTGAGGGGTCATCACGAAGCGTCAACTGCCACCTCTGCTCGCTCAAGGAAATCCGACAGCATCTGAAAACCAAGCACTCACTTAAAGGTTCGTCCAACAAGAGCAGCTTCGGGTTTGCCAACAGCGCCTGCGCGATCCTCGCCCTCCTCGTCTGTCCATTGCTCAGCGCGATCATGGGCAGATCCAGCAGCTCCTTCAAACGCAACCAGCCCGTCAGCATCTCAAACAGTTCCAGCTTGCGCGCTCGCTCCTCCGCGCTCTGCGCATGCACCTGGTCCACGCTCTCGTCCGGGCGGTGGAACTCGGGCACGGCGAGCTCGTGCAGTGGGCGCGCGATGTCCGGGAAGAACGTCTCGCGGAGCGTGCGACGGTCCGCCTCGCGCACCGCGCCGTAGCGCGCGGTGAAGTCGTAGAAGCCGTCGCCCGACGCGCGCCCGCGGTGCGCGAAGCGCACCATCTGCACGTACCGGTGCGTGTCCGCGTCCGCGAGGAAGGGGAAGAGCCCGCCAGGGGGCGGCGGCGGCGGCGCGATGCGGTGGGTGCCCGTGAGCGCGCCGAAGAGCGCATCCTTGAGGTGCGAGGCGGCGGCGCCGTCGCTCATGACCGCCCATGCTTCATCTGGCCGGACGGTCCAGGTGACGTTTCGCAGCACGGGCTGCTGATCGCCAAGTTGGTATATGGACGAGTGCGGGATGTTGATGATAGGCAGCGCAGTGGCAGCGGTGTGCACACGAGAGACGAGCCCAGGGACTCGGGGGAGCCGTCTACAAGCACCAAGAGAGCGCTGCCATGGCATAGCGACTATCCGGTTGTCTAACCAAGTCGATGGTTTGAGTCGTGTAGAGTGAGCAAAGCTGGGCCGCAAGGTCTGATCACTCAGAGGGTAGTGGTCGGGAGCAACATTCGTGAAGTCGGCGATACCCTAGCAAGCCCAATATGACTCGGCGAGTGGTTGACAAGGTATCATTTTTGTCGCCTGCTGAGGAGTGTTTGCGCGCAGAGGTTGTAGAAGAATTTACGGTGGTAGTGGTTGCAGGAAGGGTCAGAAAGCTCGAGCTGCTCAACAAATCCGGATGGAGTCTGCATTCACGCCTACCACTCTCACTCCTGAGACTAGACACTCGGGAGGTATGATGTCGCTGTCATTCATGACATTTAGTATATGACTTGTGTGTTACATAGGTGTGTTCCTGCTTTGTAGATCGCGTGCGTATATAGCATTGGGAGGTACGACGCATATGCATACATCGGACATGGTCATGATGGGCCCAGGGAAGCACCAATGGCTGGAAGAAAGTACATAGATCCCGCGGGAACAGGACAAGGCGGAGGTAGGGTAGACAACGAAGGACAAGCAAGACTCATCGCCTAGATGAAGCCGATCTAGAATACAGTGTGAGCGAGGTGCAGAATGGCACTCCGGACGACGTTCTCACCTTGTTCGCGACGTCCAGCGCGTCGTGGTCGGCCGTCAGGCGGACGTACGCCTTCTTTTTGCCGTCGGGGCTGGGGAACATGTCGGTAAGTCTTCTCCAACGGTTGCTACCACAGCCGTTGTAACTCACCGGATGAGGGTGTTGACCTTAGCGGCCTGGACATCGTACAACTTCTTTACCGCGTCCTTGATCTGACGCTTGTTGGCACGAATGTCAGTGATGAAGACGAGGGTGTTATGTTCCTCAATCTTCTTCATGGCCGACTCCGTGTTCAAGGGCCTTCGGCAAAGGTCAAACCTTCGCAGCTGGGCGATATGGCGAAGCAAGACTCACGAGACGATCGTCCGGAACTGGTCCATCCGGGGCGCATGGGGGATGGATTTCCGAGGGTACTTGGGGTTACGGGGAAGGCGGAGCGTCTTGGGGCGGTGGAAAGAAACCGAGTAGCGGACCTTCCGCGCAGCGTGTGCGTGCGTGCCATGGAGCGCTGCCTTTTTGGCGGCCTTGGCCTTCGCGTCCTTGTCTGACGCTGAACAGACAACGCGCGTGAGTTGCCTGAGATAGATTTAGGAGGCAAAAAACGCACCCTTCGTCGCCTTACCCTTGGGAGTCTTCGTGGGGGCCATTGGTGTGAGTCTTGATCTGAGAAGGAGGAAGGTTAGGCAAATCGAGGGGAGGGATTGAGGCAGGATGCGGCGGTCGATCTTGCGTGCAGGCTCTCGACGTGCTTGACTATCGTTTGCGAACGATTTGTTGAGGGTCAATCTCAAACGGATTCCCCACCAACTCGACATAGCCCTCCAATGCCCAAGAACCTACGCCCGGCCGTCCGTCATCCAATCCGCCACCAATCCATCCAACCTGACCCGTCCTCCGAACCGACTTGAAATCCTTCATAGCACGTCGAGAGCCTTCCGCAGGACCTGTACGAGCATTATCTCTGCGTAGAATGGGATACTCACCTTGACGATGCGGCCTGTGTTGAGGATGCCAAAATTTGGGTGGGCTTGAAGCGGACGCGATAGTGTGACGGTGACGCTCGCAATGTCACACTCATTAGTCACCCGCCGTCACAGCCTCCTCGCTCTTTGGGCGCTTGCGTCGAGATGCCCGAAAGACGTCATCGTGCTAGCCCAACGCGGTGGCCGGTTAATCACAATCGAGCTCGACGACCACGACGACCACGACGGCCATCTGGACGACGGCAACAACGTCCAGTGGCTTTGATTGACTTGCAGTGCTGCCTATTCGTCAACGCACTTGCCCACATACCCTCTGTTTGAGTCCATAGCTGTCGACCATGGGATTGGCGGGGCTCTCCGCACTGTTCAAGTTCGCACCTGTCCAAGTGACTTTGCTGTCTATTATCATCTATGCTGCAGTCTTCGCGAGCGTCCTCAGCTCCGATGAGCCTCAACGTGTACCCAGGAATACCCAAGGACTTGACCTTGATCGTGCCTACGATGTCTTGAGCCAGGTGAGTACACGCGTTGCGAATAGCTTGGACCAAAGTTCCGTGAGGAACGGGAATGGTCAAGGCATCGGTCCGTTGACTACACAGTCTGCGATATATAGAATGTGGCACGCCCCGAGTGGCATATTGGCCTCGGCTTCGCGTCCGATTCATCATGGAGATCAGCAATCACGTTACGCGACAGTCGACTGACTGACTTCGTGTTGCAGATTACCATACGACCCCGTCCATATATCTCTCATGCTAACGATGCTGTTCGGGAATACATATTATCCCGTCTGCAACCCCTCGCCGCTCGCCGGGATTACATCGATCTGTCGAATGACCTAGTATCTAACGTCACATATGTAACCGGAGGACACGCCATCTACTTCGAAGGCACCAACGTGCTGCTCAAGATCGAAGGCACAGACTCCAAGGACTCGGAGGATGGCGTCCTGTTCTCCTGTCATTATGACTCCGTTTCGTCTGCCCCGGGAGCGACGGACGACGGAATGGGTGTAGCGACCTTGCTCGAGCTGGCGGAGTACCTGTCTGTACCTGAGAGACGTCCGCGCCGTACGGCCCTGATATTCTTCAACAATGGCGAAGAGGACCAACTCAATGGCGCACACGCGTACTTCCAGCATCCATGGGCAAACCTAACTTCAGTGTTCATCAACCTGGAGGGCGCGGCTTCCGGAGGGTAAGTACCGTCACACTTATCCCTTTGTTGTAGCTACGTGTCTAAGTGTTCTGCCTTGTTAGGCGACCACTGGTCTTCCGTACGACCTCGTATGGTCCTGCCCGGTCGCTACGGTCCCAAGGTGTGAAACATCCTCATGCCAGTGTCCTTACCTCGGAAGCGTTTTCGGCCGGCATGATCCGCAGCGCGACAGACTACGAGATTTATACGAAAGGCGTCGAGGGAGAAGTTACCGGCTTGCAAGGACTCGACTTCGCATTCTACAAGAACCGCGCGTACTACCACACACCCAGGGATTCCATCCCTGGAATGGGCTACACTCAATCTAGAAAAGCGCTTTGGGCGATGCTCGAAACAGTCCGAGGCGCGGGTATCAGCCTGCTGAACGACGACGAACCAGGGACTGACGCGAGCTCACCTGTGCTATTTGATCGTAGGTGAATGATGGCAGGAGTTGTAGTTTTTGCTTACACCGTCTCCCCAGTCTTCGGCCATACTGCTATCCTGCTGTCTCAAAAGTCGGTATATGCCACCAATATCGTCTTCCTTGTCATAGGACCTCTAAGCACGATTGGTCTTGCTATCTGGGTCGTGTTAGCATCGAAGAAGCGTTCGCGTGAGTCCATTATAACCATACTAGCAATATGTGAAGAACGTTCAGGGGCTGCATAATTCATAGAACTCGAGTCCGTACCACCCGCACACGACGAGCCGCGGTGGAGGTTCTTGGTCAAACTGGCCCTCGGCTGGGAGCGGTTCTGGATGGCACTGATCTTCACTGCGCTCGTCCACGCTGGCCTCATAGCTGGGTTCCTAAACCTCAATCCATACGTGAGATGATCGCTTACTTCCGCAAGTCATCCACTGACGTTTCATCAGATTGTACATTCGCATGCCTACGTGGTCCTCACCATCTTCCTAGGGCTGTCTTTCCTTGGCCTCGTGCTCCCGCTGCAAGCACTGCACTACTTCCTCCCTCCGACGTTCGCGTCTCAGAAGCTCACCACGACACTGTCGCTCTACAGCTTCAGCTGGCTGCTCCTCGTCGTCTCCACCGTCGCCATCTCGACTCACCACCTCGGCTCCCTTTACTGGACGACGTTCTTCAACATCAGCGCCTGGCTCGCTGTCGTGCTGGAACTCGTCCGTGCCGGGCGCCGCGGGGATCCGGGGAACGAGAGGGGCACATACAGCTTCCTCTTCAGTTCCCACGAAGAGCAGGAGATGCGCGCCGAAGGCGCCGTGGCAAGTCGGAGGCTCGTCCGCGGCGTGCGTTACGATGCCGTCGAGCAGTCGGCAGACGACGCAGAGGCCGGACCGAATGGCGGTCATGCCACGGAGGGCGAAGGAGAGATTGTCGAGACGGATCCGACCGAGATCACCCCCCTCATTCACCAGCACAGGCGGCAGACCGAGGGAGGGGGCGAGTTGCTCACCGTTGACTCCCCTGAAGACATCAAGGTGGTCGGAAAGCCCGCTGACGAGTATGGGTGGTGGATTGCGCAGCTGTTACTGCTTGTCCCCCCTCTGGCTATCCTGTTGTTCCAGGTGGAGGTCTTGCTCCTCAATGCGACCATGCATACATTGGTTGATGGGAGTGCACCGTTCACGGGTGAGTTCATGTGACATTAGTTACCAGGATACGTTGCTCATTTCACTGTTCGAATGCAGTCTATCTCATCCCCGCCGTATTCTCTACCCTGATCGTTGTGCCCATCGCGCCCTTCGCGCACAAGCTGCCTCAGTCCCTCAACGTGATAATCGCGGGCATACTCGTGCTCCTCATCGCTCTGTCGTGGACTGTCTTCCCGTTCACCCAGCAGTGGCCATTCCGCGTCTACTTCCAGCAAACCGTCGAGCTCTCTCCTCCCTCTTCCGGCCTCGCCATCAACGCCGCATCATCTGTGCACGCTGCATATCCTGAGGTTGTTCGCGCCGAGACGACGTTCACCGGCTTGCAAGGCTACGTTGACCGCTACCTTATCCGCAACATCCCTTCCGCGCGGCACGCCGACTTCTCCTGCGATCCCAAGGGTCTCCGGCCGGATCTCATGACGTGCAGCTGGGCCTCTGACCTTCTCCCCTCACCCGACGGGAACCTCTCCCTCTTCTCCCTACCCCAGACCCAGACCGCAGCGCAACCGAAGTGGCTCGACGTCCACGCGGCGCGCCTGAACGGGACACGCGCGCTCCTCTCCGTGCGCGGCGCGAACACGCGCGGATGCCGGCTCTACCTCGACCGGCCGGTGACGTTCGTGTACGTGCACCAGCCCGGGGACGACTCGATCGACCCCGCGCCGCTCGCACGCATGCGCCTCCAGCCTGGGTGGACGATGTCGCCCGAGGGCGTGCGAGAGGTGAGACTGTGGAGCAGGTCGTGGGACCGCACGTTCGAGGTCGAGGTCGGGTGGGAGGTTGGTGAAGGGGATGAAGGAGGGGAGGGTGAGGGGCTGAGCGGGCGCGCGGCGTGCGAGTATGCGGAGTATGCGAGCGCGCTGGGCGGGCCGGGCACGGGGCTGATCCCCGCGTTCGAGGAGGCGAAGCAGTTCTTGCCGATGTGGGTGCTGCCTACGAAGCTCACAGACGGGCTGGTGGAGGTGTGGACGAAGTTTGCTGTGTGAGGTATGAGCTACAGTAATGGACAGGCCATGGATCCCGAGTCTGCACCTTGGTGTTCGCAATTCCATGCAAATTGTGTGATGTCGTGTTACGCACGCGCGCTGTGCACTGGGCGAACTGGCAACAAGTTGTATACATAGTGTGGTCGAGCGGATGGTCAAGAGTACAGTTGGTCTTATGACAATGTCTGGGAGGGGTGCGAAAATGTGGGTATGAAGGCCAAGGGCCGAATGACGGAACGGAGACAAAGGGTCTACATGTTCGGGACCGACAAGAATAAATGTAAGACAAAGCGGTAGGCGTTGGCAGACGAAAGCGAACATAACACTTGGAGTACAGACATACGACAAAAGCAGATCGATGGACGCATAGCAAGGTACCGATACTGATAGCACATATGTACGCCATATACACGACGACATTATTGATGGACTTGGTGGTATACCTACAGCGCGCGCTGTGCTAGGCAGGCGTATCGACATGCGCGGCCTCGATCGAGGCCTCCTGCCATCCGTCATTGTCGTCCGACGACGGCTGGACGCACATAGACATGTTTGTGAAGGCCACCGATGTCCCGGTCTCGACGGCCTGCGACTCGGTTTGCTGCTTGCGGCAGCGTTAAATGAACCAGGTGAGCGTGCGCGTGCGCCTATAGGGCGTGCTGCGGCTCTTCCACTTGCAGGCCGACGGAGGAGATGCAACTGTCGACGCTTGGTAGGGCGGCGGAGGCTACTCAGTAGCCGTTTCTGCGGGCTGTTCACTGACACGCGGGATCAAGGGGCTGGCGGCGGAGGAGTGGGTGGTTTCCACGGTTTCAGCTGGTGCGACCTTGGGTGATGCCGGCAGTAGTGACGGTGTCGTTGTGGATATAGCTGTGGCGGGCATGCGCGATGCGAACGGTTCCATGGCGGGTTGCTCTGACTGAAGCGAATCCACTCTCGCGTCTGCGGTCGGCCCTCTGAAACGATTCTCGGTGAACGACCCGGCGTCCAATGACTGACAGGGAGCAAAAGACATCTCCTAGCTACATATACTCCCAAAGCTGCGCGGCATCAAGCGAAACTCACACGGGAGAGCACGTATGACTTGAAATTCCACGAAATTCCTTGGCGGGATCGGTACGGATTTCTGCAAGCCAGGGGGTACCGGTTGAGACCGCGATACCATCCGAAATGGACGCCATCGTGGAAGGGAATCAATGTGGATTCACAGTTTTGCGAGGATGCTGTTGTTCCCGAACGTGAGTGTTGAGCAAAACACACAGATTGTCCATTCTGCATGACCACGTTCCAGGACCCGGACGTACTCGGTGCCACGCGTGAGGAGGACGGTTCACTGGTCGCCATTAAGACGAAGTTCCTAGAGAACCTCTTTCACAGCCGAAGGTCAGGAGTTGGTCATGAAGCAGCACAAGGAGGCATGAGATTGGGCGGAATGTACTGATGCACGGGGATGTCACACAAAGGGCACTGTGTCAGCCAGAGATGGCTGAGTCCGATGCCCCGAATACAGGCCTCCTACTAGACTCGCCAGCCAATCCGGTCGCAAGCCGATCGCGCCTTCCAAATCAGGGGCAGGGGAGGAGGCGCGAGCTTGCGAGCGGACTGGGCTAACTGGTCGCCCCTTTGGCAGGGGTGGACTGGCGCCCACCGTGGGAAGGTGGACTTCATGAAATCGAGCATTGTGCTCTTGGGAAGAAAGCGGGCAGCGAGAACACCTCGATGTCAATCTCATACAGGACAGTTGTACATTGTTCTTAGATCGATAATACATGCATCTAGTACCCATCCATGTCCAACTCGACATCCTCCGCACCATCTAAAGTGAAGAACAGCTCTCTATACAGCTCACCAAGGTTGCTCTCAACACCAAGGACATGCTCCGCATCGTCGCCGTCACTGCTGTTGCTGTCGGAACCGTCTTCGCTTGGAGGAGAGCACAAGAATCCCTCGCCGCTGTTCTGAGGCCCTTTGGGTCTTGATTGTGCTTGCTCAGGATGATTGTCCAGGCTCGGAGGCTGGGAGGGGGCTGAGCGGGGTGTCGTGGTAGTATGTACATGACACGTGACGTGCTGATCGGTTTAGCAATCCATCGCCAGGGTTTGCATGCCCGCCATCTCCAGGAAGTCATGGGCCCGCCGCACCGGCATTCCAGTATGGGAACTCGGAGGATGTAATTCACCACCCACACACATCCTTCCTCTGCATCTCCCACAATACGCAAATCGCGATGCGCGGACCTACACTGTCGATTACGGGAGCCTTTGGGCGACACGGCACCGCGGGAACCAGCCTATTACATCCAGCGTGGCGTTTCCCCCTCGGAGAACCACCCTCTTCGGCGCTCGGAGTAGTCCGGTGGACAGAGGAGTATATAATCAACTTGGAACAACTGTTTGCATGAGCGCGTCCCAGTGGTGGTGGACTACACAGAGGGGACGGCAGCATCGGACGCGATTGCACGCAAGTCCATTCTCCCACGATGGGCGCTAAACGTCCCCTCCCACAAGGGCGACCAGCTAGCCCAGCCGTTTCGGGCGCCCGAGGCACGAGGGCACCGAAACGGATGGGGACGAGCCTAGCCTCCTACGATAGATATCATTCAAGCACTAGGCCGGGCCCCGATGATTGCCGACGGTCATCCAGTAGCATTTCTAAAAAAGGAAAAAGGTGTGGGATCTATTCACTATTTTGAACACTCCCTCTTGCCAGGCTCACTTTCTCACTGTTACAAACTGGTCTATACCCGCTGAGATAGTGTGACTTACAAAATGCCTGTTTTTTACGGCACCCTACGGTGGTCGTAGAATCACTCAGAGTCGCCATGATTATGGGCAGTTCCAACTGGGCCTCAGCCTTTGTCCAAGTGATGTATATGGCAGAATAAAAAAACCTCCCAAAACATGTTTTCTTGACCCCAGATATAGCACAATGGCATGCAGAATACACTCGGCAAGGTCTCTATAGTTTACTGCCCTCTGAGTTCGGGTGGAGGAATCAATATGAATTTCTGGAACGGCGGGGATACATTCTCCGGTCAAGATACCATCCGGAATGGGAGCCCTCATGGACAGGCACATACATCGCACTCGAATTCTGTGAGTATTCCATCAAGCTAAGTGTACGCTGCTCACTGGTCATACAATCACTGACGTTCATCTTCACTACGTAGACTTTTCACGTCATTGACCCCCCTGAGGACAAGGTCGCCGTACTATGAGAGGCTTCCACGGCCCACGAACCCAGTACGTGAAGGGGCTCGTGCCATCAAGGTAAGTATGAGGAGTTACGATGTTTGAGCATGGATTATATACTCCAAAGATGTGCGCACGCACCAGGCGCAATGTCTGGCGACGCAGAATGACGAGGGCGGGATGCAGCGGGCGTTGCGGCGTCACGTCTTTTCGCAAGCACACCAGTCGTCGGTAAGCACCACATAGCAGGTTTAGGATAACCCGGTCATGTCAACTGGATTAATCTCAACAGCAGGAATGGCACAACACAATGCGACGATAGTTCGACAAAACATGCGACATTGGACACAAGGGGGGACAACGATTGGGGCACAGCAGTGATGAAGTACGGGAACAAGCTGAAGACGAAGTTATAGTACAACAAGGACAGCAGGGGGCGACATCACAACAAGATACGTTTACTAACAATCACACGCAGTCGACTCTAAGTATGGCGCAGAGGGCACATGCAAGAAGACTCGCATAGCGATACGACTCGACAAATCATCCGAAAACAGCAGGTCAAAACAGCTAGAGCACACACACACATCATAGAAATGACAAGCAGATCCACACCTTCGAATCAAGTTCACTTACGTTCGCCGCACGAGTTCACCACGGCCCCTCCGAGATGTCCCCCCACCCGCTAGCCTCGCTCGCCGCGACGGAGCGCACGTCCGAAGTGCCCACGTCGGCCGCTTTCGCCTCATACTCCTCGTTTACCTCGTCCGCCCACGACCGCGGCTCCCCTACCACGCTCGGCGGTCGCCCCCAGTTCCCATCGTCGCTCCCCACCGCCGAACGCGCGTCCGTAGCCCCGCGGCTGCGGGAAGACACGCTCCAGCTGTCGTTGTTCCTGCGCACGGCCGAGGACGTGACCGATGCCGCGCGGCCCCACTTCCCCTGCTCGGTCGGGCGCGGCAAGCCGTCGTCTTCATCCTCATCCTCGACGCCCTCTCCCTCTTCGTGACGTGCGGAGGAGACGCTCCAGCTGTCTTTGTTCCTGCGCACAGCAGAGGACGTGACGGACGCTGCTTTGCCCCACGCGCCAGCGGCGGGCGCATTGCGCTGGGTGACCGGACCTTTGCGCTTGTCCGCGGCGGACTTCCAACCACCCGGCGCGACGCCCCAGGGACCTTCAGAAGGGTCACCCCAGCCGCCGCTCGACTGCGAGCGCGAGTCGTCGTCTGGAATGAACCGGTCGCGAGCAACAGGCGCGGCATGGTCCGGAGAGCCAGAGGCACCACGGCGGAGGTGGGCAGGCATCTGGCGCGTCGACCCCGCGGAGGGCGGCCCGCGCGAGACAAAGCCAGACGGTGTGTGTGAAGGCAAGGGGGCGCCGGCGCGCAGGTGCGGGGGTGGCTTGCGCGCGCCAGACGGCGGCGGGGTCCCTTCAGGACTATAGAAGGGCGGAGCGTTCGATAACCCGTTCCTGCCTCTCTTCTTGCGCGCCGTCTTCGACTGTGTCCTCCAGCGCTGCTCTTCGACCTCCTGGCGCCGTTCCTCGCGTGCTTTCTCGCGCTTCATCGCCGCATAGATGGAGCAGATGCCACGTGCGCAGAAAACGTTGTGCTCCGGGCACAGGTCCAGGTCCGGGTTCGCTGCGTTGGCCTCCTCGTTATCGTCCTCGACGTCGTCTTCCTGAGCGTCGTGGCCAAAGCCCTCGGCGGGGTCACTCACGAAGACGGCTTGCGCGTGAGGGAGCGCCGTGATGTCAAGAACAGGAATGACACTGGGGTCGCCTTCGGGCGCCGGAGCAGCGTCGCCGTCCACGTTGTAGTATTCCATTTCTTCATCGTCATCAAGAGAAAGCACAGCGGGGGGAATCGGGTCTGTTCCGTTCTGAGCTGGGGTAGCGCGGACAATGTCATCGCTGCTGGCGGTACCGGATCTCTGAGCTTCGAGCGGCGAGCCCGAGCGGTGGGTTGGCGGATCGCCCCACGCGCTCCGTTCAGAACGCTGCGACGATCTTGAGGACGACCCGCCTCGGGTGATCAAGGGCGGCAGTCGGGGAGGAGCTAACAAGGTGGTAGCGTTCTGCCCTAGAATACGCGCGGTGCATGAGCAGTGTCCTTAGATGGCGGAGGGGAGAGACTCACAAGCCTGGCGAGGGATCGGCTGGGAAGTTGGGCTTCCGCGAGAAGACGCGGTCCGGGAAACCAGTGTGGACGTGGGCGCAGTACTGGGCGTAGGGGACGTCTGAATCTGCGGTGCCCGGCGCGTCCACGCAGTGATGGCGAGCGGGCGGGCGAGCTGGCGCTGTCGCCAAGCCTGCCATTCCGGTGTCCCTACTGCAATATTGCTTGTGAACAACTCGTATGGGGCGGCCCAGACGAACGGGACGTACCGACGGGCATAGGTTCTGCGGGTGGGGGAGGGAAGTCGGAGCGTGGCAGCGGCCGGCAGAGCTGGCTCTGGATCACGTCCTTCGTCCGCGGCACGTCGCACCAGTACGTCGCCGGGTAGGGCGACACGAACTTGGACGCCTTAGACTTAAACCATTTATATTGAACATCGACGCGCTTCCAGCCTATGTGGGCGCAGGAAATCTGAGTGGGACAACTCGGGTAGGACAGAGCGAAGACTTGCCGGTCTTCTGAACGTCCCGATCGGTGTTATAGGTGCAGTAGAACACCTTGGAAACAAACCTCCCTACGTCGTTGGGTTCCTTGAGGAACTCGGACCACTTGTGCTCCCCGAGCAGTCCCTTCCAATTGGTGAACGCCTCGTCAATTTCGATGATAACACTGCCCGGGGACTAACGCGAGGAGCGGCGTTAATTGACGCAGTCCCGACGCGTCAATGGGCTGTACACCTACCGAAGGCTTGTGGTAGAAGGAACGGAAGTAGTGCGGCCCCGTGCAAGACGCGATCCAACGCGCGAACTCCCGGCGGGGCTCCTCGAGCTCCAGGTTTGGATGAGCAGGGTATGGCCCGACCACAGTCAGGTACTTGGCGTCATCTTGTATAGGTGGAGTCTTGGGCCGTTTGGGCATTATTCAGGCCTCGCCTGAACTTGCGAAGAGCGAGGGTATAGGGGATGGTGGCCGAGACGAAGTGGGCTGCAGCAATATGGTTGCTTATACGTTCGTTTTTGACCATTGTATTACTCCAGTGAGGATGATAGAGGACCGATCAGGCCAGCTTATCAGATGTTGATGGAAGGCTTACAGCTGTGGGAAACAGACTCAATACGAATTCTGAAACGCTCGTTACCTGACTGACCTTCGACGTGGACTCCCCGGACTCCCACTAGATCCGACTATCATTCCACTTCTATGGGTGTGCTGAGAATGATCTACAGGGGTTCAGTTGCGACATGGAATTTGCGGCTAATGCTCGGGGTTGATCAGGAATGGGTGCTGCAGCCTGAGCAGAATTGCGAGGGATGAGCGACTCGGGGATGCTACCGCTCCGGTGAGCCAACATGACGGTTATCATGAAGCATGGTCTATCTCACATCGATTCTGTCCAACTGCGTGTGCAGCAGGCATTTGTTTGTCACGAGCAACGAGTGAGCTGCTGCTAAGCGGTGGGTGTGCATGCACGGTCGCACCGAGCTGGCACTCCGGGACCATATGTCTAGATGGAGAGGAGAGACATACCAGAAGAAAATCCCAAGAGAGTTCTATCAGGGGGTACTCATTCTTTTGGTCACTTTGTAAGTGCCAGGATTGCTCGCCGGGGCCATGCCTTTCATATAGCGCTGCGAGATTGTCCAGATGTATTACTCAAATAAGAGCAGACAGCACTAGAGAAAACCGAAAGATGTCATGGAGGACGCGACGCTCCCTTCGTATAGGCGTTGCGCTCAGCGGGATGTGACCGCGCCTCGGCGCAGACAACCCACGATCGAAGCGGGTAAAGTATGTGATGCTCTCAGGCTTCGTGGTGGTGGCTGCATGAGCTTACCATACGATTGAGGAGAGATAGTGCTCTATCGCGCTATTCTTCGACGATCTGGATTCTGTAGCGCATACACCCATCTCTAACGCCAGGCAAAACGGGCTATTACGGCTGTTCCGAACGGCCATAACAGTCAGTTTCCCTGATTAGGCTGTAGGATGTTAACCTCGTACCTCCGCGCATTTGACGTCCCCGCTTACAGGAACACGTCAGGTAATGGCGCGGTCTAGCTAGTGTGATTCTCAGTCGTCGTGGTGGTTGAGTTTTAAGCACGCGAGACGAGTGGCTCACTCGTTCAGACTCTCTGAGCCTCTCGTCTGGAGCTTGTATTGTTTGTAAGCAAGTCTCATTCAGTCCGATCCATATGCCATCCCTAGAAGGTGGCAATCAAAGGTTTGATTGGAGCCCATCCTTCGTTCTTGTTACCTGCTTTGTGTCTTGTGGACCATGGCTGGCGCCGGTGCGCGCCCGCTTTGACCTTTCTCCTCGTACGGCTTCGGTTCGCGCTCCGTTCATGCTCGCTTTGCCTGGGCACCGTCGAATCTCTATGGCCATAACAATGCGGCCGGTCAAAGCAGGTCTGGTACTATAAGCTACAGGGCGGCAACCCCCCGAGGTAGCTCCCCAAGACCAGACCCCGACAGTGAACCTCTGCTGCCGCCACCGCTCCTCCCCCCCCCGGCCATGCCTAAGCGCGCCCCGTCCCCAACGCTCTCGAATGATACTCTTTTCTTCACGGTCATAAACCCGTACCCGGAACAGCCGTATGTAACAATGCAAGACAGCACCACCTTTGCCCGCTGGATTGCGTGCATCATCGGCTACGACCACCTCCTCGCTTTCTACCACAAGCCAAAGGTACGGTTCGACCTGCTACTCACTACTGTGTCTGGAAGTGACTGACACGCCATATCTGTCAGTCTCCAAACGTGGTGATAGTAGAGACCGCGAATTTCGGGTCAGACTCCTCTCTCTTAGTGGGAGAGCACCGCTGGAGCGAACTGCTAAGGACACCCGATGCTCGTGAAGTGAAGGAGGTATCGTACATCTTCCCCAGCACCCTCAGGACCCACCGTGCGATGGAGAAGGATGGTAAGCAGTGTGGCATGTGCGAGGAAAGTATCAGCTGAACGATGGTATCCAGGATGGATATGCCGGGATATCTCAAGTGCGTGGTTTCTCGATTGGAAACCAGATTCCGACAGGTAGCGCCAGTTCCCCGTCATTCGTGGTGTGACGTCATGCTAACATCTTATCAGCCATATTGCCAGCCCGTATCCACAGCCTCGCCATTGCGAGCCTCCAAGAGAGGACGTGACGCGGCATCCTCTCTGCCGCCCGATACCCAAGGTCATATCTACCAACGCCCCAGATGGCCGCAAGCTCTCGTTGACTAGTGACCCGCGCCACCATCATGCTAAGACACCTAGCTCGTCCTCCTTGGATGACTGTCTCACGCAGTCAACGTCAGAACTCTCTGAAGTATCCGCAGACCTTTCACCGTTCTTCCCACCGCCAGGCCTGCCTCCGCACGACGTTCACTTCGTACCTGCGATCCATGGCTGCGCCATCCCTAAGGCGAACGTCGCCATCACCTTCCCAGACGTTGCCCCGCCCACCACCCCCGCAAACCTACCAAGCAAACCAGGACGGCCCTCCGCCTCGGACGCAGACGACGAAGCGGGCACGACAGTGTGCAGCATCCACGGCGCCCTGTGTGCGAGCGGCATTTGCAAGGAGTGCGGCTCGCGGAGGCACCGAGCGCGCATCGCCGAGCGCATGCGCCAGCTCAACGAGGAGCGCAACCGAGGGCGCGGACGCGGACGCGGCAACCCCTGGGGCAAGGGGCGGCCGCGCGAGCACGAGCAGTCGCCTGCCCAGTCCCATACCGCGCGGGGCCCAGAGGAGATTCCTCCTCACCTCGCGGGCAGCGCGGGGACGAAGAACTGGAGTATGATCGTCAAAGGTCCCACGGCGGCGGGCAAAAAGGACGGACGCGAGCCGGACGCGCAATCGCGCGTGCGCGAGGACATCAAGGTGGAAATGGCGCAGCGCAAGAAGCAGGGGGCGAAGTCCGTCGCGTCCTCCGCGAGCCGCGGGCTGCCACCGCACCTGCGCAAGCGCGCGAAGGCCGCGTCTACCACGTCAAAGTACGACCGCTCCGCGGGATCGTCGGCCTCTGTGTCTCCGACTGCGTTGTCCCCCTCCGAGGGGAGCGTGTCGGAGACGAGCCTCTCGCCCCCGCCGTCGGTCTCCGACCCCTGCGAGGACACCATGTCCGTTGTATCTGACGCCGACGCCGGCGCGGTAGAGAGCAGCCCTTGCGAATCGGACCAGGCCGAAGAGCCACAAGTTCGACGAAGCCCCTGGACTGCTGTAAGTGACTGGCGCGCGTATGCCGGCATTCGAGACGAAGACACCGAGTCTGTCGCGCCCGTCGCGACAGGCGACGCGTTCAGGAACCCTTGGAAGGATGTCCGGTCGGCTCAGATGGCACCTGCACCCGCGAGCTTGATGAACGACATGGAGGTTGCGAGGGCGATCGTAAGGGCCTCGTGGGAGGAAGACTCGAGTGAAGACGATGATGAGCCGTTCTGAACGATCCTTGCGATGTTCAATCTGTATGCAAGACGCGTTCTGTAGACATACAATGTATCCATACCTCCGGTATGATTACTGCAACACCTCATATAGTAACACTGTACTCCAATCAATCCATGATTGTATGCTACGCCTCCACTGTGGCGTAGACGGTAGCGCGTGTGGCATTCAATCGGCGTTTTCCCCGTGGCTTTTCAGCCAGCGCCGGACGACGTTCGGCATTGGGCACGCCGTCGACTCCCCTCTCGCATCCGTCTGCTTGTACATGTCCCAGCAGCACCTGTACAATTTGCGGAGGTGTTCGTCGCATTTCTCCGGGTTGTAGGTGTTCTTGTTCAAGCACCCTTGGAGGGCGCATGCTGCGTCGAAATGGGGCATCTGAACATTGTCCCCCTTTCGCAGCACCAGGTTCCTCGGCTCACCTTCCGCTTGACAAGGCGGGTCAGGGCATGCCTGCTGAATGCGTCAGGATTATTTCGTTGAAGATAGAGAGAAACAATCCCGTTTGGCGCCACTACTTGCCTTCGGCATTGCGCGATCTCAGAAAGAGTTTTGTCTTCCTTCAAGCCTTACTGGACTGTTCCACTGTATATCATGGATCGTGGTGGTAAGAGATCAACGTTGAATCGGCGGTCTTTGGCGGTGTCACACTCAGCCACTGGACCAAATGTCCATCCCATGTCGTCATCATGGGCGCCTAGGTACGCCTCCTGGTCGTACGGATTAATCCCATCCCCCTGCACTAGATCTTTGACTCGTCCCCAGCCTGGCCCGAGTGACCCGGCCTTCCAAACCAGCGCACACCCGAGATTAGTCTCCTAGAGGAGTGGGTGTAGTTACAGCCTGAGTCCACCACCACACTGGCGGCCTGCGTTGGAGTCAACGTGTTGTGGCGCGTATCAAGGACGACCTACGGTATTGTACGGTGATACGAGGCGACTCACTCCATGGGTCAAAGCAGGGAGAGGGCGGCGATCAGTACGGCTTCCGGACATACGCCGAAGTCGACGCAACGCGTCAAGAATGCGGCAGTCCAACACCGACAAGTGCATCGCCTATCTCCCAAGCGACCAATCATTATGACCCGAAGCGTAGCGGTATCTCCTCAAAATCTCCCGCACATGCCCTGCCAATTTGATTGCCTCTTGTTAGCCGCCGACCTGGCAGTGGGCGCCACCACAACAGTCTGTGCGCGCAGCGTCTATTAACCCGGTCGACCGTGTCAAGCCGAGGGCAGCAAAAATCTGGATAGAGGCGGAAAAGTAGCCGAACTCCCAGTTTCTCATCGGTAAGAACGCTTTTGCTGCAGCCCGGATGTACTCCCAGTGTGATAACTTGTCCACAGCGCAATAAGCTGGCCCGTGAGACATCAGATCAGTTTGGACACCGGCTTACCCGCTGAGGCGGTGATAGCGCTGAAGTCATATAGCGCACTGTTTGCATGAGGCCATTTCCTCTCTCTTCCTCTCAATCCCCGCCCAGACGGTTGCGTTTCAGTGTCTAACCTCTCCTAGGCTTGCATGCAGATAGCCCAGATCTAGTCAGTGGCTGGTCCCATCTGTGCCCGAGCCTCATGGTGAGTGTCCGTACGACATTCCGGAACATGTCCTCACAGCCAAAAATGAACAGGTATCTACAGGATGGAGGACTGCAGCGATCGTGATCATCATCATCATCGGGGCTGCCCTGCTCACGTTCGCCGTCCACATCTGGCGGAGGCAGCAGGCGCTCCGCCGTGCGGCCAGGCTCCCCGATCCGGAGATGCAGCCACGGTTCATGGGCTCGTACGCCGGCGATCCTGAGTCGCATATGCCGCTGCTACCCGCGGACTTATCGCCGCCGGTGCCGCCGAAGACGCAACAGCCCTCGCACCAGCGCGAGCGTTCTGCGGACATAGACGAGCTGGGGTTCATGCTGCGTCCGCAGTCCTCGCGTATGCCCGCTCCACCTATGCCGTCTCCGGTGGCGGCATACGATCCTGCAAGAAAAGACGGGGTCGCGCGTTCGCGTGGGGAGCCGCAGGATGTCACCTCCATGCCAGAGCCGTCTGTATTCCAAAGACTGTTCTCCAATGCGCCCCTTCTGCAGTTCCCCAAGGTCCAGTTCGGCCGCACGAACACCCGCATGGGCCGCATGCCCTCACTCCACATCCATTTCTCGCAGGAGTCGACCCAGATCGTCTCCTCCCCTGTGGAGGACGTCTTCCCTGACATCGACCGGTACGAGCGCCTGCCGCAGAGCGTGGCGTCCACAGCGTCGATGCTCAGCCGGCCGTTCGCGACCATGGCGGCCTCGATCCCACCTCTGCAACGCCTTTCCCCCATCTCGATGCTCCACCCAATCACCCACATGCCCTCCATCCACGCGCCCGCCACGGCTGCATCGTCTCCCTCCAGTGTCGCGCCCCCGAGTGTCCTCCCGCCAAGCTCCGGCACACAGTCGGTGCGGAGTGACTCGATCGGGAGCGTCGGTCACCACCTCTTTACGCGTAAGGCGACGGGCGAGGACGCGACGTCTTCCGCGACGTTCTCGCGCAACTCATCGCAGCAGAGCCGGCCGTCGCCGGGTACGGTCGAAAGCGCGGCGATCGCGCGCGGGAACGGCTCGGCGTCCTCGCGCTCGAGCGGCGTCGGCGGCGGCGGTGGGTCGCTATACGCGCCTGCCGCAGTGCGCAGGTCTTCGACGTGGACGCCGAACGTGCTCGCGAGCTACTCTCCGTGGAAGGGCGTCGTGCAGGGCGGCTGGGCAAATGATGGCGACGGCGACGCCGAGGGAGGAGGGTCGTCTGCGGACGCGGGGCCCTCGCGCATCGAGTCGCCCCGGGCCACATCCGTGTCGCGGATGCATACAGGCCGATGCCGACCGTAACGGAGACATCAGAGAGCATCGTCGCGCCGACGATACCTCGACAGCTGCCTGATGCGTCTGTGTCCGAGTCGTCAAGCAGCTTCGCGCAGATGATGTCTGAGCCGGAGGCGACTGTGCGACTGCTGATGCCAAAGTCGCCGTCCAGTCCCCCACCGTCGATGCCTAGCCCCAAATTCCCAACGCCTCAGCCACGACTACCTCTGCACGACGCGCTGCACGCGGAACAAGCACCCAGTCGTCCCACGTCAATGCCAGAACCTGCAACTAGTCTCGCTCTGTCACTGATGGACGACTCCTCAGTGAGCCTACCGAGTCCGCAAACGTCGTCGGACACTGCATTGCCACCACCTTCCAGTCCGCCGCCACCGCCTTTGCTGCCACCACCACCACCACCGCCTGCATGATCTTCTGGCCACTTGACGACTGCACGAGTGACGACCGGCAACGATTATATGTAGCTAGCAGGACTTTCCATAACGTACTGAACTCTCACTTAATGGGACAATCTGGATACCACCAAGTACTCTTAGACAAACGCACATGCAATGTACACTCTTTTCAGCCGGAAGGAAACAGAAATTCATCGTAGTTCCATGTTTGGATGCAAGCCTATACTGCCAACTTCCCCGCCTTTCCCGCGCTCCGAGAATCCCGGACACCGTCACCACGAGCCAGCGCGCGGTGCGGGCGCTCACCAAGCCTTTCTTCCCCGACCTCGATGGTCCTCCAGGTCGTCTACACCGCAGTCAGCACCATCCTACCACCAAGGTACTGGCCTCATGCGCTCGTAGCTGCCACAGTGCTCGTTGTGATCTATGCGTACGCGCAGGGCCGGCCGACGTTGCGCGAACGCGACTTGCATGGACGCATCATCCTGTTGACGGTGAGTGCTCGCATTCTGTGTATGCTGTTGGCTGGGGTGGGCTACGTTGCAAGGAGATAGGAAGGGTGCATTATGGCTTTGCTCTTTTTACGCGCGTACGCGCGAGTGCGGGAGAAACAACGAGGTTGCTCCCGTACTCCGGGTGTGGTGGACCTATATTGAGATGCCAGGCGGTCGCGGATCCCGTCGCCTATGAGGATGGACAGTCCCTGTGCGGCGTCGCACTGTCAGCCATTTTGTACGGGTATGTTCTCTTCTCGCTCATGCAGGCTACAGTACGCGTATGCGAGATTGCATCCCGCCTCTACGTGCTATCCGTGCAGTTGCGCAAGCGTGTGGTAGCGATCGTATTGTAGCATGTGTTTGAGTCATTTCACGGACTGGTCAACATATGATGTGTCCGGAAAGCGAGCACTCTGCGTGGCTGTATGCGCTACTGCACTGCCTAGAGGTTCCGCCAACAAAGTTACCGCATACAACGACTCAGGGAGAGCAACTGCGTGTTTCACGACCTAGCGTTCGGCACACTGGGATTTACGCATCTTACTAAACTCGGCACGTAGGGTCCATTCACGTCCTTAGGCCTTGTAACTCTTACAGCCCTGGCGAAACGAGGAGCGCATGTCATCGTGCTGTCGCCTTATCCACTCTCTCACCCTGTTCCGTCTCTACTCCTCCCCCTCATCCGCTCGACGACAAACAACGAGAGCATATACGCAGAGTACTGCGACCTCAACTCGCCCACCTCAATCCGTAAATTGTCCACCACTTTCCTCACCCAGAACGACACGCGACTGGATGCACTCGTCTATGCGCACGAATACCCAAGCATTGGCCACATCTGGTTCTTCGGAGGGAAAGCCCGACGCGACAAGGAAGAACGCGAGGAGAAGCGGCGGGAGGCTGCGTCTCTTGCGTCGTTTCTCCTCACCACCCTGCTGCTCCCGGCGCTGCTCGTCGCCCCGGTCGAGCGCGACATTCGCGTCATACATGTGGTCAACCCCTTCTACGCTGCCGGCCTCCCGGTCTTCCCTGCCTTCCTCAACTCGACACCGTCGTCCCAACCCAGACAACGGCCGCTTGTTATCGCCGAAGGTCTCCGTGCGCTCCGCACCGTCGTTCTAACACGTCACCTCCAGCGCATTCTTGATTCCCTCCCCAACCGCGCAGTCGATCCCAAGAAGGCCAAGTCGGCCGAGCCACCGCCCCCACAACCGTCCAACATCATTTCTCTTGCCGCATGCCCAGGTATCAGCCGCCGGGACACCATCGCGCCGTTCCTCGGGGCGGGCGAGCGCGGCTGGTCTCTCGCGTACTTCGCGCTATTCCTCCCGCTCTTCCTGTTCACCAAGTCGTCTGAGTCGGCACTCCAGACGCTGCTGCATGTCCTCTTCCTTCCCACGCCGCTGAAACGTGCCCAGGCGCAGGTCGACGCCGCTGCCGATGAAGAGCGCAAAGCGGAGGCCGACCGAACTGCGGCCGCTGAGCGGGTGGAGAAGGCAGCGGAGCCGCGGAGACCGGTGAACGTAGAGGTCGTCAAGCCTGGCGCGCTCTACCGCGAATGCGCGGTTGTACAGATGGACGTTCCCCGTCCTCCACCGCCGCCTGCCGATGAGAAAGAAAAGAAGGGCACGAAGGCTGAGGAGTCGGAAGGCATCCTAGAGGACGACGGTGAATACGGCGGTGAAGTCGTGGGCAGAGCGGTGTGGGAGTGGTACGAGGCGCGGCTGAAGCAATGGGAGGCCGAGGACGCTGAGCACGTTAAGGCGGAGGAAGAGGCGACGGCAAAGGAGCAAGGAGAGTCGGACGCTAGTGCGCAGGACTCTTCCCAACCATCTACAGATACCGCGGAGGCACCGCCGACCGCCGCCGCATCCGCTCCATGAGTTGCAGTCGAATTGGATGTCTTCTTGGTGGTACGTCTTTATAATAACAACACACTGTACTATTGCAACACTGTTCCAGACCGCTGCACCGCGACGAGGTGCCTTGTCTCGGTCACTCTGCAATACACGGCGCCGATGGGTCGCAAATGGGGCGGTGTATCGAGCAATGATGCACTCCCGCTACGTGATACAGTAAACGAGCCGCGCTGCTCAAAAGGCTCGCACTAGCTCGCTCGTGTTTCTCTGGTTGATCCCCACTGTCCACACTCACTTTCTGGTCCTCTGGTAGGCCGCCTCGACTGTCCTTTCGTCACCTCGTTCTACTAGCCTGGAGCCGCCCACGATGCGTCTCACAACCACATCTGTCACGCTCGCGACGCTGTGCGCCGCCTCCGTGCGCGCGCAGAAGTCCATCTCGAACCTCGTCACCCCTGCGTCAACGTCGGGCTCCCTGACCGGGCTCAAGTACACCAAGGTCGGCGCGACGGGGACGTACGACCAGGTGACGAAGATCATCCCGGGCACGTTCCCCTCCTGCGACGCGAACCCGTTCTGCATCACGCAGCCGAAGCAGATCAGCGGTGCGCATCTCCCTCCTGATCGTGCCCACGGCATCCACACACTCACAGCGGGAGGCGGTGCTGATTCTTGCCTTCCACTGCGCTTATGTGTGGCTTTACCTCCGTGTGCGCGACGACGGATCACGATTTTGCAGGCAACCTGGCGCCATTCGACGAGGAGATGACGTTCAACTTTCGCGGGCCGATGAACCTGTACAACATCGCGGTGTACCAGCCCGCGGCCGACGATGCCAACGCGTCGTGGGCGCAGGTCAGTGCGTGGGCAGCGGGCCAGGCTCCAGACAACCTCGTCTTCATGAACAACCTCGGCGGGGACAAGAGCGGCGAGTTTTCCAGTGAGCACACACACGCTGTCTCTGTCTCTGGTCGCGAAGGGGTCGTGTTGACTAGCGTAATGTGCATCCAGTCTGCGCGGGAAATAGCCAGTCGTTCGCCAACGGTGCCTGGACAGACGCGACGACCGCTGCGAACGCGGAGGTTGCGAAGGGGTTCCTGGAAGAGGGCCACGAGATCGTAGGCCATCTTCCCCTCGTGTGTCCCGCCCGAACCCGCGCTGATCTCCACTTCTTCATCACACACAGAACATCATGACAGCGCAGACCTGCGCCGAGAGCCCGTGCGACGGCTTCTCACGCGGCACAGCGAACCACGGCTGGGGCGGGTCCAAGCTCCTCGTCGCCACCCTCGACATGCCGCCCTCGCGCGACGCGTCCAAGGTGCCCGCGCTCTGGGCGCTGAACGCGCAGGTCGTGCGCGCGGCCGAGTACGGCTGTAACTGTCGCGGAGTCGGCAGCCCCGGCGGCTGCGGCGAGCTCGACATCCTCGAGACCCTCCCTGGGGCCGATCCGGACCACGGCGTCTCGGAGGTGTACTCGGTCAAGGGGGCGACGGGCTCGGGCGACAAGAACTTCTTCGCGCGCCCGGCGGAGAAGGCGACGTATGCGGTCGTGTTCGACGTGCAGACAGACAGCATCGCGATCCAGCAGCTCACGGCCTGGGATTACAGGCAGAAGTCAGTAGGACGGGATGTTGTTGAGGGGTACCTGAACGCGCCGGCTCTGGAGGTGTCGTTCGCTACGGGGGCGAAGAGGAGGAGCGAGATGCGTATGGCGCGCGGTGTGGTGAACGGGAACCGGAGACGTCATGGGCACTGAGGTCTGAGATGTGGGTTGTGTATTCGCCGTACTCCACAATTAGATCGGTAACCAGATAGCAGTACGTAGCACTGGCCAAGAAAGACGTATGTTACAAGGACAATCCACGCTGGGATACAAGGCATCATGCAGGAAACATAGCAAAGATCCAAGACGACGTGCAATGATAGATCACCCAGCACTGCTAGTAGTGACTAGTGATGGCGTACGGTATACACAGAGATAGTACATCGATTTACATCGGCCGCGGTATATTGTGGACTCCAACAAGCCAAAACGAACTTACGTACCAGTGCAATGATCACTGACTCTGGCTCCACTGGTACAATGCTTGCGTCTGGAGCACCACCGAGCCCAAGTCGAAGCCATACCCCTCGACATACTTTGGCACGCCGCCATCCGGATCTTGGCTCTCCTCGGGTGCCGGCTCCTGGCTAGCGCCATCCACGTCCATCCTGTCGTCCTTGTCGGTCTCGCGCTTGACCGGGCTTCTGGGCGAGGACGAAACAGACCAGGAGGGAGAACGGGCAGCAGAATCCGGCGTTAGTTTAGCAGCGGGTGCGACCTGGCTCTGGCTCTGAGACTGAGAGCGCGTGCGCCGCGGGAGGGGGATCTTCAGCGTGCCTGAGCGGAAGCCCGTTTGCGAGGGTGGCGGGAGCGGCATCGCCGGCTTGACGTCCACGCCCGCCTCGGTCGCGTCGTCCGGGTACTCGCTGACCGCCGGCAGGCCTGCCATAGTCACTCAGCACGCTTTAGGGCCAGAAGGATGCCTACCGAACGTACCTCCAGGATGCGGCCGCTGCTTGCCCGCGCCAGTCATATTTCCGGCAGACGGCGGCTTCGAGCTCGCCCGCGTTGACCTCCTTACCCCGCCCTCCGGTGCTGCCGAGGCCGCCCGGGGTGCCGCGGCGGATGCGGGGTTGGACGACGCCCGGCTCCGCGTCGTCCGCCGCGGGATAGGCGGGACTGGCCTTTGCGAAGTGGCAGGCGTGGGGGCGGGCGCGGGTGTCTTTGAGCGACTGCGCAGTGCGCGAGTGGGTGCCGGAAGAGGCTGCGAGGCCGGCGCGGGTTCCTTGGAGCGCGCGCGTCGCGTGCGTGGGATGACCGGCTTGGACTTGGGAACGGCCTGGGAGGACGGGTCAGGCGGCGATTGGGACGCAGGGTGCGGTGGGGGGCTCAATGTGGCTGCTGCAACTGCCTGGCTCTGCAGCAGCGCTTGTATCTGGGAGAGCGACAGGGATTGCACGCTAGTGGGCGGGTACGGCGACACAGCGTGCGAGCCGTGGTACGACTCCGAACTCGCACCCGCGCCGCTGCTGTGCCCGCTCAATCCGGGGTGCGGCTCGGGGTGGGACTGCGACTTCGGAGATATACTCTCTTGGTCGTCGGGGTATTGCAGGCTCTCTGCGCTGGTGCGCGACGCGTTCTGCGACTGCGATGTGGAGGGAGAGTTCGTGGCGCTGACCCCTTGCGTCAGCTCATCCTCGACAGCCTGCGCCGACGCGCGGGAGACGACAGAGAGGGCAGCGGGGCTAACTATATGGGCCGCCGAGGTGCCGCTCGAGACAGAGAGCGTGCTACGGAGCTGCGCCACATTGCGCGGTCCGTTCGGTGTGGGGGACACTCCAAGATTCGTGCGTCTGGGAATTGGCGGATAGGTCTTGTGGCCGCTACCCATACTCCCGTCGCAGTTGTTACTCGAGCCAGAAGTGGCCGAGGCTACACTGGAGAGATTTTGGCTCTTGACTGGAGACCTAGAAGTCCGAGATGGGGGGGACGGTCCGGCGTTGATGCGGGCTGAAGCGTTGATCGCATCTGCGATCTTGTTCGAGAGCGCGGGGGATGGTGGCATTGACGCGACCGACGGCGTGGACATGGGCGAGGACTGCGCAGCGTAGCTGGCGAAAGAAGTCCGTTGTCGCTTTGTAGAATGCATGTCAGATGATCTCGAGGAGACGGGGGTGCCGTCCAAATGGCCAGAGTGGGCGGGAGGTGGAGTCGTCGTGACACGCACTGGATGGACTGGAGAGCCAGATGCGGCATGTTGATTACGGGGCTGGGAACGGTTCAGGTTTCGAGGGATGGGGGCACATGCCTGCGGGCCGCATGCGGGGAAGAGGACTGAGGCTTGATGTTGGCTTCCCCTCCGTCTCGTTGTGAGCTATTCATCCCGAATTGCGTTGAGTGTTGGGTCGGTAGATCAGCCAATAAGCTGTCTGGATTCGATGGTGAGCAGTGTCCTGACCACTTTGGCGAGCCTTTCCCAGGTCTGGAGATAGTCGGTTCTATTCAGTGCATTGTGCCTATGATAGGGCTAATGGCCTTATGCTCCTCAGGGCAAAAACCAGCCGTGAGGCCGAAGCAGAGGATATGCTCCCGTTCAAGCTCCTCACCATCGCACAAACAAACACATCTTTGTTATGTCGATCGATACTGGAGTAACACGTCCACGCTGTCGATAGGGGCAGCCTCATGGCTGCCACTATATACAACGCGGACCACGTTGGGTAGGAATGAGCTTATGTTAGAGACAACTCAGTATGACGCGTTCCTTCCTTGTACAATGGTTTCAATCGTAAAACCAAACGCTCCCGAGGCCGTGTGACCACATACTCAGAGAATTGACATTCACCTGTGTATCCGCTTCGCCCTTCTGTCGCCCGCAGGTACGCATCCAAGTTACGCTTTTTGACGCAGAAAACGTTGTTAAAGTGCACATCGTGCATATGTTTGATGAGATCTGAGCGGGTCCTGAACGATTGGGGGCAATAGTTCCAGCTGCAAGGCCAAAGTCGGGGACGATGAGTTTCTGTCATGGCTAAACGAGTCTCGGCAACGGAGTAGGAATTGGCAACGGAGTAGAAGAACAGCAATGGGTTCCAACGGCCTACCCTCCAAGTGACTTCTTCGAGGCGAGTGTTCCCGCGAGGCAAGAGTGGTATGAAGAGGTCAAGATGGTTCGTGGCTGAGAGCAGGTCGCGACGCGACTGCTCTGATTACCAGTGATCGGACGGGCGCCTGCGGCATTGCGTCACGCGTGCACGTGCGCGACACTGCTGTGGCTGTCGCCACTGGGGCCTCGCATGCCGCGTAACATGCTTGTTCGCAGCTTGTCTCTTACTACCATTATTCTCGCTTACTTGCTAGAATCTCTGGGTTCAGAAGACCCAACGAAAGACGCTGCTCTATCTCAACTCATCAACTGGAACTCAAGCCTGCGGGACATTCGCATGCGCTGTGTGCATACCTCCATTCTAACCGTGCGGAAAGAACATCTCTCCCAGCGCATATGTGAGCGCGTACAACTCATTGTATGAATACGAAGAGTCTCATACCAGCCCTTATGAGACTACAGCGCGAATACAGAACTGCATACGGGCCCAGTCCCGGGTCTCGAGAGGCCTCATCGACATACGGGATCTGACGTAGGAGTACAGGACACGAAATGTCCTCCCAGGCACTGAACATGCTCTTCTGGCCCATTGTATGCTCATGCATTGAATGAACTTTTGGCTGTGCGACGGACGCCGAAGAAGCTATTCATATCCTCAAATTGTCCAAAATCTACCACTGCTCCAACCGTTCCCTACGAGTGGTCCAGTACTCCCCATTTGTCCGGCGACCGCGGGATCTGATCTATGCTCGAATGTCCCGCAACCTCGACATGGGGACACCCTCTGACAACGCCGTACCTGTCAATTCACTGACCCTGATCATCCTGGTCAACTCCCACTACGCAGCAACAAAACCTCCGGCTTCTTGACTACGTGTTGACTTGAGTACTCTATGGGCGACACAATTCACAGCTACGAGTCGAGTTTCCATCTGTGGATGCCAGTTGCTAGGCCTGGACCTCATGAGCATACCCTTGGCGAATGGGAACGCAAGTACCTTCGAAAACGTTATGCAACCTTGCAGGTCGGACGCCAGAACGGAGAACATCAGTGCGTACGACTTGTGCCACAATGAAGAGTGTCAATGCATTCATCAACTTGTATGCTCACGATGAGCACTCCCCTTGCGACTCGCCCGTGGGCCGTCCGGGCACACTTCTACCGTCTCGTTGGCCACTACGCAACTTCATGAGAGCACGGTTGCCACTTTGATTTCCGTGCTTCCCATGCTGGTTCCGCGCTGTTGCCTTGCTCAAGTCAACTGTTGACCTATTGGCTACCTGCTTGTCTCATGTATTCCATGAGCGAACCAGCCCACCAATTCGGCCCAAGGTTCCACTCCTCGATTCAGTGAAATTCTCCTTTTCGGGCTTGACAATCCATCTGCAAGGCTTACCACCTACTTGGCAAATCGAATGAAAAGAGTGTGTTCATCATTATGTGGCTACCACTGCCTTCATGCCCACACGTGGAGTGTGCATCATGTTGGGCGTGTGTCGTCACATACTCATAAACCAATCTCCGGCGATGAAACATCATATCCAAGCAGTTGCGTACACTCGACTTGAAACGCCTAGCCCTCACCTTCCACTGACCTACACTAGCGTCCCCATTAGGTCCTCACCACCAAAGCGCCCGACTTGTGCCGAGTGATTGGCGGGCGTTTGGTAGCTTCGTGCCGCCTGCCGCATAAGGCATATCTCTGAGCTCAGGGTGGGGCAGCCACGCTCTAGCCACGCGTGGTACCGGCCTTTTGCGTTCGTCCTTCCAACTTCGCGCCCGTGCTTCAATCCTGCGCGCGCGGTGAAAACGTCCGCTCGAACTCTTGCTCTCGTTCCCCAACCTCCCCGAGTCCTGACTCCCGCCCTTCGCCTTCTCTTGGCTCCCTTCTCTCTAGCCCTTGGAAGTCAGTCAGGTCACTAAGACCTTCGTTCTCCTCGACGCTCACTCATCCACCACACTCGCTGCTTCGTCACTCGCTCTATTTACAACCTGACGAACTAAAGTACCTCTCCTCGCACTACACTACTATCTCCTCCCGCATCACACCAACTATCATGCACTTTGCTCTTACCATCTTCTCTGCCACTGCTGCACTTCTGTCAGGCTCGCGCGTCCGTGCGCAGCTGACGCCGAACAACCTCGCCGCCACGTCCACCTCGGGTGCACTCAGCGCGCTCAAGTACACCAATGTTGGCAGCACGGGCTCGTACAACCAGGTCTCCGACATCATCCCGGGCGAGTTCCCGACGTGCAACGCGAATCCGTTCTGTGTCACGAAGCCCAAGCAGATCAGCGGTGAGCCCTCGCGTCTGGCAACCCGCTCAAAGTGCGTACTGACGCGCGCCTCAGGTAACCTCGCGCCGTTCGACGACGAGATCACGATTGCGTTCCGCGGCCCGATGAACGTGTACAACATCGCGGTGTACCAGCCGACGAACTCGAGCTCCGCCACCTGGAAGCGGGTCAGCTCCTGGGCCGCGAACGAGGAGCCTACCAACCTCGTCTTCATGAACAACATGGGCGGCGGCGCCAGCGGCGAATGGTCCAGTGCGTGCCGTTCTCACCTATCGTCCTTCCCTTGTACTGACCTGCACCAGTTTGCGCCGGCGCCAGCCAATCCTACGCCAGTGGTGACTGGACGTCCGCGGTGAGCTCTGCCAACAAGGAGCTCGCGAAGGGGTCGCTCGACGGCGACCACGAAGTGAACATCATGACCGCAGAGACATGTGAGTCGCGCGCGTGCGACGGCTTCTCGCGCGGGACCGCGAACCACGGCTGGCCGGGGAGCAAGTTCTTCGTATTTACGTTCGACATGCCCGCGTCGTCGGACGCGTCCAAAGTCCCCGCGGTCTGGGCGCTGAACGCGCAGGTCGTGCGCGCGGCGCAGTACGGCTGCAACTGCCGCGGCGTCGGCACGGGCGGGTGCGGCGAGCTCGACATCCTCGAGACGATCGCGGGCGCGGACGTTGACCAAGCGATCTCGGAGATCTACTCGCCCAGCGGCGCGACGGGATCCGGGAAGAGCTATTTCGCGCGCCCGAAGGACGGCCGGGCGACGTACGGCGCGCTCTTCGACGTGCAGACGAACAGCATCGCCATTCAGCGCTACACCGAGTGGGACTACGAGCAGGGCGCGATCACGCGCTCCGTTGTCGACGGCTACCTTAACGCGCCTGCCATGACGGTGTCGTTCGGTGGCTCGGCCAACGGTCGCAGGGCGGAGATGCCGCGCTCGGTCATGAGCGCGCACCGTCGCCGCCGCTGGCACTAAGCTCTTCCATGCCTGCGGTCGCTTCCCTCCTGCCGAGCGCGTCGCCTGGTGCTTGTCGCGCCTTCCACTCCGACTCCGCCCCGATCCCTCGCGCCAGCCGCTCGCCTCCTCCGGTTACAACATCCGGTCTTATCTCTATGCTCTTATTCTATCCTCTACGTGCGGCGTGACCTAGACGTCGCGCCTCCACCCGCGCCAGTCGCTGTATCCTCCCATGACTCTGCTCTACGTATACGCTTGTTGTATCCTCATCGTGGTCGCGCAGTCGAACTGCGCACATGTATTCGCTTATGTTCTTTGGTAGCTCCCAATCGATTGTTGTTGTACCTCTTGCTGTGCACCCCCCGGACATACCGCGCGGGGCGCGGCATATGTTTGACGCGTTCTCGCAGCTGTCTGCTTTCTCCCTCTCCGATCGGAACCCCTGTGGACGCTGCGGCGGTGTCCAAGCCGCATGGCCACGCTCCCCTCGCGCAAACCGCTGTTTGTACTGTGCCTCTTGCTGTATCTCGTTATGCCACGCGGGGACAACTGCACTCGACTGCGATCGCTGTCAGCCACAACTAATTCGATGATTGCAGTTTGAAGCACAGCCGGCGGGCCACATACGCACCCGAAGTCTGCAAACTGCGTAATACATAGGCCATCCGCGCGCCGCTTGCTCATGACCATCATCTCCCGCGCGCTGTGCATACACCCTGCTTTCAGACAACGAACGGCTCTAGGCTCATCCCCACCACTTTCCGCGCAGACAGTCGGTATTGTCCACTCGGAAACCACACCACAGCGGAGAACTATGAGTACCGGCACGGCAGCACACGTTGAGATACAGCGGCCGGAGAGGAAGGAGCGGCCTGCACACCACGCCGATGACAAGGAGACGCGTTTTCAGAATCCGTGGCCGTCGTTCAGGTGCGTCTCTCTCTGCGTCGTCGATAGCTGCGAGGCTGAGACGACCGCGGGCGTACGTGTAGGTATCAGAAGCCTTCGCATTGGATTAGTGTGAGTATATGCACCCGACCTTGCGTATCCCGCCGCCACCCAACGCGGTGGCGACTCGTCCTCTATTAGATGCGCGATGTTGACCATGCACTCGCGCGGTCGTGCAGGCATTCTGGACGCTTGCGACGAGCTCGCCGAAGGCCCCGAACGACCTCGCCACACTCATCCCCTCGCGCACCCCCGACTGGGGCGTAGGCGCAGCGCCCGAAGGTCTCAAGGCGACATGGCTCGGGTGCGTTCAATGTTATTCCGTATGGGCTGCGCGCATAATGGTGCTGAGACTCATGCACGTCGTGCTGGGCAGACACGCATGTTACCTGGTTGAGTTCCCGACACCGGAGGGCGCGGCACGCGGTGCAAGGGTATTGTTCGACCCCGTGCTCTCGCATAGGTGTTCACCCTCACAGTGGGTAGGGCCTGCACGCTTGCTTCGTAAGTATATGCGCATATACACACGCGGAACCAGAATGATTGAGGACCGGCATAGCTACACCTTGCCCAGTTGAGGACATCCCTGCTGTGGATGCCATCTGCATTTCGGTGAGTTGCCCCTGCAATATGATGCGCGCGGGTGTTCAATGTCAACGGATGTATGCGGCGCGTAGCACAACCACTATGACCAGTACGTCCCCCTATGTCGTTCATACCCACGAGTGTGCTGACATGAGTGGGACCCCATAGCATGGATGCGCCAACGCTGCTCACGGTCTTCGAGAAGCACAAGCCGCACATCTTCGCGCCACTCGGGAACCTGCAGCATTTCGTCGAGCTCGGCATCCCCAAGTCGCACATCCACCTTCTCGACTGGTGGGACGTCGGAACTGTCTCTGTCAGCCTCCCCGGAAAGTCCGATGCTGCAGACCCGTCGGGCGCCGGTGTCCCTATGTCCTTTGCCGTGACGTGCACGCCGGCGCAACACACCGCGAACCGGTCGCCGTTCGACCGCTGGCGCACGCTCTGGGCGTCGTGGGCCGCGCGTGAGGTCCTCCCTTCCGATTCTGAGCGAACGCCGCGCAGAGTCTACTTCGCGGGCGACACGGGGTACCGGACCGTGTGGGACGGCGAGGACGAGGACGTCGTCCCGCGCTGCCCTGCGTTCAAGGAGATCGGGGAGAAGTTGGGCCCGTTCGACCTCGCGCTCCTGCCTATCGGGTACGCCCTGTGTCCGCATTTCCCGCTTGAGAGGAGGGTATATGCGCATGATCTGATTGACTGCGGACCGTGTGTAGGGCGTATGCGCCGCGTGCGATGTGGTCGAACCTGCATTCGTCGCCTGCGGACGCGGTTGAGATCTTCAAGGATATTCGTGCCAAGCGGGCGCTCGCCATGCACTGGGGGTGCGTATCAATTTGCCCTTCTGCCTGTGATGCCATGCTGACCATGTTGGGTAATGAGCAGGACCTGGACACTCACGACAGAACCTACTATGGAGCCGCCCCAGCTGCTCAAAGAGGCGTCTGCGAAGGCTGGATTGGGCGAGGGCGCGTTCACTATTTGCGGGCTTGGCGAGACTACGGTTGTATGACCACTTCCTTGGATGATTCATTGTGATGTATTGTATGTCCTGACAATCAGCAGGATGTGCGAAGTTGTGCGATTGCGCACGGGACCGTACATTGCCTGACCTATCATAACAACGGGGGGTGAGCACAACCACAAGGATGGTTCAGATGGACAGACACAGGGTATGCGCCGCGCGGTCCGCCAGCGTTCCGCGGTCCGCCTGCATCCGCCGTTGCACTCTCCGCCGTCCTGGCACCGACAAACCCTCCTGCATTGTCCAAAACACCCTGCACGCAATAGAGAACCATGCAGCGCAAGTAGACGGCAAAATTCCGGGCTCACCGCCCGGCTTTCTGCACCTCCGTCGAGGCCTCAGGGTCCATCCACGGGGTACCCGTGCGTACTTCCGCGCCGTCACGCACGATACCGACAATGACCCGCATGCGCGCGGCCGCTCGCTATTCGGCCGAGCATCTCCCCGCGGCGTGCGTATATGTACCGTGCGTGTAGGGAAAAGGCAGAGGTCGAGGACCGAAGCTCGCAGAGACGGACAAGATGATCTCCAAGCCGCTCGGTCTGACGGTCTTTGCGCTGGTGGCGTTCGTCCGCGTCGTGTCCGCGCAGCAGCCCGTGTGGGCGCAGTGTACGTTGCGCGTCTTTGAACTCCGAGACGCGGCGGTGCTGACATGCTCGTCGACTAGGCGGAGGGATCGGGTGGACGGGACTGACATCGTGTGCCTCTGGGTCAGTATTTCTCTAGATGCTTTGTTGTGTGTGCTTACCGGCTTGTGCTGAATGCATACCATAGCGCTACCTGCGTTGTCCAGAACGACTGTGAGTGACAATAGGCAGTCGAGGTGCAGCTGAGGTCGAGCGGGACACGCAGACTATAGCCAATGTATCCCCGGGGCTGCATCCAGCGCGCCGCCTTCGACCGCCACGAGTAGCAGCGCGACGGCTCCTACCAGCGTCCCGAGCGGTGTGGCGGATGCGAACTTTTGGTTCAGCTTGTAAGTCGTTCAGCCTCCATACTCTCAAGGCGCGCTGAACAGGGCCGGCCGGCAGCGGTGACTCGTACACGCAGACCGACTTCGACCCAAACGGCATCCTCCCGCAGCCTGGTAACCCACTTGGGAACCCGCCGTACCCCGTCAGTACAATCCCCTCTATCCATCCCTGCCGACTGTTCGACATTGGAGCTGACGAGCGAGCGGGACAGGGCTTCACGGCGGTGGGCGGGACGAACTGGATCGACCTCGACACGGTCGTGTACAACAACTCGCTCGTGCTGACGTACAACTACGCGTACGGCGGCGCGACGATCAACGCGTCGCTCGTGCAGCCGTTCGAGCCGACGGTGCTCTCGCTTATCGACCAGGTGAACCAGTTCCTCTCCGGGGCCGCGACGAAGCCCGCGAGCGCGCCTTGGACGAGCGCGAACGCGCTCTTCTCGGTGTGGATCGGGATCAACGACATCGGGAACAGCTACTACCTCGGTGGAGACCGAGATGCGTGAGTTTTTTGCGTTCTCTGCCGCAGGAGAATCATTCGCGCAGGAGACTCACGGACTGGCCCGTAGGTTCTCCGACACCCTGCTTGACTCGTACTTTGGCCAGGTCCAGGAACTTGTGAGCGGTTGGGTGTGTCCTTGGGTGATCGGTGCAACTGACCAGGATGGTTTGCGCACGTGCCAATCGTATAGTAGTGAGTACAATCACTGGATAGCGTTGACGCGTTGCGGAACGAACTTGAGACTGATGGGCCGCCGGGGACGCAGCAACGTCGGGGCGAGAAACTTCCTCTTCATCAACGTGCCGCCCGTGGACCGCTCCCCGCTGATGCTCGCCCAAGACGCGTCGGCACAGGCGCTTGAGAAGCAGGTCATCGCAGGCTATAACACAAAGCTTGTTGAGCGCGCCACCGCCTTCGCAGCTGCCAACTCTGGGGTGCGTCGGCTCGCGGAGTCCATCATCACCATCCACGAGGCTAACTATATGCGTTGTTTTGTTCGCGTGAGTAGGTGAAGACATGGCAATGGGACTCTAACGCCGCGTTCACGACCGTCCTGAACGATCCGACCAAATTCGGGTTCAAGGATGCGACGTCCTTCGGCGGGGAGGGTGACTTCTGGGGGTAGGTTCAGTGTTCACAATGCTGCATGGGTAACTCTGACCACGCTTTTACACATAGTAACAACTACCACCCTTCAAGTGAGTCTTCCGTTTGGGCTCATTCGCCACAAACTGACAAATGCTCCTGTTTGACGCGGCCAGGTGCCGCACACGATATTTGGGGGAAGAAGGTCGCCGACGTACTTGTTGATACCGTTTGGTGAGCTCTCCATGAGCTCTGAGTCAAAGAGGTGCTACGTACTAGGAGGTTGATATGTATGAATTAAGTTGGATCATGCACAATTCGCTGTTCCGAAGGTGTTCGTGCTTGACGCGCCGTTCTGGACGATCTGAACAAATCACCAGCTTATCATACCGTTGGCCTTTGACTTCCTGCGTGTGTTCCACAGCCACAAAAACATAGACAGTGTGTTTGGAAAGGATAGACTTTGATAAACAGGGGATCCGTTCGGTGACTCTGGAAGACAAAGACGCAGTTGCGTCCAGGCGGCGTCGTTGCTTTGCCGCCGGAAAATGACGCTGTCTACGGGCGCTTCGCACTTCCCGCGACTTCATCGCCCACGGCCATCCCGACCTCGGTTTCCCCCTTTCCCCTCCTCTACTGTGTACGATGCTGCAGGCGGCCTTCAGATCAACGACGGCGCGAGGCCTTGTGTACCGCTCTGTACGATGCATGGCCTCGAAGCCGCCGCCGCCAAAGAGGCCGGCCAATCCCCCTCCACCTCCGCCTCCTGCCAGCGAGAATCCCGCCGAGGACCCGAAGCCGTCCTCCGGTTCCCAGATCGTCGCAAGCCTCGACTTCGACCCTTCGGCGGAGGACGCGCGGCAGGAACGTACCGGCGCGCGTTCGTCCAAGGACTCGCTATCAAGTATCGAGCGGAGGCGGCGCTTCTTGGGTCGCGTGTCGCTTGCGATGCTCCTCGTCGGCGCGGGACTGGCAACATGGGAGATGGGACGGCCGTGGGACGAGGAGGAGCTCAAAGCGAAACGATGGGTACGCCTACTAAGCTAACGAGTTCACCCTAGCGCGTGCTCATCCGCCACCAGTCGCCTAAAGATGCACCCAGCTCTCGGTGGGAGCGGACAAAAATCCGGTTCTCTGGTATCTTTGATGTCAGTAATTCGTTCTGCCTTGGTTTCGTGGAATCTTGCTAGACGGTGCTGTCGCTGTTTACAGACCTTCACGGAACCGCTATGGCCGGAGCTCCTTCCTCCACCAATGCAGGGACATTTGTATCGGCCTTACACTCTGCTGGTTTCTGTGGACGACCTCCTTGTAACCTCAACATGGGATGTAAGTTCTAGCCGCATCGTTTGTGTGAACTTCAGCATTGATCTGTCACTTTCCAGCGGCAACATGGCTGGCGGACAGCAAAACGCCCTGGAGTAGATTATTTCCTAGGGTACCTCTCGCAGTTCTACGAGATCGTCGTTTTCACCACTCAGTTCCACTATGTACGCCCATCCTGCGTTCCCTCGTTGGCTGACGACCGCCTCACCCTTCCTCTCTGCAGACCGCGATGCCGATCATCGACAAGCTCGATCCGTACCAATTCTACATCATGCACAGGTTGTTCCGGGACGCCTGCCGCTCCGAGAAGGGCCAGCCAGTCAAGGACCTGAAGTACCTCAACCGCGACCTGTCAAAGGTTATCCTCCTTGACACCCATCCTGAGCACGTCAAACCGAATCCTGAAAACGCGATCATCCTCCCGAAGTGGACCGGCGACCCGAAGGACCGCGGTCTGATTCAAATGATTCCCTTCCTTGAGTGTATGCGCCCGTCCTCTCATCACCGCATCCGCGCTCATGCTCACCTGTCACTCGTCTCGCAGCGATCGCGATCTTTAAGACGCCCGACGTGCGCCCAGTGCTCAAGGCGTACGAGGGCAAGAATATTCCGATCGAGTTCGCGAAGAAGGAGGCCGAGATGAAGCAGCGCCACCTGGAGGAGTGGGAGCACAGCCGCAAGGGCCTCTCGCGCGGCGGGCTCACCCTCAGCGGCCTCTTCGGCGGCTCTGAACAGGTCCGTCGCCCCACGCTCGCTCGGCCCTGACCGCGCACTAACGCATGACCCGCTGCAGCCGGTCGCGTCGCCCGTCCCGCTCACGTACGTCGAGCAGAAGCGGCTCGAGGCGCAGCGGCACTACCAGGAGGAGCAGGAATACCTCCGCGCGAACAAGGACAACTTCGACCGGATGATCAAGGAGGAGCAGGAGGCGATGGCGCGCGAGATGCCGAGCACCATTTGGGGTGCGATGCAGGCGATCGCTCAGGGCCCGCCCCAGCCAGGGCAGCAGCCGCCGTCCGCCCAGCCGTCCCCGTCCCCGTCTCCGTCCCCGTTAGCCGCGCCGTCGCAGCCGCAGCAGCCGTAGATGGTGTCCGCGACCCTGTCGAAGCGGTGGACCACGCGGGGGACGGCGGGCGAGAGTTGGTACGCTACGCTACATTGCCACTTGTCCGGTATGCTTGAACTCGCATGCTGTGCTTGGACACGCTTGTGCAGCCCTTACTCACCGCTGCACGCTACATCGCCATCAATATCATACGTTACAGTAATCCCACTACTATATCGCAATACATCCCTTCCCACACTACTCCACGATGTGCGCATGCCGTCCACCCTCTTCGCGAGCGTTTGTGGGTGTGACAGTGCTGCCTACATGGTTCCGTCAGGGATGAACACTCTGGGGTACTCGGGTGCGGATTCGAGTGCCGCCTGTGAGATGTTCGTGTGGCCGAAGTCCTCCTCCCTGAAAGCTCCAGGGTCGTAAGCAGAGGGAGATGGGAAATCGATGGTGCCAGGAGTCGGGTACCCCTCCCACTGGAACTCCTGCTCCTCCGCTGAGCCTGCTGGGTTGGTCTGCCATGTGCCGCCTTCAAGGACATCTGGGTTGTCAGCAGCTGTGTGCTCATGTTGACTGGGAGCACCCTACAAGCGATGAGCACCTGTTGATATTTGGTGAACCAGGCATAGTCAGTGCACACACTCACCTGGAGCTTGCGCAGAATGTCTGCGACAGTTCCTACAGGGACGCTGGTGGCATCTGCCCAGCTGCACAGCATGGAGAATGGTGGGTCTGGCATTGAGGCCTGCACAAACAGTGTTCTGATGCGGTCTGGCATGGCCTACACTTTTATATGAGTGTTTCATGCAGAGAAGGTCCCGACGCACCTTCAAGAGCTGTGTCTGTCTGAGTCACTGTGACATTCAACGTGTGGACAGGAGCTGATGTTGCAATGGCCTTCTTCTCTTTACCCCCTGCCACTCGGATTGCTGCCTCCCTTGCAGAGCACCATGACAGATGTCGCTTGCTGGTTGCGGTGTAGAACGCAGCCCCTGGAAGGTCCAGCTTTTTGATTTCCTCTAGCACTGTGAGCTTAGCACTGAGGGAGGGGAACTTGTAAGGGGGCCCCCAGACATCCTTGTAGAGTGCTGAGTGTGCCCAAATGTGGTTAACAGCTGTGTGACGATATCAGAGGGCAGATATACCATTGCGGAGTGCACAGCACTTCTTGGGGAGGGTGTTCCGGGACGCATAGGGTGCCATGGTCTTTACTAAGGGCGTGTGGGGTGAAGGTGAGCACAGAGATTGGTGAGGGGGAAAACAATACTGGGGAAGGGGGGAGGAGACATGCATCACGTTCAATATACATTCTATATGTTCCCGAAGATCACGCTACATGGACTTGAGCCCCAGCCCTGAAAAATCTACTCTTTGACAGAGAAGAAGCTAACCGCAGCATTCTGGGCTTCTGCCGATGTTATTTCCGAGGGTAATGGCCATTCCAGGCTAGCACAGTGGCTAATTGGGCCGGTTTGCACATCCCCTCTGTCACAGTGCTGCGGAGTTTCCCACCCTCAGCACTCTCCTGCACTCCAGCCTCACCACGGGTTCCCACATTCCACCCTGATTGGTCCGCACATAGCCAGGCTGCAGCAGCCCCATTTCACCTCTATACATTGGGCGCTGTTCTGAGGAGGGATGATCAGGCACTATCCTGCACTCCAGCCTCACCACAGGGTCCCACTTCCCACCCTGATTGGTCCACACATGGCTGCTGCTGCAGGCCCATTTCACCTCTATAAAATGGGCGCTGTTCTGAGGGGGAATGAACAGGCACTGTCCCTGGCCTCGGTGATGCCCATGGCCTTCCAAGCTAGCCTCAAGGCTCAGAGGGGTGCTGCTTTGAGCCTGGTTGCCATGCTGTCATGTAGGCAGGCAGACAGACAGCAGCAGCAGCAGGGCTGGTGAAGAAGTTTGTCTTTTCTGCTCCGTGATGGAGGGGAGAAGGGGAACTTCTCCAGCAGCTCTGGCCGCGCGGCGGGCCCGGGTGCCCTCTTTTATGTCTTCCGTCTCGAGCGCATGGCGGGCGTGGTATGCATGCACGTCGCGTCGTGGCGCGCCTCGTGCACGCGATCACGCGGGGTGGGCGTGGGTCGCGCGGTGCGGACAGGCACGACCCAGGGCCGGGGCCTTGCAGGAGCGAAGTTCGCACTGTGTGTGTGTGCTGCCGAATCCAGCGCGAGTACCCGCGGTGCCGTTCAGGGCCTGGGCACGGGGACTGGCGCTGGCGGCGGAGCTGGTGCTAGCCCGGGGGCTGTCACTGTCGGATCTTCAGACTCGCGGCGCGCACGGCCCTCGCGAGCGTCGTCGTCCGAATCGGGCGCGCGGTCCCTGAGTCCTTTTCGCGCAGTGGCAAGCTCTGAGTGGGGCGCGATGGGGACGGTGCGCGGATCTCTCTCTCTCTCTCACCGTTTGCGAGTGTCAAGATGCACGCCTGCGCGAACGTCGAGACGGGCGTGCTGAATATCGCGCGCGGGACGCGAGGCTCGCACGCCAGGACATGGCAAACTCAGCGCGAAGCCTCGAGCCTCATTAGCACTTTCGCGCGCGCGCGGCCGTGCTCACCAGACGCTATGGCCACCTCAGAGCCCCAAGGGTCCGAACCCGGCACTCAAGTCGGCACTACCATATGCAGACCACACTCGACGTCCAGTGCACACACACCACGACGCGGCATCACTCGAGGCAACGATGAGGAGCGGGAACACTTGCATCCATTCATTCTCAGTTCAGGAAACCAGGATGGGAGTGCCGGTTGAACGGCAGCCCGCGCTGTCTAAGCACTCGACACTCGTAACGGCTGTTGAACCCTTGTTTCGCCTCTCCGCTAGTACCCTGCCGCCCACCCAGCTGCACGCGCGCGCGGGGGCGCGCTCACCAAATGCGCGTCTCGAGGAGGAGGTCGCTCGAGCCCTCGAGGCCGATGCACGCCTTGAGGAACGCCTCGAGCGCGTTGCGCTGCCGGTTCAGGCTGTTCACGACGTCCGTGCCGGGCTTGACGAGCGGCGCCTTGAGCATGTACGACAGCAGCGAGAGCACCGGGTACAGCGGCGCGAACTCGCCCGCGCTGGCCTTTGCGGTCGGCGGGGAGAGCTCGCGGTACTGCACGCGCGTGAGAAGCTCGGCGAGGATGGTGAGGTCGAGGATGAGCGGCGTCGCGAGGAGCGAGTCCTGCGTTGAGGGAAGGGTGGTTAACGGCATGCGTAAAGAAGAGAAAGGGAGAGCGGGCATACCTCACACTCATTGAAGATGTTGATCGTGGAGCGGCCGCCGCAGAAGATCTCGGAGTAGTACTCGTCGATCGCGCGCTTCGAGTCGCCGACGGCGGGGACGTACTTGATGACGACGATGTGGTCCGGGTGCTCGCCCTTGGCGGCCTTCGTGCCCTTGGGCGCGCCGGGCTGCGCGGGCGCGTACAGGAGCGGGTTCGCGGCGACCATGTCGTCGACGACGCTGCTCTTGCTGATCTCCTTGCTCTTGAACTGCGGCTCCGCGGAGAGGTTGTGGCCATCGTTGTTGCCCAGGTGGTTGTAGGACGCGATCGAGAGCGGCTTGATGCCCGCGTTCACGAGGAACTCGGCGAACACGGACTTGAGCTTCGTCTGGCCCGACTTGAGGTCGTCGCCGCCGATGAACGAGCGCGTGCGCTCCGCGAGCTCGATCACGCCCGGCACGAACGTGTTCTGCGGTGCGCCGTTCACGAACGGCTCGCCCTCGAGGATCGCGGCGACGGCGAAGAGCGTCGAGGGCGAGACCTCCGCGTGCGACGTCCTGATCGCGTTCAGCAGGTTGTCTGCGCTGTCGTTCACGCCCGGGATGATGTCGCTGTAGCGCTCCGTGTTCGCCGTCCAGAAGACGATGACGCGGTCGAGGCCGTGCTGCTGCTTGAAACGGCGGATGTCGCTGCGGAGGTGCTCGAGGTGCGCCTGCTTGTCCGTGCCGGGCACGACGTTGTCCGCGCGCGCCTCCTGGTTGGCGGCGATGTAGTCGGGGTAGTAGATCGAAGGGAGCGGCGCGCCGAGCTCGGCCATGTACGGCGCGACCTGACGCTGGAGGTCGTAGTCGAGCACCTGCGCGCGCTTCATGGCCTCATCCAGACGCGCGCCGGAGATGTCCCAGCCGCCGAGGACGAGGTCGTTGGGGTGGACCATGGGCAGGACGTCCGAGATCGGGACGTAGATGTCCTTGGCAGTCGCCGGGTCCGTCCCGAGGCGAACGGTGGACGCGCGGAGGATGGAGCCGATGTAGTTGGGCTGCTGGGTGCCGTTCTTGGTACGCCAGACGATGTTGTGCCGGTTGGCGAGGATGGTAGCGGAGAGCGTAGAGCCGTTGTTGCCGCCCCAGCCAACCATCATCAGCCTGGGGAGGGAGTGCGCGTTAGCGGGAGTCGCGCGACGGGATGAGTCACGTGGAGGCTCACCCGGTCTTGGAAACCTTGCGCGCCGTCTGGAACTCATATTGCTTCGCAGAGGGCGTGACGATGTACTGGCCGTCGACGACGGAGACGTCGGCGCCGCGGTTGGTGAATTTGGAGGTGATGTAGTCGTCGGAATAGGAGGTGAGGTCGGACTGCACGACGATGGGGTTGCCCCGGCGTGCAGCGGTGGGGTGGATGGGGAGGACCGACTCGAGCTGGGACTCGGGCGTGTTGGCCCCGGTGCCGTTGGCGGTGGAAGACATAGTGGTGAAGTGTCAGAGGAAGGGTGGAGAGAGACTTAGAAGCACTTTATCAAACCGTCGCCGCAGGTGTGTTTGCAACCTCTGTGGCGGTTGTGAGAGCTGCCGAGTTGGTTTGAGAACATGCAACGAGGGAGATGCAAGTGCTGGAGGGACGAGCGCGCCGACGCGGGGGTTCTTATATGTCGGCAGTCGGGGCAGAACGTGGACGAACGCTTTACGCGCCCGCGCTTGCCTCGCGACGGCGCACGCGTCGGCATCAGTCCTCCGCCACTCCCAGGGGGCAATCGTCTCATCGATACACTGACACCCATCCTCGCCGTCCCTGGTCTCATTCTATCGCGCGCTCACCATCCCGGCCACGCACCCATGCGCACTCTCGTCGATATCGCGGCCCTGCCCCCTCCCCTCGCTCGCCCTCTCTCGGCATCGGGATCGCCCTGATCGACTCGTCCACGCATGATAGACACCCTGTTAAACGCGATCGCGCGATCTGCTACAGGCCCGAACCGGCATGCACTAAAGCTCGCGTCCGGCCTCCTCACTGGCCGCCACCGCGCCGTGGGGGTCCCCCGGAAGTTGTGGGGACCGCCCGCAGCCGGCTGGCGACCTGGGGTTCGCGTCGCCGAGGGCCGAGCGAGCTGGAGACGGTGACTCTGATTGCCATCCAACGCGTGCAGCACACGTCCTTCGAGTCCTCGGCGAAAGGCAGAGTCGGACAGCCGCCGCGCTGCGAACCTCCGTCCCCGCTTCGACAATATCAAGGGTGGCTTCGTGCACCCTTCGCGGCCGTCCCCCTCACACGCCCCTCGTCCGGCAGGCCTCCATCTGAGACTCCCAGCTGCCGGCGGTCGGCCAGTGGGCCAAGTCCACCCAGCCGCCCTCGCTCTGCTCGCCATTACGTCCGACGCCTGGCGTTCCCCACCACACGCTCGTTTGTGGTTCGCGGGCTCGCGAGGAGGACGCGTCCGGCTCCAAGCTTCAAGCTCCCAAGGCGTGGATGGGAAACGGGGATGCGGCGGGCTGACAGAACTCGGACGCGCACCCTCGCGCCTGCACGCAGCCACGCGAACGGCGCTCACTGCCGGACAGTACTAGTCGTGAATGACATCCGGGCGCGGGTCCGACAGACCCACGACCGCAAGTGCCAAGCGGCACACCTCGCGCCTCGCCGTCGTCGGTCGCAGACCCCGCACGAGCTGGCTGATCGTCGGCGTCCAAAGCGGGCCCTACCGACCAGGAAGACCGCCGCGTGCAGTCAAAACCCTGCGGCAACGCCCTCGGCCGCGCACCAGAAGCCCGAGCTCGCGAGCGGGGAATCGCGTGCATTGTCCCCTGCCTGCAGCTGACAGACCCTCGGGAGCGTTAGCGCGAACTGCTGTACTGAGATGTCGACGCGACTCCGCGAGTGCGTACGCGTACTGTATAAAGTACGCGCGTATGTGCTTCAGCACGGCTTGGCGTGTCATGAGGTCGTGTATCGCTCCGCGCTCGTCGCTCGGGGTGTGGGACGGGCGTTGGGAACATGCATATGTAGTAAAACCGTCTATCAAACGATTCTGGCGCGGCAGAGCCCGTTACGCCCGTCTGCCGTCAGCACTGGTCGCAGTGGCGTGAATGTCGTACGCGCACGGCTTTCTCTCAGACGTACGTACGGCTCACTTGAAGTGCGTGCTGCTCGATAACTCCAACGGCTCGTGTGTGCAGAGCTCCAGCACAGACGGATCCGAGTCGGCCGCCCACCTGAACGGGTGTACGCCGCAGTTTGCGGGCAACCAACTACTACATCTCTCAAACGTCAGAAACGTCGAGGCGCCGGACGAGGGGGAGGAGGGCAACTCGCGGAGCAGCTGACTACGTAAACGCGACCCACAGGATAATTGAGGGGAAACACCGGTTACGCACGCACACATGGCTGTCTGGAAGCATCCCATCATCGCATAATGATCCAGTGGGGCACACGAAGGGATGTCAGGAGACGCGAGCTCACGGTCATGTACATACGGCGATACCGTGCATGCGAGTGTCGCGCAACGTTGAGGCCGGAGGTGCATGGCACTCCGCCGAAATAACCGACAGCCGCCCCGCTCGCTGCAACTAGACCTGAACCAGAGGCGGGCGGGGCTGGCGCCCCAAACATCATGGCGACAATTGATACACCACTTGATTTCAAAGCGGTCAGCGCCATTGGCAGTACTACTTGGAGTGTACGTCGGACCAGAAGGCCACACACCTGCAGTATTCTTGATACTGTTTGCTCGCGACAAATGACAAGTACGGGCGGAGCGCACGACGGATCTCGCGTACCGCACGCGTCTGTCGACAGTTGTCGCCATGTTGCCCACTGCCAGGGCTCCCCAGCACATCGGACCGGGGACGTTGGGTCCCGGGAGAGTCTAGGGCCAATGTGTGCGCACTGGGGTCTTCGCGCCAGCGCCATTTCACCTCCGTCGAGCTTCGACATGTCCATGCAGGACTGCGCCACAATATGACTGGCGAGAGGGATGCGCTGCCATGACCGCGTCCCGTGGTCTTGGACGGAAGAGAGGGGTGGGGGGTGGGGGGGTATCATTCTTTACTGGTAATACACGCTCTGTAAGTACTTAGCGGATACATTGGGCTGCAGTTCCTCAGGCTACTTGCAAGTCTGTCGCGGGATACACGAGTTCTCGTTCACACACCTGCATCTCCCCGTCTCCCCGTCTCCACCCCCTCCCCTGGCCGCTGCCGCCGCCGCCGACAACGACGCACGACAGGCCCCGCCCGCACACGCTGCACGCGTCCGCCGTCGTGAGTGTCGTGGCTATTCGTAGCAGAGGATGAAGATCTTCCCGTCCCGGACGGAGATGATGATCGCGCCCTGGGACTGGTCGATGTTGATCGTCTCGACCGCGTCGAGGTCGAGCTCCTCGGGCACGTCGAGCGTGCGCACGATGCCCTCGAGCGACTCGCCCGCGTCCCCGCCGCCGTACGCCATCTCGTCCCGGTCGTTCGTCACCGGCGGGAACGTCACGAACCGGAGTCGTTTCTCGTCCCGCTCCGACTCGGGCGGGAACGCGAACTCGACCCACACCGCGTGCCCGAAGTCGACGGCCATGAGCGGCCGCGGCCGCTCCTGGCTCCCGTCCGGGTCGAGCTCGTCGTCGACGCCGTCGAGCACGCACACGACCTCGAACGGCTCGCTCACGTACCAGAGCCGCATCATCGACGACTCCGCCACGCGCGGCTTCGGCGCCCGCTCCGGCGTGTCATCGCCCGCGCCCTCGCCCTGACCCTCGCCTGCCCACTCGCCGTCCTGGGAGGACGCGGTTGAGCTGGAGCTCGCGCTCGCGCTCCCGTTGGCCTTTTCCAGCGGGGTCGAGGAGCCGTTGGCGTGCGCTTTCTTGGCCGCGCCCGCGGCGTCCGCGGTGATCTGGTCGAGCTCCTCCTGCTCGATGAGCGGCACCTTGAAGTAGTGCTGCGCGAGTACGTAGCGCGTCCGGTGCGTGTCGGGCTCGTGGTCCGCGAGCAGGACGACCGTGCAGCTCAGCCGGGGCACGGAGGCGAGTGTCGGCCACCACTGGCGCACAAAATGCGCGCTCTCGGGGTACCATGGCGGGTATGGGAAGGGGTTCGCGTCAGCGACTGTATCTGACGCGGCGTCGTCGTCGACGGCGTGAGCGTTGGGGTTGATGGCGTCGGGCACGGGTATCTCTGTGACGACGCCATTGGGCTGAGTTAACAAACCTGGTTGCGGCATCATCGCAGGCGTATTTGAGCGGGTCTGCGGAGGAAAAATGAAGGGCGCAGACATTGTCGTGACAGGGCCCAGCCGCTGGGATATGCTAGGAACGAACGACCCCGCTGTCGACGAGGGCCGTGCGTGTTGCTGAAGAAGCGATATCGGGTAGAAGTACTGGTGAGCGACATCGCTCTCCTCGGAATGGATGACGATTTGCTCCTTGTAGAGGATACACGACCAATTTGAGGACAAGGACTGCCGTATAGGGTCAACACAAGACGCCTCGACTTCGGTCTATATAGAGATAGACGTACACATTCGATCCCGGTGTCAATGAACACATATTCTTGCTTTTTCCAATCCAGGAGAGCGTATAGCCCTATAGTATTTGAACTTGCCACCCACACGAAAGCCGAGAGTAGGCGCGAGGAGGGGTCAAGCAGGAAGACATTCATCACAACGCCGATAGTCTTGAACGTCGCCAGCTCCGAGAATATCGGTTCGGCCCCCTCGGGGAACTCGAGTTTCATGAGGACAAATTCCATGACCCTGTCGTCAAATCTGTAGTTGTCTCAGCCACATAGCATTCAAGCGCAGACGGTGGCACGCACGATCGTTGCAGCACCTTCGCCATTGTGAAGAAGACTGTCCGGATGTCGAACTCGACCCGACACTTCCAGAGCTCCCAGCGCTCCTTCGGGTCCCATTCTGCTAGGCACTCGTCCCGGTGGACGTCCCAGCACACAACCTTGCCGCTCTTCGTCGCGCATAGGCTGTAACTCGACGTGATCGGCGAAAGCCAGTCGACCTCCTCGTCCGGAGGTGCGCTGATAACTTTATACCAGCTCCGGTCACCCGCGCCGGCGTCCGAACCCGAACCCGAGGCTGAAGCTGAACCGTCCGGGGTACAGAGGTACGGCGATGACCTCGATGGGCGGGGACCGCGCGTCAACCAGGCGGCCTCTAATCGGGTGGCCTGGTTGACGGCGTCGACGAGCTGTTCGTCGGTAAGGTCCGATAAGCGTTGGAAACCATGCAGAGGGAGGGCACGGCAGCGCTTGAGCAGCGCCGTGGCGAGGTTGCGGTACACAGGCCGCGTGGTCGCGAAACCATGGAGCGCCTTGCATGTCTGGAAGAACAGGATGAGTGTGCGTGTTCGCCATAGTGGGATGCTGGGTACACCGAGCGGGATGGCTCCGGCTTCGCAAGCTCAGCTCTCGCGCCTAGTGCGGTGGCTGGCTAAGAGGGTTGCCGCTTGCATCCCTCTCTGGGCGAATCGCGGTGTGGAAGGGGGGTCAGAGGGAGAGTAGACTCACAAACTGCAGCGCGTAGATATCGCGGAGTTCGAGATGTCGTGCAATGTTCAGGAGTAAGTCGTAGGGCAGGGTCGCGAGTGAAATCATTTCCTGTGTGTCGCCCGGATCGGTGTGGTTTGCAGACATGCCAGGGCTTGCCACGGTTTCCTAATATACTCACACGCTCCCAATGCGTTAGCGACGTCGTCTACAGGAGAACAAGGTGTAAAGCGAGAGGAGAAGAGGGTAGGTTGTGGGAGAGGACAAGGTCCTCGTCGCAGGTCGAGGACAAGAGGTGCGCGAACCGTGATTGGCCCGAATTGTGTGTCGGCTACAGCCGAACTCTCCACCGAGGCGTCCTCCCTCGTCCGGCGACAGCGTCGAGGTCTGTCCAGCGTAACACGATGCCGAAAGGACGTCGATAGAGAGTGTCGCGGGAAGCAGAGAGTCGGAGAAAATGTGTGTATTGTGGGGATGTGGGCGCACAATTATCGAGCTCAGCGAGTTCAATTCATTCGGGCAAGTCGTTCCCACGGGCGTCTGCCTCGGACTTAGCGACGGTTTGGCGAGATTTCGGACCCGCACTCTCCTTTAACTCCTTTCTACTCACAGTCCATTGTCTGTGGGTCAGGGGAGCTGTTGTACGCGTCTTTTGGTGACAATTCTCGGTGTTTTCGCGTTCGGCGTCGTGGCCACATCAGTCAATCGTCGAGAATTTCCATATATGGTTATACCGCATCTGTAGCGTCGCTGGCGCGGTACCTCCTTCATCTTCCACACTTTCCTCCTCCCTCGACGCATACTAGGCTGTAGGGTGAGTTTCCTCGGCGTGAAACGCGTTGGAATACTCACTAAAGTGCCAGGAAGATACCCACGAACACATCCACCCGAGCAAACGTCCCTCGCGGGCTCGTCAAACTTCTACATTCCTTCCGGCCGCGCAGCAACCCTCTTGCGCCCACTTCCGCTCCTTCAGCCTCCTCCCATGGCCCCTCGGCGCGCTCCGCAGCACCAGAACACGCTCAGTCCGCCAGAGGTCACCACTTCCTCTCCGTCTTCCCCGGGGACCTATCACACCGGCGGCACACCGCGTTCCGCGTCGCCTTCAAACGGGTTCACCCAGCTCTTCTCGAAGCCCACGAAATGGTTCAACCGCTCGAACTCGGGAGGCGTCGGGCGCACGTCCACGAGCTCGACGGAGCCGCGATCGAGCATGAGTTCGACGCGTAAACACAAGATCTCGCATCCGACGGACCCGAGACCGATTGTGGACAATCTCGTCCCGCCGGACAGAGGCGGTTTGGCTGGAGCGAGCAGGTGAGTTTTTGCGCGTAGCGAACTGGACGTTCCCAAGCGAAGCCGTGTATACCTCCTGCCTGGCTCCTGGTTCGTGAGCAGACTCGAGAGCATCCTGGACGACGAATTGCGTTGCACGCCGTCCAGAGTTGGTTCGTTCACGCATTCCCTGGACGAAAGCAAGACTCTGGACGGCGTTCAACGCTGCAAGTTGACCAGAGTCGTACCGGATATCATCAAGCGCACCCTGGGTACGCGGCAGACGACGGGTTTGAGCTACCCCTTGTCATAACACGGCGATAGTTGCTACGGGAGGACAACTCCCTGGCCGACTTCCTGGCTACAACATGGCTATCCCACGTCTAGACTATTGCAGGTCTATGCTCTTTGGCGAGATGCGCCTCTCGCTAACCAGAGTCGTATCTTCTGGATTACTTTGCGGGATGATCGCGACGTCCATCCCGTCGTATGCGCTATCATTGCGGCGGAAACGCGCTGTGTGGTTCCGATTGTGACCCACCACATGTCGGTGCTGCGAACGGACGCTTGTAACGCCAATATGATCCCTCCTCTGCGTGCTGGCGACGTATCACTGACACATCATTCCAGGTCTGTGATGGACCTGTCTTTGGCGAGAACAACGTCCGCCGTGCCAGACACACGTCCGCATGCGCAACGGACACCCTCTTCACCGTCTCAACCCGCGTTTTCGCGCGGACTCGGCGACTTGCGCAACATGTCTCGTAAACCGTGGTCGAAATCTGCTGACGACCTGGGGAAGATCCACACATCGGTCTCCTCCCCTGCACTCACGCCGATCGACACGACCATGCACGAGAAGATCAAGAGCTACCGAAGCGACAGCATCAGCAGCAGTATCGCGACTTCCCCGTCGCCCCTCGCGTCTTCATCTGTAACGTCCTTGAACATGAATTATCCATTCCCGTCCATACCCGCAGACACCGCGACCTCGCCGCCCAAGAACGCACGCCTCGGACCGCCGTCCACGAATCCGTCACCGATCACACCACCGCTGACGCCCGTCTCTTCGACGTCCCCTCACGTTCACTCACGGTCACACTCATTCACGCCCCGCCTGCCCTCGAAGCTGTCCGCCCAGAAGGCCAATCTAATGCCGCCGAGCCCGAAGCGCAAGGGCTCCGCGTCCTCCGAGTCGAGGGACCCCGAGCGCGATAAGGGCTCGCTAGGGAGCGGCCCGTCCGGGCGACCGCCCTTCCCGTTCAGCCTTGGGCCCGCGGGAAACATCAAGACGACCCCCGAGGGGAACCATAGCCAGGGCCCGTCGTCGCCTACACTGCTCGCACCGCCGACGATCGTCGAGCCCGAGGAGAACAGCCACGGGGAGAAGCGGACGTCGCAGATGGTTTACCACTCCGGGTTCATCAACCGGCTGGCGGACTTTTCGCCCGCGATGCTGAACACGCGCGCGCACCACGCGTACATGTCCGGCGGGGCGGCGACAGTACTTGCCAAGGGCTGGAAGCCGTTCAAACTCGTGCTGAAGGGCTCGAAGCTGTACTTTTACAAGCCCCCCAGCGACCGGAGCGCGGGTATCAAGGAGCTGTTCCCGACGGAGCTCGTCGCCGTCATCGAAGGCGAGGGTGCGGGCGACTCCGAGGTGGAGGTGGACGTGCACGACGCAGAGATGGACATGAGTGGCCGCGGGGGCGGCAAGGGTAAGGAGCGGGAGGAGCTGCGCCGCCGGCGGGCGTACTGGGGGCGCGGCACGCACCCGTCGCTCGTCGTCGGCAAGGAGGTGGAGAAGGGGACGACGGAGGCACTGGTGCACGAAGCCGTGTTCGCGACCACGTTTGTGACGTCGGAGGCTACAGACGATGTCGACGAGGAACAGAACGCTGCGCCGGGCTCGCCCCGATGGCGCGGGTTTGCTGCTGCTGTCCTGCTCGGCTTGCCATCCCTGATTGGTAGGGCGGCCTTCGAGACTGAATTCGTCCGGTGTTGCTCCAATCTACTCAGCGGCGCGGATGACAGCGCGAAGGCAGAGGAGCAGGAGCGGGTCCAGTGGCTCGCGGGCCAGTATCTCGACTACCACGGCGGGCCAGAGAACCAGGATGGCTGGGACGCTTGGCGGAAAGAGGCGATTCCTGACTTCGTGCCGCCCGCGTCGAAGGCTTCCGGCATCCCGACGTCGAGCTCGACAACGGCAATGCACACGCCCTCTCCGCTGATCCCTTCCACGTCCGGGCCCGACCAGACGTCGCCAGATATGGGCGCCTTCTCTCCCAGACCGAACGACGGGAGGATGCAGTCTATCATTGAAGCTCTCGGCGATGCTTCGCCTCGGAAGCCTGGTCCCCCGCCCTCTACACCTGCATCGTCTCTGCCGCCGGACGCACTCCGCACCGCGCTCGAAGAAGAAGGTCTATCGCGCGACATTTTGCTCAGTCTCGATTCCGCCCTCATCGCTCGCTCGTTGTTTGTCGCTCAACAGGCCGCTCTCCAACACGTGCCCGACAACATCACGACCAACCACGTTCTTGCTCTCCATTTCCAGGAAGCCGAATCATCATCTTCTACCCACGACGCTCTTGCCCCGTTCACTGGTACGGACGAGCGACCACACTGGTTGACGCGTCTGGTCCTCATCCAGGTCTTGGTACCCGAGCCGACAAATAACAGCCACAACAGTTCCTATCTCCACGCAGATCGCCCCACGTCGCGGACACATACCAGGTCCGACGTTATCTCTGCCTGGACCCGCGTCGGCGAGCTCGCGCGCCGGAGTGGCGATGACTGTTCCTGGCGCGCCATCATGTCCGCGCTGTGCTCTCGTCCGGTCGCGCGGCTCGACAAGGTATGGAAGCGGGTCGACGCCGACACGCTTTCCATCGTGCAGTGCTGGGTCCAGATCCTCGTGCGTGGCGACCAGCCGACTGCGACTGCCCCGCTCGTGTATCCATGGGCTGGCGATGCCGAACAGGCCATCCGTGAAGCACTGGAAAAAGCGAGGGACGGAGACGGAGAGGGTTGGATCGTGCGGTACCTGCAGGACGTGCGCGAGAAGTTTGATGGTCTCCGGACTACGTTCGCTTTGTGTACGAAGAGGGGGGACCCGGGCGAAGCAAGGGAACATCCAGGCGTGGACGTACTTGTGAAACATTGGCATGCACTCGCGTCCGACAAGGATGGTCGCGGAATGGCGGCCAAATTTGTGAGGTTAGCACCGCTCGATGATCTTACGTCTCGCGTCCGTACTTCTGACCGCCTATTTCAGAATCGAGCAATTCATGTCGCTCTCCTTCGCAGCCGAGCCGCGCCGGAGAGGGACCTTTGAACCTTACTTCTGGTCTCGACTCTCCCAGCCTCCCTCGGTCCATCCCCTCGCTGCGCTTCTTTTCCCGGAGCCGCTTCCTACGGTCTCGTTCGTCAACCGCTCGCAGATCATCCGTGGCAGGCTCGAGAGCGACTCGTCCGCGCTGCACATCCAGGACATCCGCGACTTGCGACTCCACCTCGACGGCGACCGACCCTCACACACCGACCGCCCGAAGCTCGGCGGCTTCGACCTGGGGGGAACGGTGATCCCCGTCTACAACGGGGAGCTGTTGCTATTAGTGCAACCAGGCGGGGACAACGTACCTTCCTCTCGTCCAACATCACGCGCACCTTCGCGCCCGCCTAGCTCCGCGGCGGCAGAGACGCCGATCCTAGAGAAAGCATTCAGTCGCAATCCTTCTATTCGCGTCACTCCGAGCTCGTCCCACGGGCACGGCACCGAACGGAAGCCGAGTCTGGTGCGACGGAACTCACTGCCGTCGATATCCCAGCGCACGAGTCTGGTCGGGTCAGAGATCACCTCGGAGAGGCCATTGCGTGTCGTCGTGCAGGCCGGTACGCTAGAACGCCTTGTGGATATCCTGGTACACGGGCTCCAAGGCGTCTCTGTATCGGTGGCCGATGACAACGGGGAGATGCCCTTGACAGACCGGAAGACGAGGGAAGTGCGAGTGGACATGGACGACTTCACGCAGGTGTGGTGGAACGTCTTCCGCAGTTTCCTCAAGCCGCAGGTCCTATTTGAGGTGCGTGTGTGCGTTACGGGATTCCCAGAGCTGTGCTTGACCCGGAATTCCTGTTGCCAGCTGCTTAGGAAGCGTTACTCTGGCGCCCATCAGGCCGGCCGGACGCTGACGTCGGATGAGGTATCTCGTGTCGTCCGTCTCCGGCTGGAAGTCTTGGAAGCAATGAGCGAGTGGATCATCCACGGTGGGGGTGCGCAGGACGCGCTTGATGACACGGGATTGTACGACGCCTTTGTTTCGTTCCTTACCCAGCCGACGGAGCAGCGTCTGCTCGAGTCCGCGTCTGAGCCCGAGTCGGACGTTAGTCAGGCGCTGAAAGCGCTCGACCTGGCGCGGAAGACCTTGCACATGTCGTTCCTGTCACAAACGATGCGGCCCATCCCTCGGACAGCAAGCCCATCTGACAGCCCCAGCCACGAGCCGGGCATGATCAGCTACGGCTCGGACTTGCCTGACGTGGACCAGCTTGATCCGGAAGAGCTTGTGAACAATCTGAACTCCATGGCTTCCGCGACATTGCGGAATGTCACCCAGGAGGTATGTCCAATGGAGAAACCCCTCTCCCCCAACGTGCGAAGGCGATGTCACTAATCTCCGCCCGTTAGGACCTGTTCATTACTGCCGATCTGTTCGAAGTGCAGTCTGCGGACCGTACGGGTTGGTTCCTGGCCCGTGATCCCAACTCGATCGCAGACGAGATTGACATTCAGTCCATGAGCTCGTACATCCTCGAGGTCGAGCCCTCCCCGCTCATTTCTGAGCTCGCCCAGGACAGTCTCTACCGCCTCCTGCCGCCCGCCGTCCGGAGCTGCATTCGCGCGTTCGGCATCCTGCGCAAGTGGCTCATCTCCAAGCTGGTCGCACTCAGAATCGGCATCCAGGGGCGCCAACACCGGATGGAGCTGATGCTCCGTGCGATCGAGGTCTGCCGCCGACGCAACGCTGGCAGCGAGAATGCGGACATGGCTCTCGCCGAGCGCCCGTGTGTTCGGTCGTTCGTAGAAGCGATCGTCACCTCGGCCGTCCTCAGTGTCGAGAGTAGGATGTACCAACGAGCGTGGCTGGGTGTTGCGGTCTCCCGCGGAACAGGGTGCGACACGCTCGCAGCGTACCTGGCGAGGCCTGTGATCAACTCGTCGTCTTCAAGAGGGCCGCTCGCACCTGATATTGGATGGCTGTTGGAGAAAGTCCTGGAGATCATCAGCTTACCTGATGTCCAAGACTCCCCAGCAGTCGAGCCAGTCACCACCCTCATTAACTTTGAGAAGCGCAGGTGAGTCTCCTGTAGAGATATGTGATCCGCTCACCCACTGACCCTTTCGCCAGGACATTGCAAACTCTACTCACGAGCGTCTCTGGAGCAGCCAGTGGACGGAGGCAACGTCGTCGGGAGAATGACAGACGGGATTTCGAGAGGCTAAACAACATGGAGAAGGAGCTCGGCGCCGTTCACTTCGACATCCGAGCCATCCGCGAGGATGCGTACCGCGAGGCGGCCTCGGCAAGTATCCCTCCAGGGAAGCGGGGCCAGCGGCCTTTCCAGGTGCTCGTCACGCAGCAACAAGAGAAGAACCGGCGTGACCGACTATGGCGCGACCGCCTCAGCAAGGAGAAGCGGCAGGAGCAGATGCGCAACGACCGGCGTGAGGAGCAGCTTAGCAAGGCGATGCACCAACGGCGGCAGAACCCGGTCATGCCGAAGCAGCATCGCAACAAGAAGAGCATGTCCTCCGCGTTCTTCCAGTTCATGCGCCCGATCTCGAGCGCGTTCACGTCCGACACTCTCTCGGGCAGCCCCGTTAAGCGCACGCCGGCCGAGCTCGACTTCGTGCCGTCCCACAAGCCGTCGCTGGTCGTGAGCGCCGCGGGCGCGCGCGTCGCGCAGTTCATCAACAACGAGCGCTCATTCGTCTTCCAGCTCGACTCGGAGGATGGCGGGCACTACCTGCTCCAGGCCGCGAGCCAGCAGGAGATGAAGAAGTGGATGGAGACGATCGAGCGTGTGTCGAAGATGACGGCGAAGCGGCGGCTGACGTACCTCGGCCAGAACGCTAACCCTCAGCTCTCTGAACATCTGCTCGCCAAGCCCGGTGTTGCTTCGCGAGATCCCCACGCGGGTGAGTGTAGGTTTCACATTGTGGCGGAAGCAACGAACTAACCGGTCCTGTCAGTGTTTTGTGTCGACTTGGAATTCCTGCTTCAGCGCGAGGCGCGTGATGGCGAAGTGCAACCCGGCGCCGTTCCAACTGTCTTGGAACGACTGATCAACGAGGTCGAGCGGCGCGGCTTGACAGAAGTCGGCATTTGTGTGTCCTTTGTATCCATTTCTCTTTACCTCGTCCTCACCCAGTTCGGTCCAGACCGCATCGCCGGCGCGCACTCGGAGGTGAACACACTCAGAGACGCTCTGAACCGAGGTCCGGTCCATTCCATGATCTGCGTAGCGTGCATTCAGTCGCTAATACGGGTCTGATTTGTATAGGAGAATGGCCCATTGACGACGTCACCGACATTCACGCTGTCTGCGACTTGATCAAGTCGTGGTTCCGGGTCTTGCCTGGAGGACTGTTCCCTGCAGACACTTACGCCGCCATCCTGAACGCTGCGGGTATGTATCCCACTCCATCGGTGGATTAATTATCTGACCGCCATCCGACAGCAACCGGTCGCGACGACGTTGATCTACAAACCAAGGTTTCCAATGTGCGCGAAATTGTCCACTCACTTCCCCCAGCCAATTTCGACCTCCTGAAGCGAATTGTCGAGCACCTCGAGAGGTACATTCCTACAACGCTGCCTCAGTGTCTGCGTCATGATATCTGACCTTCCTTGCAGAGTGACGGACTATGAAGAGAGCAATCAGATGACAGCGGAGTCGCTTGCCACTGTGTTCAGCCCGAACCTTCTGCGTTCAACGAACAGCGATGTCGGAACGTTCTTCACAAACATGGCCGCCGGCCATCGCGTGACGAAAATGCTCATTGCCCACGTACGTTCTCCGTCCGCTCTTGTATGTATGAGCCCAGAGTTAATCTCACATCCAGTTCCACGTTATATTCGACAACGATCACGAGCTCGAGCCCGAGGCGGAAGTCGAAGGCGAGCAAGAGCACGAGGAGTGCGAGTTCGATGAGCCCATCCCCGAGGAGGATGAGGAGGATGAAGACCTCTTCCGCGACTCGGTGGACCTCCCGCCAAAGCTACCCTCGGAGCCTCCGGTGCTGAACATCAACCTCGGGAGCCCATCGTCTCTGTCTTTTACCATACCCTAGCTGACCCCGAGATGCTACTGCGACAGTCCCTTCTTGTCTTCGCCTGTGACATACCAGACAGCTCACATACCTCATACCTCGCCATACCTCCCGTGCCTCTCATACCTGACGTGTCGTATCCCCCATGTCCATGCCCCCTCCGCCCCGTCACTCCTCGTTCATTCCGTTCGTCCCAGTACTGTAATATTCTGACGATCCCCGCTAACGGCAACTTGCTTGCACGACCCCGGTGCGCGCTGGACAGTAACTCCCTGCCCGCCCTCCCTTCTCCTCACTCTCCCATTCCCTCTCCCTCTCCTTCTCCCTCTATAGGTAGCGTACGGTTCCGATAGGATATCCGCAGGTAGTGCTAGCAGCAGGCGCCAGAGACAGCGACGGACTTTGTGTGGTGCGCTGCGCGTGTGCGCGTGTGTGTAGTGGCTATAATGCATATCCGCACTACTTACTTACTAGCCTCCCGCTCTCGGACCCGTGCTCACACCCCCACTCAGGCACCTCCGGCCGCGCCGAGGCTGCATGGCGTATAACTTCTGTACATCTCATGTTGTACCAGTGTTTTTGGAGACTAACACGCTCGTAGGCCGTGCGCGAGTGAAACTAAACCGGAGCAAAACCTACGCCCGTTGTTCGAGCGTGTCTGAGAGAGGGCGAGGATGTCCGTCTTCCGAGTCGTTCGATGGTGCCCGCCAACAGAACTGTTTGTCGCCTGGAAACAAACCCCGCCTGAAGGCGCGCTCTTCCGGAACTGCTGCTCATGGAGTGGGTACGCCCACACCGACAATACTGCTGCGACTCATGTCGCATTCCAGGGCAATGATACAAATACGACGACGACGAAGGAGGAGGAAGAAGAAAATGCCATTCACCCTCTTCGGACGCGTACTAATACTCCTACTACCCCCAAACAGTACCAAACTCCGCACGCCATCACACCAATCACAGCATCGAAGACTAACTGGGGTTAGGGTTAGGGCGGCGCAATGGCAACAAAAAAAGGCCCGCCCAGCCCGAGGGCCGAAGCGGGACAGGAAAATATTGGGACGGTGCATGAGCCGAAGCCCATACAAACCGCAGGGTCCCCCTGAGGACAGGGTCGCCGTGCTATGAGAGGCCCCCACGGCCCACGAACCCAGTACGTGAAGGGGCTCGTGCCATCAAGGTAAGTATGAGGTGCCACGATGTCCGAGCACGGGTTATATACCGACGGAAAGGGCGCACGGACCAGGCGCGATGTTTGGCCACGGCGAGGGGGGGGGCGGCATGGCCACGGCGGGGCCGCATGTCGATCGAGCGGTGAGCGGGATGATGGCGGCAATGCATAGGGTGTGCGCGCGTTCGAACCCACAGCGAGCGAGATGGCGTCCACTCGGGCAGGAAATTCAAGCCACGCCTTGGTCCTCCGGGGATTCCACCTTGTTTGCAGTCGTGCAGTGCCGCCAATGCGATAGACAAGAAAGACGTCGATGCAAGCAGAAACGACTATGCAGCATTGTACAAGGGAATTACTCGTCTAATACTTCGGTACCCTACGTCCCCTCTGCGTCCGCGCTCAGTCCTCGTCCCAGTTGCCCGACTGCTGCGGTATCTTCGGCCCTCCCGCCGGCCTGCTCATGATGATGCTGTCCACGCTAAGCACCGACGTCGCCGCCTCCGTCGCGAGCTTGATTGCCCACTGCTTCGCCGCGAGCGAGTCCAGGATCTTGTGCTCCGTCGCTGAGAGCGTCCCGTCCGTCTCCGCCTGTAACGACCGGTCAGTCTACCGAGAACACACGTCCGAACAGACGCAAACGCACCTCGACGTCGACGCCCCACGCCTCGCCGCCGGGCGCCTCGTGCTTCGCCCACAGCCGACTGACGACCTCGTTGCCCTCTCCGCCGCCGAGCGCGTTCTCCGCGAGCGTGCGGGGCACGACCTCGAGCGCCTGTGCCCATCGGCGCACTGCATGCTGCGAGAGTCCCTTCAGGCCCGCGCCGTACGTCTCCACGCGGCGCGCGAGTTCGAGCTCCGTCGCGCCCGCCCCAGGAACGAGCCGCGCGTCCTTGAGGAGCGCCTTGATGACGTTCACGCCGTCGTCTACCGCGCGCTCGAGGTCGTCCAACCGGTTCTGAGTCGCGCCGCGGAGGACGACGGTCGCGGTCCGCGTCTTCTCCGCCCGCGCGTCGTGCGTGGCCGGGTCGAAGTCCGGGTCGCCCTCGACGACCTGCCGGAGCACCGTCACGCGGTCTCCGCCGATCTCGATGCTCTCGAACACGTCGACGAAGCCGGCCTCCTCAGGCGTCGGCGCGCCCATGCGTGCGAGCGGCGTCGCGTTCACGACCCGGCACAACCGGCGCAGTTCGAACTTCGACAGTACCTTCAGCACTGCGATGTTCATCCGGTTCAGGTAATGCAGCGCGAGCTCGCCGACCGTCGAGCCCGCGATGATGACCTTCACGCCAGAGTCTGCGATCTCTTGGAAGATCTGCATGAACCAGTTAGCTGCAGTAGCTGGAGCAAGGGGGATGCTCAGGTACCTTTTCTAGGTGCTTCTCCTCACCACGGGTGAAGTTGAGCATTTCGTCGGCATTGTGGATAAGGACTGTGCCCTTGGTCTCCGTCTGCGCGACGTCCAGTCCACATGTGTACACAGCAACCTTGCCCTTCTTGACTTTCTTCACGATACCTGACACCGGCGCGGTTAGCCGTCGAGATCCAAGTGTGCATACAAATATGGCATACCTTCAGGTTCCCTGCCGAAGACCATTCCCCGGACGACTTTGCTGCCACTAAGCGTACCACCCATGATCTTCACGACGCGTACGTTGTCGACGTTGAAGTTCTTCGGGTTTGGTGGCATCACGGTGAGGACAGCCTCGGCAACGAGATTCGCGAGCTGATCCTCGTAGCCGTATTGTTTTGACGCGATCGCGGGCTTCAGGGCGGTGGCAAGTGTCTCTTTCGTGGGCGGGGAAGGTAGTTTAGATGTTGAAAGGGCTTCAGATGCACAGTGAGGAGCTGCCGCAAACACATACAGCAAGCGAGACGTACTCTCGAGCTCTGCCAGTGCCTTCACGCTTGCGAGCTCGTACCCCTTGATGATTTCGCTCGGGTGGAGACCCATGATCAGCAGCTGTTCTGCCTTCTTGAGCATTTCTCCTGCGAGCATGATCACCGTGTTCGTCGCGTCGCCCATCTGCAAAGTGTACATTGACCCGTCGGTTCCTCCGTCAGCTAGAGAGCACATGGACGCACCTCTGCCTCCTGCGCCTGAGACGCCATAACGAGCAGCTTCGCGGCGGGGTGCACGACCTCAATCTCGCGAATGATCGTCGCCGCATCGGACGTGACGAAGAGCCTGCCGATGTGGTTGATCACCAGCTTATTCCGTCCTGCGGAGGAGAGAATTTGGGCTCGCGCTCGTCTCGTAGGATCATTCGGAAAGAAAGGGCGCACGCACCATTGGGACCAAAGCTCGTTCGTACGAGGTCTGAAAGCTCTGCAACCGCCTGGATGTTCCGGAGGACGGCATCTTCGAGACCTTGCAGATGCTGCAGCAGGACGCGTCGGTTTCTCCGCGCGTTTCCAGCGTGAGAGTGTGAGATGCGGACGGACCTTGTACCCTTCCTTGAAGAGCTGCAGGTTTTGTGCTTTTGGGACCTTCAGAGACATCGCCGGAAGGTGTGGAGGAGGGTTAGCACGAGATGGTAAGAAGAGAGCAGGGAGAAATGCATTTCGACCTGCACTTCGCCGCTAGTGAGCAGCGGGCGCTTAAACAATCTACTCGAGAACCATCTGAGCGCGCGAGTTTGCCGGAATCCTAACTTGTTCTCAAACACTCATCATCTCGTCCTCTATGACCTGCATATATGCGCATCCTTATGCTAGGACGTATAACGGCGAATTTGTGCTAGAGGTATCAAGCAAGGATCAACACTGTCTCGTCGAAAGGCCTTGGATGAGAGCGGGTAAGCAGCACATCAACCCACTACAAATTGGTCTTCAAGTTCAATAGAACGAAACTTGTAGACATACTGTAGCTGCTTATAAGGAGAAACGCGGATCTCGATTACCCGGAAATCCACTCCTTTCGTCCAACCCCGATCACCACGAAAATGCTGTCCCGCGGCCATGACGCCTCCTGTTTTGCACGCGGCCTGTCTCCGAACCTTACACTCATTACGCAACCTCCCCGTGTTCCGTTTGCCACACGGCAACGACTTTCCCTTTCGCTGAAGTCTCGGATCGATCGTACATTCTGCTATGGCTGTGACCCCTGCGCCTGAAAGCCTCCCCAACGAGTACCAAGGGGCGGAAGACTTCAATGGGAAGGAAATTCCTCCAGGGCCTCGCGAAGCGTTCGCGGAGGGCATAAACCCGGTATTAGAGACCTCAAAATGGGTAGTCAAGGTACATCGCAGTATGTATACATCCGTCAATGTATGGCTCACTTCCTTGCTAGGATATCGGTCTCGTCGGTTTGAACGAAGGCGGGATTCTCTCTGCCGCGAAGTACATCCACTCCCAGATGCAGCGCGAGTCGTACACGCCCCGCACCTGGCGCACGCACCCTCTTCACCTGTGTCCCGCCGAACCGTTCGCCTGGGACGATCCTTCGACGCGCGCGTGCCTCGACTGGATCTTCCTCATATCTTCGCTTAACTTCAGTTTCTGGTCCGAGCTTGAGGGTCAGCCCGGGCGGTACGGCGTCGAATGGCGCGAAGGCTGGGATTCAGAACGAATCGTCGTCCATACCGGGTACTGGTCGCTCGTAGCGGCAGTTGACAGAGGTGTGTCCTCACTCCGTAACTGTGCCGCCACCGAACCAAAAAGCCAAAACTGCGGATCTAACTGTATGTGCTAGCGCTCGAGGAAGGCATCCCGATCACAGACCCGACCTTCTACGCGTTCGAGAGTCGATGTCCGGACGAGGTTTTTGAGCATGTCTTCCGACCCGCCGCGCAGTCTATCGAGGGCATCCCGCTGCTGCGCGAGCGCATTGCGATCCTGCGCAAGAACGGGTCGATACTCTGCGAGGTGGGCAAGGGATAAACTGTGCCACGGAGCGGGCTAACGTCGGTAGTAGAGGTTCGGAGGCTCGTTCTATGGCTTCATCGACGCGTTCCGGTCCCGGTACGGAGATCGCGGGACTGCACTTCAACTAGTCAAGATGGTCACAGACGCCTTCCCGTCCTTCCGGGACGAGACAGTCTACCGCGGACGGCGCGGTACGTTCCCCAAAACCCACCTCAGCATATCTCGCTGACCTGACCCCAGTATACCTGTGGAAACGCGCTCAAATCCTCGTTGCGGAGACATGGGCTGGGTTCTACCCGCCCTCGTGCGACGCCCCGCATCCGCTCTTCCCCGCCGGGGGGCAATCCACGAGCTCACCATGTTCGCCGACTACCGCGTCCCGCAGATCCTGCACCACCTTCGCATCCTCTCCTATCCTCCCGCGCTCGTCAAGCTGCTCAACGCGCACACGCCGTTCGCATCCGGCTCCCAAGAAGAGCTCAGTGTCCGCGCCGCGAGCATCGTCGGAGTCGAGCGCGTCAGGCAGGCCATCCTGCAGCTGGTCGCGGACGAACGGGAGGATGGTCAAGAGGAGGACGTCGTGAGCAGCGTGGTCATTGACTTCTACCTTTGGGACCTCGCGAAGCGCGCGGAGGGTCTGGTAGGCGGCGTCGGCGGCGTCGAGACCGCGCCGATGCTGCCTATACACCGCACACGGTCGATTTGGTACTGAGAGCTTTCTTGGGTGCGCGTGTACACAATGCTGTGGTGTGTATCTTGCTTTGCTTGGTGCTGAGTCGACTTCGTGTCTGCATGTTGCATGGGTACTGCAGTTCGGTTTCACAGTCGCAAGAACCCGCCGAGCCGCCGCTCGACCCAGACATCATATGTGGCCTGCCGGGCGAAGAATTTCTTCTGGGAACCTCCCCATGATGTAGAACTTGGAACACAAGCATTGGAATCCGTGGAATGTGAGCAGTCACCTACCGCTTTCGAGTTTCAATTTCCCGTTTTCTATCCCATTGGTGATCAGAATGTTTTCACTCGGAGGTACTGGGGGCCCATGTTTGATAGGCAGTGATATGGCCCTCTGGCATCGATCCAGAGCACATCAATTTCGAGACAGACAATCATATGCTACATCAATGTACAAGCTGCAGTACACCTATAACTGTACAAATTATCGGGGTACACGATACACAACAATCTGCTACATTCAAGGTGCTGCAACGCCCGTGGGCGAGCCACCACTGTTCTCACGTTCTTGCGGTGGCGGCCATGGCTCTTCGCCCTTGCGAATCTTGCCACCGTAATCCTTCGTCTCGGGCTGAGCACGAATGTCTGGTGAGCACCATGCCGTACGAGGACACTGCTCGATTCAGGAGTTTACCTTGTGCAGTACCTGTGGTATTTGGTGAATTGGTGTATGTACTGTAACACGGGTAGACATGGGACGTACCGTGCCTCGGATTTCCTGAGATGAGTAGAGAGGATAGGGTTCAGTTTTGATTCAGATAGCCACAAGACGATTGGATCGTCGCTTACCTTCGCATACCCTGGACACGAATGTAAGTGGGTGTATTTGCTGACGCTCAGACTAAGACCACATACCGACTACCTGCTGCGTGAACGAGGGCTTGTTGGACTCTACGACGACATGCTGAACGCCCCCGGTACCAGGCTGCGTGGCCGCTGTATGGGATCGTGAGTACCGTAGCTCGTGCACTCATCAAAACCTCATCCGAACCTTGCTGTGTCGGCGTCGTCACCTTCGTCGGCGGGGCGGTCTCGGTCGGCGGAGCGGGGTTGTAGGTGGTCGCGGGGCGGTCGGCGGCGCTGTCGACATTGTTCTCGAGAGGGATGTGGGTCGTCGGACGATCTTGAGCGGAAGACATGGCTGGTGCGGTTAGATCTGGTGTGCGAGTGGTGGACGAGGACGCGCGATGTTAAGTAGCGGGCGCGTCTGTGGCGCAAGGACTGCGATGATGTCATCCAGGCAGGGCCGTGAAGAAGCGCCCACGAACGCGTCCACTTGCTCGCGACGTGCTCCAGAGAGCTCGCGCAGGTTGACTCTTGACCACCATCTCTTCTCCTCAAAACTATCTCTCAGAGGACCTGACTGTAACGATTACAATTTCTGGGACAATTTCTGGCTATTGCCTCCGCCCGCAGGCGCGTGTCGGCAAGCTCGCGGCGCTATCAACATGATGCCGACGCGTGCGCATACACTCAGTCAGCGCTCAAGGCAAAGCATCCGCAAGTTCTCACGAACCAACCCAGCAGCTTGCATTATATCCAGCCAAAAGGTTCGTGACTCTTCTCGCTGGACTGTTGTTATGTTCCTGAATGCACTCCTACAGCTGTGAAATGTCTGTGACAGGTGAATCGCTGTTCTCCAACGCCAGGATTCTAGCCACTATCTCCAGTCACCTCGACCCCGGTCCCTTAAAGCCAACATATACATCGGAGCCCCCAGCTGATGAGGGTGTACGCCGGGAGAGACAAAGAACACTGGCACAGTTAGCGATTGTTTGCCGCGCTACGTCCTCTCCCGCGCTCGATGTCCTCTGGAAACATATTGACAGCTTTCACCATGTCCTGTTTCCTCTCCCCGCATACGATCGCCAAACACTCGTAGGCTATATCCGTACGTCCGTTTAATACATACTAACTTTGTGCATAGATGTTCGACGACGAGATCACGGAAGCCGATTGGATCAGGTTCAAAGCCTATGGATCTCGTGTGCGAACGTTGCGCATGACGGACATCGGCCGTGTGCACGCCAGCGTTTGGATGATCCTGACCCGTTGGTCTCTCCATGACCCGCTACTACCCAACTTGGTGCGCTTGACCGACTTCACAATCAACGCGATGAGCATGTGTTATACAATGCTCTTCACTCCTACTATTCGGCACTTGGAGCTGACCACCGACGGGTCGAGCGAATCCGGTGCAATCCGTATGGTCGTCCGCGCTGCACAGGCCACCCTTTCTCACGTCACCAGTCTTGTCGTTGACGACCAGCACTCCGTCTCCAAAGGCGTACCTCAGAATGTGGCATTTTGGACGCTCGACCAGCTCGAAAGCCTCGTGGTGAAGCACAAAGCCCCGCTCACCCTTGCAGCAATGCAAGCTCTCGCAAGTGTCCCTCGGCTACAGCGCCTGACCGTGCATGTCAGGGAAGTCCCCGTGGTGGACGATCGTGTGACAGGATTTGCGTCACTACGCAATCTTGTCCTCGAGGGGACGCCCAACGACATAGGCAACTTCATCATGGCAACCGTGCTTCCAAGCCTTGTGTCATTTACTGGCAACGCGTATGACTTCTGTATAGATCGACAGGGGGTACTCCGCATGCAGGAGTCATTCGGGAGCCTTCCGCCAACTCTGCGTCACTTCACAGCGTCGTTTAGATGCACCTGCAACGGAGAGCACTTCTCAGACGGCGAGGGTCTCTTCCGGCCGCTCCGTGCGCTGAAAGCGCTGAGTAGCATCGCGCTCACATACTCGTTGATCAAGTTCACCCTGGAAGACCGCCGGCTCCGTGCGGCAGTAGACGCATGGCCCAGCCTAACTGCCTTTGAGGTTATCACGCTCAAGCCAACACCGCTACCGCACGGAGACAGCCACTGTATCCCTATGCCCATGACCATACGAGTCTACAGCTCAGACGAGGACGAGGACGAGGACGACACACCACCCTTCAATCCACTCGACCACGTCCCACCCACGCTTCCCACTCTCGCAGCCTTCGCGCGGGCTCACCCCTCCCTGGAGCGCCTCGCGCTCCCTTCGATTGACGTTGACGCGGTGCCCGACATCGCGTCCGTGCCCCTCCTCGACCACGGCCTGAGGACGATCACGGTCGGCGAGCTGGACAAGGGCGTGTCGCTGTGGGACTTTGCGCTCGCGCTCGACCTCCTCTTCCCCCACCTCGACTTCGACTCCGACATGGGCACCGCCGCTGGCGCGCGGGACCGGAACGGCGAGCTGCAGCTGCTGCTCCGCGCGCTGCAGACGGGACGGACAGGGGCACACCGTGTGCAGGCGGGGCGGCTCCCGCCCGACGCAGAGATCCGGTTCACGCGCCAGGGGAAGTACCCCGAGAGCCCGCCGCGCGCACGAGCGCGGCTGTCGCGGCCCAGGTCCATGTCGCGGACTACAGTGGATGCGGAAGAATATGGGTCTGATCATGAGCCCAGGTATGGAGGGTACTGAGGCGTACTAGGGCCGCGTGGACGCAGACTGGCTGTAGGTGGGTCGGGGTTCGAGCGGTAAGTGTTGTTAACAGTCCGAGTTGGTTATGGAGTGTCGTAGTATGCATCTAGGCAGGCGCAGATAACACAGTGGATACAACTATGGGCAGTCCGAACCAATATGTTACGAATAGATATGGATGTATGCATGCTCCAGCAAATCTCTAGTCCATGGTTAAGTTATATAGGGCCCGTCAAGTCCACTCCCCGTCCATATGCCTACGCGCCATGCGCCGCGTCCGAGTCCGGGCTGCCCGAATGGTGGTCGTCCTCGGCCTCCTCCGCATGCGTCCCCAACAGCCGATGCGAGAGGCCGAAGAGCGAGTGCGCCGACGCCGGCTCCTCGTCCCCCCCCTCTCCGCCCTCCTCGCCCGCGCCCGAAGAGGCGGGCGCGGTGGAGAACAGACCGCTCCGGCGGGCCGCGCGCGCGGAGCGGCGCGCGGGCGTCGTCGGCGTGTGCGCGTCCACGAGCGCGAAGTTCGAGTGCGAGTGCCCGGGCGTGTCGTCCTCGGCGCGGAAGAGCGCGGCGGTGTTGGGGTGCGAGTGCCCGGGCGTGGTGAGCGGCGCGGCCGGGGCGGGGGAGGGGGCGGGGGCGCGCGCGCGCGTGTGTGTGTGCGGGATGAGGATGTGGATGGAGGGGTGCGCGTGCGCGTGCGCGGGGCCGGGGGGCGTGGGTGCCCGGGAAGGCTGCGCGGAGGTGGAGGAAGAGGCGAGTGCAGGGGTGGATTGGGCGGACATGGTTAGAGGGATGCTAAGGCGCGTAGGGGTGGTGGTGGTGGTGGAGGTGGCGAGAACTCAAAGGTATGGGTGTTTGGGTGCGAGCTGCTTTAAACGCGGCTTGTGGTGGGTGGGCTGGGTAGTGGTGGAGCGGGTGAAGATGAGGACGGCCGGGCCAGCCCTGAGGCTCTTATACACCGCGCGATGCCCGCCCTGTCGTCAACCAAGCAGCGCACGCCAGGCCTGCGATACAGTTCGGGCCTGACGGATCACGTTCGTGGCCTGCCGCACCGCTCCCCGACCGCTAGCACGCGACGCACAAGGCGGCTCCTCCCAGGACCTCCCGAAGCTTGTCGCCCCCGTCCAAGGCCACATCAGCCAAACATCCACACAGCAGCGATGGGAACGCCCCGCACCGCCGCGCCGTCAAAGCCCGCGTCAAAGTCGTGCGCGCGCCTCCACGGAGTGGCAGCCCACACCGGCAGCAGTACTACGGCAGTGGCGCGCGCGCCCGGCTCGATGCTCGATGCACGATGCACGATGCAAGGGGCACGGTGCACGGTGCACGGTGCCGCGCAGGCTGCATCAGGGCACGGTGGGATCTGCACCGCCGGGATGTCAACCTGGCGCGCGGCGGGTGCCAGATCGCCCCCGTCCGAGGCCGATGGCTGATGCTTCCGCGAGTGCACAGGGAAGCCCGTTTGGCTCGGAAACAGGAACAGCGAACGCCTCCCCGCGGGGCCGTGGGAGCGTCAGTAGGAAGGCGAGTGCAAGGGGCGAAACGGGCACGGGTGCAGGACCCCGTAACTTGCGGCGGTTGACTCCAATCCGTGCTGCAGCGCGAGGGGGGCCGAAGCGCAAGGCGGCCGCACGCCCACACGCCCGCGGCGCGCGCCCTTTGCGTCGGGGCACGTCAACCGTGTGCTGTACCGCGAATTTGAGGCTCACGGGGCTCTCGACGGCGCACGGCGGGGTGGTGACCGACTGCCGGGATAACGCAGGCTGTGTACACCGGCCATCCTCGTCCTGCGGCTGGGGGGAGGGCTCCCGAGCACGGCGAAGCTGAGGGATCCATGGCCTCGAGCGGGCGGACAGACACGTTCTGCAACAGACCGCTGTGGCTGTGTTCGCTGGCATCAAGAACTTCAAGTCGGAGGCGGCATGGATGAACTGCCAGCTTGCGAAACCGCACCGTCATCGGTGGCTGTTCGGGGACAAACGCCGCGTCGTGCCGAGGGGGAGACCGGAGGCAGAGACTCGTCGACTCCCTCACTCGTGGTCAAACACGTCGGGGCCGTCAAGGTCGTCGGCCTTTGGCGCGGCCTTGCGAGGCCGCGTATAGAATTCAGGGACACGTCGCCAAGTTAGTGAGGGGCCGGCCCTTTGGAAGTGTCAGTCGGGCGCCGAGGGTAGGAGAGAGGGGAGAGGGTAACCGGGCCCGACAGAATCCTAGCCGGACACGCTTGTGCGCGCGTGTATGTAGCTTCGGCGTACAAGTTCGGGGCTGAGGGGGAAGGAGGAGGGGGGGGGGGGCGTGCGCGCTGTGGGCGATGGCGATGGGCATGCGACAGACTGCCTCTCAGGAGAACTGTGCATGCAACCGTACGTAGCGTATCCCAACTCCGAGGACTGAGAGACTGCTCACACTGCGCCGTTGTCGCAACACGCACGCGCGTGCCTCTGGAGGCTAGGCTCCGTCAGCAGCGACGCAAAAAACCGTACAAGCGAATACCTTCTCAGCAGCCTTCAGAGCCGCACAGGCGTCTCATCTTCGCGAACGCTGTGCAGCGCGACCACGCATCCTGCGCAGACACGGCGTCGGCTGCCTCTCATCAAAGCAAGTATCTGCATTGCATTCTGCATCTGCAACACGCGCGCTGGCCACGGACAGACAGCGGCGCGCGCGATTAGGACAAGACATGACGATGCGTGCTAGCACACGCGTTCCATGGGTGTGTGGGGGTGGCGGCCGGGTCCGAGTGGCCCGGCCTTACGTTCTGTGCGATTCAAAACTTCCGGGTTCCAGCGAGCGGGTGTATGCGTTGTGTTTGTGTTTGTGGGTGTGGATGGGCGGGCGGGTGCGTATGAGACAGCGGGAAGGGAGCGGGACAGGCGAAGAGCATAAGTATAAACAGCGAAGCGGGGTAGGGAGCAGGGAGGGGCGAAGGAGGGTGGCGTGGTGGGCGGGTGGTGGATACAGCAGTGCGGGAACGGGACGGGGTAGGGTGCGGGGCCATGAGCCTCCGGGAGACGAGCGCGAGAGCGAGGGGGGGAGCCAAGCGAGCGAGTGAGCAGCGAACGGACGGACGGCGACGGCAACGGAGACGGGAGGACGAGCAGCAAAATGTACAGCGAACGACAACGAGCGACGAGCGACGAGCAGAGAGCAGCGACAGAGTGAGCGGTGCGGGCAGTCCGTATGCGCGAGCGGTGTGCGGTGTGCGCCGCACGGCACGCAGCACGGGGCGCTCACGGGGACGGGTTCTGGAAGAGCGCGTTCGCGCTCTTCCGCCGGAACTTCTTCGTCAGGTCCTTCGCCTTCGCCACCCACACCGCGGCCGATAACCGCCTTTCCTGCACCGTCGTCGCCGCCGCGCCCTCCTTCGCATCCCCGTTCTCGCCCGCCTCCGCCTTTGCCAGAGACGGCGGCGGAGCAGGCATGCTCACCGTCGAGCGTCTCGAGCGCCCGCCGCTCGCCTGCGCCTGTGCGAACACGACCGTGCCGTGCGGCGTGCGCGGCGTGCCTGGCGCAGAAATGTCGTCGTCCTCGCTCGCGCGCTCGACCTCCGTCGTCGCCTCCTCGACGGAGACGCCGATGACGAGCCCGCTCGGAGTGGAGAGGATGTCGCGCGAGCGGGTGCGGGAGCGCGAGAGGCGGCGCGCGATGAGCCCGCCCACGGCCTTGCCGATGCTCACCCGGCCGGCGATCGTCTCCATCTGCGTCACCTGCTCCTCCTCACGCTCGTCCGGCCGGGGCTCGTGCGAGGATGCGAACGAGTCCGCGCTGCCCGCGAACTTTTGCGCCTGGTAGAACGCGCCGGTGTTGCCCGCGGAGATGATGACCGAGTTCGTCCGGGACGGGAGCGTGCTCGGGTTCTCGGCCGTGTGCGAGGAGAGATCTGTGACCTGTGCGAGGGAGCGTCTCAGCGAATCGTTGCACACAGCCAAGAAGCGCATGGAGTTGTGTCGCAGTTTGGCCGCATGGGACGGTGATGAATGTGGGACATATGAGACGGAAAGACGCGCGTTTGGAGGCGCTCCCGCCGACAGTTTACAGAACCGACTGGGGCCGAGACGCGTTTCTCTGCTGGCAGAATACGCTCCGTCGCCGCCGCGGACATGGTCATGGACGAGAAGACGCGTCGATTGAGTGCCGACGCGTCCCTGACTGCAAGCCGAGTAGCGGCCCCGCAACATGTGCGCCGCCACCAGCGCGCGTCATCACCAGATGCAGTGTGGACGTGCTACGTCCGCCTCGACGGGCGTGGACGCGCGGTGCAGATGGTTGGGAACAGCGACGAGCCACAGAGAGTGCGCTCGACGCGCAGAAGGGAGAGGAGCGGAGCGGAGGAGGGAGGGCGGCGAAGGGAGGGCTGGGAAACGGAACGCACCTGGCCGAAGCGCGAGACGGATATGCTCCCTCTCCGCCTGTCCCTGGGGCCGTCTCTCACGACAGAGACCGCAGCGGGCGCGGCGGGCGCGAACGCGGACGGCGCGGGGGACGCGACACGGCCGTGCGCGTCCAGCAGGGACTGCTCCTCGAACTCGCTCTGCTCCCGTGCGCGGCGCTCGCTCTCCTGCTCGACCTTTTGGAAAATCTGCGGTTCGGGCTGTCACTGGACGGGTCGTGCTCGGCAACGTGGCGCGCGACGGACCTGTTCGATGAAGTCTGAGCGCGAGTCGGCGCTCGTGCGCGGCGTGGCGTCGGGCTCGGGCTTGGGTGCGGGTGCGGGTGCGGGTGCGGGTGCGGGCACGGCGACGGGGGAGTCGGTGGACATGGCGCAGCAGTCGGCGGACGAACGCGTCGTCTGTGCTGTGTCTGGGTTGTGGAGGGAGAGGAGGGGAGAACGAGGAGACGGGCGTGGGAGAGGGCGCGGGGGTGGATGGGTGTTATAAGTCGGTGATTGATGTTCTCGAAGCGGGCGAAGCACCATCACCCGAGCCCGCGCGCGCGAACAGCCCAGCCAGCGCCCCAAATCGGGGGCGCGTCTCTCCCAGCCCGTCTCCCCGCCCCCGCCAGGCGCCTCCCACGCGCGCCCCCTCGCGCCTCACGCCTCCAGCCTCGCCCCCTCCTCTCCCTACCGACGCGCCCCCGACACACTGGCAACCGCCCCCTGACCCTTCCGTCAACGGCCCACAATGGCCCACAATGGCCCGCACCCGCCGCGCGCGGTCGCACACTTTAACAGACAGAGCGCGCGAACAGAACGCACGCCCCGTTCCGATGCCCCTCCTCCCCGCGCGCGGAGGAGAGCGTGTGTGTTCAGCGCACAACGCAGGAGCTTCGGCCCTGCGAGAACAGGCGCGGGCGCGGGCGCGGGGAACGCGAAGCCTAAAGGCAATTCAGTCGCGCCTTCCGCCTCCGAATTTACAGCTCGTGCACCGGAATTCCTCGCGCGCGGCCTGATCGCGCCTCCCGTCACGCCCCCCACGCGCCCGCCACGCGCGCCTCCGCGCCCTCTCCCGTCCTCCACACTCGCTGTCCCACGCCCAGCACGCCGCCCCTCCTCTGCGGCCCTGCGGCACTCCAGAACACGCCAAAATATCACCCCCTGTCTGCCCGCCAGTAGCCACCGCTCTCCGTCCCCGCCGCCACCTCCGCGCTTTTCTGTTTCTTGAACGTTCCGTGTCCCACCCGCACAAACCCGCGTGCCTGACCGACCGACCGACCGCCCGCCCAGGCAACGACGACGATGGCGCCGTTCGTGGCGTACCTGCCGCACCTGCTCTACTCGACCGCGCTCACCTCCATCGCGATGCACCACCTCGCGCAGCGCAAGGCGCTCGAGGCCGACCGCGCGCACGTCGCCGCGCAGCTCTCCATCCTCGGCGCCCTCCGCGCGCGCCTCGCCGCGGGCGAGGACGTCCCCGAGCGCGAGTTCGCGCGCCAGTGGCGCCTCGCGAGAAGCCACGACGTCTGGAGGGCGAGGGCGGCGGCGGCGGCGGAGGCGGAGGCGCGTGCCCGCGGGCAGGGCGAGCGCGGGAAGGGGAGCGAGGGCGCGGGAGAGGATGGGAGGGAGGAGATTGGGTGGAAGGAGGTGTTGCTTGGGCGGCGGTTCGACACGAGCAGGTCCGAGGAGCTGGATAGGAAAGATCTGGAGAGAGGTGCGTGGCTCGTGGCCTTTGCGAGGTACTCATGCTCACGTTCCGTCGGCTGTAGTGCGCAAGGAGGTGGAGGAGACGAGCTGATTCTGCAGACAAGCGATTTCGAGGCTTGAGATGGCAAGACGATGCTTTCAACACTCGTTATCTATGTCCAATGACATGGAAAACTCATTCTCCAGGCGCGATGCGCCAGGGCTAGCCGAGCTCGCTGGTGGCGCTCGAGAGGGAGGGGATGGGGGACAACACGGCGATGTTCTTCCGGAGGGTTGCCCGCAGTAGTTGCTGGACATGCAACAACTCTCTAAGTACGCCTTGGATGTTTTGCCTACCTGCAATTTACTAAATTGTTGGTGCAGAACTAGACACCTCGCTCTGTCAGTGTCCCAAGGATAGTTGTGTTTTTTACGTGTTCGTAATGACATGAAGCAGCAAACACATGCGATTGGAACTACGGCCCTTGACTTTCGAGCAGTCCGTGGTGTTCGAACACACTCTGCATGCATACGGGTAACGGCTTCCGGGTTGCTTTGGCCTCGTAACTCCCGCACTCGCAACCGTCGAGACGCAACCCTCGTGTTCTGCTCATCTCACACCATCGGACATCATCTCCAGCAAAGGGCCAGTCAGTCTTCCACCCGCGAGCATACTCAAGCATATTCTCTCAGATTTGCTCCAAGCAGGGTGATCAGATATCCCGTTCCGCACCCGCACTCTCCTCACCGTCCTATCTTAGAAAAAGAAGTGCTCCCCGCTTGAGCCGCTCCAGGCAAGGAAGGCCCCGCGCGCAGGATGGTCGCAACTCACCAGAGGACCCACAAGGCGATTTCGTCGGACCTGGCGCCGTGTCTTCTCCGCGGAACAAAGAACCAGCGCACATCATCCAGTCCTCTAGTCCCTCACGATGGCAAGTGGATCATCCCGCGATGGACGAAGCCCGTGGGTGCATGTGCACAGCGCGCACGCGCCAGGGACAGCGGTCCCGCCCGAGCCCTGGGGCTTCTCGCGGCCCCGGTGCCCAGCGCTCAGCGCCCGCTCGAGAAGACGATGTGGGTGGTGCCGCTCTTGAGGCGGGCAGAGTCAGTGGGTTCTTCTGCATGTGCACCCATCATTTAATCGCCCTTCCTACCAGACCCGTCCGGGCGACCAGAGGCGTCGTTCGACTCCCGGCGTCCGTCCACTGTCCAACCGTTGAACGTCCCGAGCGTCGACCACTGGTGGCAGGCGACGCCTGCGCGCCGCTCGACGGTCCTCGCACCCGCGTCGCGTCGCGTTCCACAACCGACTTCCAGACTGGGGTGCGGTGATTCCTGATGTCTGCGACCCTGCAGCATCTCGCGCGCTAGTGCGTCTGATGCGGGCCCGGGGTATGTGGGCACTGCGAGTACACACTGCATTGCGGCCGCTCTTTCCATCCGTTGAGCCGTTGATCAGGCATCATGGACGCGCACGCTCCTTGACAGGTATGAATAGGATGCAGACACCCTGTCATGGGGCGCGTTCGATCGGAATGCGCGCGGAGACGCTACTGTACTGCTGTTCTACTGAGCCGGTAGGCTCTTTGTGCTCACTCGTACGCGGACACAATCGGCTTTGGGCTGGCGGGGAGATGGGCAGTGCGCAGCTCTGCTACTTGCGCATATCTCGGCACCGTGGCTCAGTACTCCCGGCGGATGCTGTCCTCCAAGGTGAAGTTTCAATCGTATCGGGACAGGAACCGAAGGGCACGACTTGAAAGGTTGAATCAGGAGGAAGCCAAAACTCCTCTCACTTGGGAGATACCTGCGGGCCCACCGGTAACGCAAGGACGTCGAGGGGACGGCATACCACCCGCAGCATGTGCCACTGTCTCTGTGTGTATTGCATTGATCCCATCTCATCCACAAGAGCCACAGGACGTTGTCAACAAGCTGCCCAGCCCGCGCCATGGTACTCTCACAAGCGTCGTCGTCGATGCGGATCCTCACTTTGTCTTTCCACGAATACAGCTGGCGATGGGGTTCGACGTCGACGCTGCACCCTCTTCAGGAGGTAACGCCAGCGCCGTAATCGAGTACTGAACTCTATCAGGACACGCTTGCACTCCCCCGACGTGCAGGCACCCATGTACACTGCCTGCCGGAGTCCCTCCAAGGCGTGAGTGACTCCTACGAACGTTCGCCAGGGCACTGAGCCATGACACCGTCCTGCGTCGTCCTCGCCCTGCGACATTCCAGGTGTGGAAACCCTACTCTCAGGGACTGCCGAATCGGCGCGACGAGGCGGGCTCCGTGCTTGTCGTCTTCACCTCTGCCTGTCTCGCGGCGTCGGGCGCTTGGGAAGGGACTAGGGTGGGGGCACGTACTGTACCCACCAGACGTTAAGCGAAGCGATGTAACCCTAGATTAGGGCGTGGGAAGAGGGGTCAGAGGCGATGGGTGTCGGGGACAGGGGGACATAGGCGATATGGTTGGCTGGACAAGAGCGAAGCGCCCAGAAGGCGCCCATAATACCTAATTGGGAAGGAGGCGGGTAGGCGATGAGTGGCTGGGGACATGGGGACAAGCGCCCATATAGGCGATGCGATGAGGCCCAGTCAAAACAGCCCTTAGTCTGGGATATCTTAGTCGATTTTTGGCGAATAGGGATGGTGGATCGCGAGGAATGGTGTGAAATGGGCGAGACTCGCGATTTTGAGACTAACTTCTAGTTGTTCCGGTTCACATGGATCCTGCATGTATTCGGGTAACTTAGTTCAGAATCAATCGCTCACAATGCACTCGCCCCCTGCACTCTGCCCGTGCGCAGGCTGATTGTGCACAATTGACAGCAACCCAGACAGTATCCATGCTGGCTATTGTGAACAATTCAGAGCGACCCTCAACCACGAGATACTTCAAACTCATTGAAATTCAGGATAGTGTGAATATTACATGAACCATAACAATTAGGTGCGACTATCTACAACCAACAATTGATGATGGGCTATATGGGTATTTGAGGGAGGTCGGTGTGCACCCAATGTCTACTTCATAGTCTTATTCTGTGCCGCCCGTCTCGTGTCGTGCTGGCAAAGGGACAACAACATTAGTGCTAACCCATACTGGTTGACAATGCACACACTCGCTTCCATTGTGCCTTGTTGGCCATTTGCTTCAATTCCTACATTAATGTCAGTACTGTAGATAGGCTCCTGGATGACACATAGTATACCTCGAACTCTTCGCCCGCTTCGGATTTGACTTGGTTGAATTGTGCCTGGACTTCTTCAAACAGTACTTCAGGATCCTCTGCAACTTCACGCTGAATAGAAAAGTTCCTATGGCATCACACCAGTTGTAACTCTGTCCATTAACGGAGGAAGGTCTGCTCACAGCTCACGCTTGTAACGAGATGACACCTTGATGGAATTGCCCTTGGACTGCCGCCCCTTTCCCTTGGTGGCCCCGACTCCAAGAGGGCTATGCGGCAAGCCTGTTGACTCAGAAGGAGGCGCAGACGAGGCCGTTGATGCTCCTAAACAACACCCAATCGCCGACGTAGAGGGCCGAGCGCCTTTGTAGGGCGAGGCCGTCGCAAGATTCCGTGAGGGGTGCGCGGGTGTACCGCAAAAAGGAGCGGAGCAGGAGGAGGTTAGAGTCGGGGTGCCCTGGCTAGAGGCAATGCGCCGGGGGGTGGGGTGACGTGGCAAAGGCCGAGGGAGAACGCAAGAGTCGCAAGTTTCGCGAGTTGGATTTCGCAGTCTCGCGGAGTCGCTAATCGCAAGTCGCAGTTGCAGTCGCTGTTCGCAGTAAAATCGCAAGGGGTTCGCGGGCGCAGTGTAAGCTCAGTGTTGAGATCCCGAGAAGGGGGAAGGGGGAATCTGAATTGCCCGGCCCTTCGCCGTGTATTTTACAGGCCGAGTCCATAACTAAGTCCATCAATAAATAACACAGAAAGTCCGCGGCCGCGGGGTCTCGCCCGCAAAGAGTCTGGGCCCGCATCGCGATGTCCCACTATCACGGGACCGTGCCTCCGCGCCTTGAATCCGCGAGCGCCCGGAACCAGGCCCGCGATGGCCGGAGATACGTCCTCCGTCCTGCCCAAGTCCGTCCGTGGCCTATGTGCATCCGCGGGCGGCGCGCGAGTTTGCGAAAGGAGCAGCGCGGCCGAGAAAGTTCGAGTAGTGTCCGCCGCGAGGATACCGCAAGTCCGCTAAAGCGGCAAATCGGGGCCTAGCGAGGCCCTGGGCGCGTCATCTCCCCCCCACTGAAATCCCGACTGTCCTCAGTCGGCATCACTGATGCTGCCGATAATCGCGGAGGTATAAGTGCCGCTCTGTAAAAGGGGGAGTTGCACCGCGACTTCGAGATGCCTGCAATTGATCTGCACAACCTCTCCAACGTTGAAGAGGAGCTCAACGATCTCCGCAGGGAGGCGCACCACCTCGCGATGCACCAACTGGAGGAGCGCGTCACGAACCTGGAGAAGATGCGCCAAGCGCAGACCTATGATCGTCCGGACTGGTACCTGGCCGTAAGGGAGGTGATCTTCAGCCTGGTGAGTGCCTGTGGTCCTCATCTGCACGTCTATGGTGTTGACCTTGCACTTGTAGGAAGCCTGCTCCATTATCGCGCGCGGCGACCACGGTGTTGCTGCCCTGGTGCGCCACATAGAGAACGTCCTTGCGGCACAGACCATCGACAATGGTCTGCGGCCGTACTTCCGCCGCCGCCTCTTCGCTGTCCACTGCGAAGCCGACCTGCGCACGCTGCGCGCTGCCCTGTCGCGTCTTGAACTACTCCGCGCTCGCGCACAAGCCATCCGCTATACTCTAACTCACGCGGGACCGGTGTACGTCCTTCAAGGCACTAGGACCGACGAGGCCACATCCGCGGTCGATGCCTTGATCCGCGAGGCTCGCCGCGACCTGGGCGCGCTAGAGGCTGCCCCTGCCGCCCCAACCACTGAGACCGCCGAGTTGGAGGGGAGCCTCATCACGTCCGTCGAAGGGACCGCTTGGTACGGGATGCCGGAGCTCACCGCTTTTGAGAACGGGATGTTCCCACCAGAGTGACTACCAAGGGCGCGCGGTGCGCGCAGGGCTGTCAGGGGAGCACTGTAGGGGCGCGAGGTGATTAGGGGAGGGGGGGGGGGCCGGGTAGCGTAGCGCTCTAGAGCCGTAGTCGCGAGACAAGTCTTGAAATTGACGCGATAACAGACCGCGAGGTCGCGAGTAACCGGTACAAAAGCGCAAGGGTGGGGGGGAAGGCCCTGCGGACGCGCTACATCAAAGCGCGGCCCTTGTTCGTGCCTTGGAGCCCCCGCGCGAGCGCTGCGAACCCTCGCGCCGTCACGGGACCGCGTCATGGAGCGAGGAAGCAGGGCAGTCAGGCCACATGGAGAGGGCCCCCAATGGGCGCGCGGGACCGTAGATTTCCTCTTGCGCCGTCTGGGGTGCCGAGCGACATAGATAACGTTCCCGCAAGGCGATAGGTTGCGAAGACGCCGCGGTTTGCCCTACGCCCTGTCGCGAATTCTCTGTCGGCCAGCGCGGACGCGCCGCGACGGCCCCCGCCCGGCAGGCGGACCTCTGCGTGCCCTTGTGAGCGGTCTTCGCGGGCGCTCCACTGCTCTGCACATTCTTCGCGGGCGCCCCGTCGCCATTTTCGTTGGTCCGCGGGGCCGTGGTCCACGGGGCCCGGGATCGCCGCTGCCGCTGAAGAACATACTCCACGCCGCGAACTTACCACCGCGCTCTACCGCGGGCTCAGGCGCAAGCTCGCCGACTTTCCGCAAGGAGCTGGAGAAGCACCTGCGCTTTGACCTCCCAGTCGAGCAGGTCTCGGAGCCTCTCAGCTCGCGCCAGGCCGTTGTCGCCTACCACGCGATGAAGTTCGAGCGTGACTGGTGCACTGCCCGCGCCTTCGCGTACCGCGAGCTCTTCGAGGTCACCTCGCGGCGCATGCAGGCCCTCCTCAAGACCAACTGGCAGGGCGCGGACGTCGCCCAGGGGTCGCGAGGCTCGTAGTGAGCTTGTGAAAGTCGCAGGCCAGTAAGTCGCGGACAGTCTTCTCGGTTTTGTAGCGTGTCATGTCTTCTTGGTCCCCTCGCGTCGTGCGCGCCTCGCGAGTCTGTAAGAATTAGCACATCGTGGGCTATTTTCTGTACTTGTATCATAAGGCGAGAAATACACGTCCTTGTCCTGAGTCTTAGAGAGTGGATTGAGCAGATCGCAGTGCGATTAAACGAAGGTGGGATTATAATGGAATAGAGACCGGCGAAAGCAGCGATCAATGAAGGTTTAAGTGTGTATAATCTGCGGTAAGGTAAAAGGGAGGGGAGTGGAATGGTAGGGTATATGGGGTATGCGAGGGGCGTGGTCCACACTTGCGCACTGAGTGTTTGCTACTCCTCCGCGGACTCGCTACTGTCCGAGTCGCTATCACCCTCATCCTGGCGCGTATCCTGTACCACTTCTGGCTCGGGGTCATCTGTGCCATCGTCGAAGGACTCGGTGAGTTCCGCGAGCCACTTGCTCGAGATGTCCGCGAAGTTCGCGGGCAGCGGGATTGACTTGCGCGCGAGGTAGGGGATGAGGCGGAAGGCCGCGATCGTGCGGTGCAGCACCGAGCCGTCTAGCTCGCAGAGGACATAGGCACCCCCGCGGTTGCACGAGACCACAACTAGCGGACCAGTATAGCGAGGTTGCATCTTGCGATTCAGCGACTTCTCGATCTGAGTGTGCCGCATGAGTACCAGTGCTCCTGGTTCGAAGTCGTAGTCGTGGATGGTGTGTGCATGGTCCCTCTCGAACTTCCTTGCGACTTCTAGCCGTGCATGGTAGACTCGCGAGTTCAGCTTTGTGAGTTGATCCTGCCTTTTCTGGAGCTCGAGCATGCGCCGCGCGAGAAGGTCCTCGGTTGAAATCAGGCCCTCCGGTGGCGGCGAGAGGTAGGTTGACTCCGCGATATCCATTGGCAAGACCGGATGGCAGCCCGTAACCGCGAAGTACGGCGAGCACCCCATGCGCTTGCGGACTGTGACTCTCTCCGCCCAAAATGCGTAGTGCGCGTGCTGCGACCATTTCCGCTGATCGCCGCCTGCTGCCTTGAAGAGTACCTGCCGCGTATCGAAGTGAGAGCGCTCCGCGATGCCGTTCGCCTTTGAGTTGTACGGGCTGATCTTGATGTGGTGGAGGTTGAAGCGCTCTTGTAGCCCGCGAACCGCGCTCAGGAAGGCGGAACCGTTGTCGGTGACCAGCTCTACTATTGCGCCCCACCGGCAGAGCAGATCCTGAAACAGGAAGTCGCCCAGGGTTTTGTCGTTCTCGACGCGGAGCATCCGCCACTCAGGCCACGTGGAAACCGAGCACCTCGCAACGACGATGAGGTTGAATCCGCCCGAGGCGGGCATCTTCATGGTGTCGATGTACCACTTAACGCAGAGTCCGCCCGGCTTCGCCACCACCGGCGGAATGAGGACCTTGCGGTGCTGTCGTGTTTGGCAAATATGGCACGTCTGCACGTACCAAGTCACGTCTTCGCCGAGCGTCGGCCACCAGAAACGTTCCGCGATGTGTTGCAGAGTAGCGTAGCGTCCGCGGTGTCCGAGCTCGTTGTGTGCTGCGCGCAGAATGTCCAACCGCTTCCCTTGCCAGACCACCAACTTGTGTGCTCCCTGCGAATCCTTCTTCCAGACGCGGTCGCCGTCGCGGAAGAATCCTTGCGCGTACTTGATGAAGGTCGCATAGTTGGTCTCCTTGACTCCTTCAGGTCGCTGCAGCATCCTCAGCCATTCCGCGACCTGCTGTAGCCACTTGTCCGCCTTCCGCGCGTGTTCCGAGTACGGCATCTCGACCTCGCCATCCGGCTCCTGGATACCCGCCTCATCCTCCGACGCGAAGTGTACTCTTGCTCTTGTCTTGGCTCGCTGTTCGCGCTCGCTACTCACCTCCCCTCCTTCTCGCACATCCTCCCCCCCACTGATATTGTGACCATCCTCGGTCGCATCCGCGAGCGCGAACAGGTGGATAGGGTCACGAGTTGCTCGTCGGGCAGAAGAAGGCCGCGGAAGCAGGTGATGCAGGAAGCCGTGTATCCGGTCTATCCAATCCTCGAACTCGTCTGGGTCTTCCTCGCTGTTGTCTCCGGGTTGCGCGGGTCGCCGCGAGAGCCCATCCGGTCCATGCGAGGTGCCTGGGACGTGCACAAGATTGAAGTGGAAGGTGAGTATCGCGAGGATCCAGCGGTTGATGCTCGCGCTAGGCGCAAGGTCGGGGTTCTTCAGCATTCCGCGGATGTACCGCGCGTCGACCTCCACGACCAAGTTGCGGATTCCGATGAGGTAGAGCTTGGTTGCCTGTAGCGCGCGGAAGAGGCCGTAGAGCTCAAGCTTGGGTTGGGAGAACCGCGCCTCGCAGTTGTTGAGGGTGATGGACCCGAAGCGGTTGTAGAAACGTCTCCGCGGGTCTTCTTCGTCGCACTGACAGAGGTGGTAGCCCACCGCAATGTAAGATGTGTCTACCGCGAGGATGACCGGTGCAGGCGACTCGTAGTTAATCGCGCGCAAGGCTGACGACTCCAGGAGAGCCTTCTTGAGGTCCTTCATCGCCGCGATCTGCGCCTTGCCGAACTCGAAGGGGATGTCCTTGCGCGTGAGATGCACTAGCGCATTGGCCCGCCTCGCGAAGTTGCGGATGAAGATGCGCAACACTCTGATCGTACCCAGAAAAGCGCGGACCTCTGATAGGTCCTTGCAAGGCCCCCAGTTCTTGATCGCGGAAACTCGCGAGTCGTCGGGGAGACGTCCCTCTGGGGTGCAGCAGTGTCCAACCACCATAATCTCGCGAGCGCACAGGATAGATTTAGTGCCTGAGAAGGTCCCGCCCGCGTACTTCATCCGCTGCACAACGCGATTGATGTTCTGGAAGTGCTCCCAGATGAAACGTCGGATGCCGGGGTTCTCGCAGAGGGTCTGGTACACTCCGCTCTCGTCGCGGTAGTCGGTCTCGGGTCCCTTGCAGGGCACGTCGTCGATGTAGGGGATGGTGAGCTCGGGGATTTCCAACCGCAGGATATAGGTGACGTCCTCATGGAAGATAGGAACGGAATTCGACCATCCCATTGGCAACGTACAGTGACGCAGGGCTCCAAAGGGGGTCTGGAAGGTTGTGAGGTCTCGCGAGGACTCCGCGATGAGCCGCTCATCGTAGCCGACGTAGAGATTGAAGATAGCGCCACAAGGTCGACCGCCAAACTGTTCCGCGAGGTAGTCGGGAGTGGGTGGGACACCAGAGTGTTGGATGGTTACGCGGTTCAGCGGCTCGAGGCTGTGGACTATGCGCAGTGACTTGCCGTCCTTCTTGAGCACGCAAAACCACCGCGAGCGGTAGGAGGAGTTGGAGGGTTCATAGACACCCGCCGCGATCTTCTTTTTGAGCATCGCGCAAACCTCCTTGTAGAGGCCTGGCGGAATAGGGATGTTCTTCTCCACCCAGGGTGTGTGCGGCAGCACCGGGAACTCGACTGGCGGAAAGTACTTGGGCTTGAAGCAGCCACGTTCCGCGTCACTCCAGGCAAACGCGTCGTTATGCAGACTGATAAAGTGGTGGAGTAGCTTGCGTTCCTCTGGCCAGAGGAAGTCGCCGCCGTGCGCCCGGTCCATCGCGAGCTGTCGTTCCGTGGTGTACCTTCCTGTCGGGACGAACGGAGGGGGTCGCGGAGTAAGTTGCGGCATATTCGCGAGGGGATCGCCCGTGATGTTGCGCTCGATGCGGAACTTTTCCGGACAAGTCCCAGCACCGCGCGGACCTTCTGTGCGACGGGCTTGTACTTCTTCTTGGCCTGGATGAAGGTGCTGACTGCCTCTTCTTGCTCCACCTCCACGTACGCTGATTCCGCAGGCGAGTCGTCCGCGAGTCGCGAGTCCACAGCTGACTGCCAGAGTAGCCGCGTGCCGTCTTCTGCGCGAAAGGCTAGAGTGCTCGCTGCGAGAGGTGAAGCTCGCGGTTGGGGTATAGAACTCGCCGGGTTGGGCCGACGACATTCGCGCTTCAGCGCGAGCGGGGTATCGAGAAGCAGAGGCAGAGAGAGAGAGGCCAGGAGATAGGAATGGGGTCAGTTCGCTTTCTAGGTTTTTGCGGAAACTTTTCGAGACGGTCGCTAGAGAAATCGAATCGCAGACAGAGAGATAAAGGGCAGAGAGAGAGAGAGACTGGTCGGAGACGGTGGTATAGGCGCAGATGCTCGGTACGCGGCCGTCCCATTCTAGTAGCACCGCGATTTCTTCGCTATCGCAGTCAAGCAGACTCGGTACGCGTGGGGAGGTGGGGAGGTCGGTCACGAAATCGAGCTTTTCCTCGCGGATTGGTGGGGATGGTCGCGATTTGGCCGGTATTCGGGCAGCGGATAGTGATGGTCTGCTCCTCGTTCGCGAAGTTCTTCACCACACTCTTGGTCAAGACATCGAAGGGCCGCCCAAGTAGCATGTCGTACGCGGCGTTGCGGATGACGTGGACCTGGAGGTAAAGCACAATGTCCGCGATGCAAAAGGGCACATTCCGCACCAGGCCTAGCGACTTGTCGACTTCTCCATTCGCGGACTGCATGTTGAGACGAATCGTGGGGTCGTACGCCAGCCCTAGTGCATGACAGACGTTCTCGGACATCGCAATGATCATGCAACCCGGGTCCACAATCGCTTCGACGTACTCTTTGTTGTCAACCAGGCCCACGATCGACCGCAGTGCGTGGGACTTGCAAGCTACGCTGAGAGGAGCGGCTCCGCGGAAGGGGCAACATTACGCAGGTACGCCTCGTATAGGTCCGGGACGACCAGACCACCAGGCTCTAGCGGCTGGCCACTGCAGGAGACGTCCTCCGCGAGGTATTCCGCGTAGTCGTCTACTCCCACGTAGCCCACCGACCGCTGCGCGTTCGGAACGCGCTTAGGCGTGACCGCCTCGCGGTACTTCGTGCGTAGCTCAGGCGAGATAGAGAGGAGCTCCTCGGGGGACAGTGTGATGACCGGTGCCTTCATGGTGCACGCGAAGATAGCCTCTGCAATCTTCGGGTCGTAGATTGGCACTTGGTTCTTGTAGGCCCCCTCGCGATCCGCGTCTTTGGCCTTTGGCGGTGGCGCTGCAAAGTTCCGCGCCATCGGAGGCGCGTACACCGCATCGCGAGCCTTGGCGAAAGGGTGCTCGGGTCCGGCCGACGCGGGGTGGTCCTCCTGCCGCCGGAACGGTGTAGGGGAGCGGTTCTCCATGCGCGACTCGCTAGAGCCGCGTTCGCCGTCTTGACTGTAGCGTCCTGCACTACCCGCCCTGGTCCTCGCTCGTCACGCTGTGCTGCGTTCGGCTTGGGGGGTCCTTGGGAGGAGCCGCGAGGTGGGAACGCCTGGGAGGGCCTCGACGGTCCTGCGGAAGGCTCGCGAGATCGCGGTGCCTGTTCGCGACCTTGGCTCGGTTCACGTCGCGGGTAGGAGGGGGTCTGGAAGCGGGCCTGACCAGGACGACGGTCTGAAGAGCGACCTCGGTTTTGCCGCGGAGGAGACGGAAGTCGCGCGCGAGGGCCGCGGAAGGGCGGTATCTCCACACCGTCAAATCGGCCAAAGCTCTGCCGCAACGCGAAGATCTCGTGTTCGAGGTGCGCTATGCGGTCCGCGGCGTCCAACTGGTACGAGGCCACCATTGGGTAGTCCGGTGAGACCGAGAGAACCATCTGCGCGGCCTGCCCTGCGGGAGGCGGTGCGAGCAAAGAGTTGGGGTAGCGACGGTGCCACTTGTAGACCCTGTCGCGCATTGTCACACCCTTGAAGCCTGGCAGGTAGCGAGGGACAAAACTGCCGTTGGGCAGGACGACGCGGCCATCTGGGGCCCGCGAGATACGTCCGGCGCGCACGTCTTCCTCGATGAAGGGGCAGTTGCGCATGAGACAGCCTGGGTTCCCGCAGTAGTGGCAGAAGTTTCCGCTCTCCTGCTGGTAGCGCTGTCCTGCTGGCGGATAGTTGGGCTGGAACCGCTGCTGGAAACCCGCTGCGTTCTGCTGGGGAGGAGGTCCGCGGTTCGCGGCGTTCGCGAGGGGGTTAGCGCCCCCTTCGCCCACAGTCTGTGCCAAAAGCCGGAGAACGGCCCTAGATCCTCGACCTTGACCGTTGCAGGGTTGGAGCCTCCTGCCGCGGGCGATGTCGCTGACCTCGCGGCCGGTGTCGCGAGAGTTCCATGAAGCACAAACGCGGCCGCGTCGTAGACCTCCTTGGCGGGATATGGGTCGTCGGGGTAGTGGTCCGGGTTCTTCAACTGCAGGCGCTGTGATACCTGTTCCAGCAGTGGCGCCCGAATACCGCGAATAAAGTAGCGAGACTGCTCCGACTCTGAGAGGCGGTTGCGGCCGATGAGATAGGTAGTCATCGCGAGGAACTCGCGGTAGTAACTGGACAGTTCGCCAATGCTCGTGATGGGGCTGGCCGCTCTGGCCGCGACGAGTGCCTCGACGTCTGCGACGGAGAATTTGCGCGCTTCGCCCGCGCCCGGGTAGAGCGCAAGGATATCCGCCTTGAAGTCCTCGTAGGTCTTGTCGCCCGCTGTGTAGGAGGGCAGACTCTCGCAGAGCTCACTGTCATCGATGGGGAGGTACCGCGTGACCCACCGCTTCTTCGCGGCATCGGTCTCGATGCCCGCGATGTCGAAGAGCGTCTCGAGATCTTGGAAGAAGCGCCGGAGGGTGCGCGGTTGCGCGGGATCGAAGACAGGTGCGCTCGAATGTCGCGGAGCTGGCATCGTGGGGCGTTGCTCCGCAGGGTAAGCGTGTGCAAGGGGAGGCTCGTCATTGCGGTCCGTCATTGTGGGGGGACTATGTTCGCGCGAAACAGGAGGCTCTGGTTGCGTTGAACGCGGTGATGCTCCTAAACAACACCCAACCGCCGACGTAGAGGGCCGAGCGCCTTTGTAGGGCGAGGCCGTCGCGAGATTCCGTGAGGGGTGCGCGGGCGTACCGCAAAAGGAGCGAAGCAGGAGGAGGTTAGAGTCGGGGTGCCCTGGCTAGAGGCAAGGCGCAGTGTGGTGACGTGGCAAAGGCCGAGGGGGAACCGCAAGAGTCGCGGGTTTCGCGAGTTGAATTTCGCAGTCTCGCGGAGTCGCGAGTCGCAGGTCGCAGTCGCAGTTCGCAGTCAGGTCGCAGGGAGTTCGCGGGCGCAGTGTAAGCTCAGTGTTGAGATCCCAAGAAGGGGAAGGGGGAATCTGGATTGCCCGGCGCTTCGCCATGTATTTTACAGGCCGAGTCCATAACTAAGTCCATCAATAAATAACACAGAAATTCCGCGGCCGCGGGGTCTCGCCCGCGAAGAGTCGGGGCCCGCGTCGCGATGTCCCACTATCACGGGACCGCGCCTCCGCGCCTGGAATCCGCGAGCGCCCGGAATCAGGCCCGCGATGGCCGGAGATACGTCCTCTGTCCTGCCCAAGTCCGTCCGTGGCCTATGTGCATCCGCGGGCGGTGCGCGAGTTGCGAAAGGAGCAGCGCGGCCGAGAAGGTTCGAGTAACACCCGCCACGAGGATACCGCGAGTCCGCTAAAGCGGCAAATCGGGGCCTAGCGAGGCCCTGGGCGCGTCATCTCCCCCCCACTGAAATCCCGACTGTCCTCAGTCGGCATCACTGATGCTGCCGATAATCGCGGGGGTATAAGTGCCGCTCTGTAAAGGGGGAGTTGCACCGCGACTTCGAGATGCCTGCGATTGACCTGCACAACCTCTCCGACGTTGAAGAGGAGCTCAACGACCTCCGCAGGGAGGCGCACCACCTCGCGATGCACCAACTGGAGGAGCGCGTCACGAACCTGGAGGAGATGTGCCAAGCGCAGACCTATGATCGTCCGGACTGGTACCCGGCCGTGAAGGAGGTGATCTTCAGCCTGGTGAGTGCCTGTGGCCCTCGTCTGCGCGCCCATAGTATTGACCTTGCACTCCTAGGAAGCCTGCTCCATTATCGCGCGCGGCGACCGCGGTGTCGCTGCCCTGGTGCGCCGCATAGAGAACGTCCTCGCGGCACAGACCGTCGACAATGGTCTGCGGCCGTACTTCCGCCGCCGCCTCTTCGCTGTCCACCGCGAAGCCGATCTGCGCACGCTGCGCGCTGCCCTGTCGCGTCTTGAACTACTCCGCGCTCGCGCACAAGCCATCCGCTATACCCTGACTCGCGCGGGACCGGTGTACGTCCTTCAAGGCACTAGGACCGACGAGGCCACATCCGCGGTCGACGCCCTGATCCGCGAGGCTCGCCGCGACCTGGGCGCGCTAGAGGCTGCCCCTGCTGCCCCAACCACTGAGACCGCCGAGTTGGAGGGGAGCCTCATTGCGTCCGTCGAAGGGACCGCTTGGTATGGGATGCCAGAGCTCACCGCCTTTGAGGACGGGATGTTCCCACCGGAGTGACTACCGAGGGCGCGCGGTGCGCGCAGGGCTGTCAGGGGAGCACTGTAGGGCGCGAGGTGATTAGGGGAGGGGGGGGGGGGCCGGGTAGCGTAGCGCTCTAGAGTCGTAGTCGCGAGACAAGTCTTGAAATCGACGCGATAACGGACCGCGAGGTCGCGAGTAACCGGCACAAAGGCGCGAGGGTGGGGGGGGAAGGCCCTGCGGACGCGCTACATCAAAGCGCGGCCCTTGTTCGCGCCTTGGAGCACCCGCGCGAGCGCTGCGAACTCTCGCGCCGTCACGGGACCGCGTCATGGAGCAAGGAAGCAGGGCAGCCAGGCCACACGGAGAGGGCCCCCAATGGGCGCGCGGGGCCGTAGATTTCCTCTCGCGCCGTCTGGGGTGCCGGGCGACATAGATGACGTTCTCGCAAGGCGATAGGTTGCGAAGACACCGCGGTTTGCCCTACGCCCTGTCGCGAATTCTCTGTCGGCCAGCGCAGACGCGCCGCGACGGCCCCCGCACGGCAGGCGGACCCCTGCGTGCCCTTGTGAGCAGTCTTCGCGGGCGCTCCACTGCTCTGCGCGTTCTTCGCGGGCGCCCCGTCGCCATTTTCGTCGATCCGCGGGGCCGCGGTCCGCGGGGCCCGGGATCGCCGCTCTTGTAGTGCGCTTCCTGACTTCGCGGTGGCGTCCTGCTGACCCGGAGAGGCTGCCTCTTAGGCTCTGGCCTCCCCTCTCGAGCCTCCTTGGCCTCCTCGCGCTGCCACCCAAACGCTGTCCTCTGCTGCTCCTCGCTGCTCGCCTCCCTCTGCCAACATGTCTGCTGCTGCCGCTCAAGCCCGCGCTGCCGCTCGCCAGCGGTTCTTCGACGTCATGGCCACCGAGCCCGGCCACCTCGCGGACCCCTCTGACTGGGAGGTGTTCGCTAAAGACGCCCTCGCGCAAGTGGTGAGTCGCGAGCGATCCCATCGCCTGCGAGCCCGCTGACAACCAGCTACAGGTCTTGTTCATCAACAACGGCGGCGACGACGCCGTCGCGGACGCCTTCGTCGACCAAGTCGTCGCGGCCACTGCGCACCTCGGCGAGCAGTATGGCGCCGATGGCGAAGTCGACGAGGGACCCCGTGGACCAACCCGTTGTACCGCGAGGGCTTCCAGCGCCACCGCGAGCTCGTGGCCGCCTCCGCCGCCGCTCCAGTTCCGCCGAGCCCTCCCAAACCAGCTCGCGCGACTCGTTCTCAGACGGGCGCGACCGCCAGCGCATCCTCGACCCGCACGTCCTCGCGCGCCGCCGGCAAGATGTCCGCCGCGAAGGCCCCCGCCGCGAGCTCCGCCGCCAAGGGGAAAGGCAAGGCCAAGGCCTCCAGTGGCGCCAGCTCAAGCAGGGCGCCCTCTCCTCCTGCCGTCCCGCCGGTGAGGAAAAGGGCGCGGTCCACCGCGACGTTCCCGGTCTCATATCCGCCGGGCGCCCGGATGCCCACCCACACGGTGAGTTTGGCTCCTTTCGCCCCTCGCGACTTGTACTGACGATCCTCCGCAGTGCCTCAAGTGCAACGGGAAGGAGGGGTGCGTGTTGCACGAGGGCATGGCCAAGTGCGACTCGTGCTTCTTCCTTCGCGCGGGTTGCTGGTACTCGGAGGCGCCCACCAAGCGTTCCTACGAGGCCTGGTACGACAAGCACCGGTTCTCGCGCGGTAAGCCATTTTACTCGCGACCGCCCCCGCCCACTGACGCCTTTTTCGCGCAGCCGATCGGGTCGACAGCTGGGCCATGTACGAGGTGTGCATGGCTCGCGGAATCCGGATCTCCGACATCCCCAACGAGGTCCTCGCGGACGTCGGGGTCACCGCGCGCAGTGGCGAAACCGCCGACCAACGCCCGCCGACCATTCCGCGTCCCGAGTCGCCGTCGCCAGCCGAAGAGTCCCCGCAAGAGTCCGAGGGTGAGGCCGACCGCCGCTGCCGCCGAAGAACATACTCCGCGCCACGAACTTCCCACCGCGCTCTGCCGCGGGCTCGGGCACAAGCTCGCCACGCTCGCTGCGTAGCCAGCGCTCCACCAGCTCCTGGTTCGCGGGTGTCGTGGTAAGCCCGTGCCGCTTATTCCGCGATCGCCGCTGACGTCCTCGCCTGCTTCCCTAGATCCCGCCGCGCTCGCGGATGGCTTCCGCGAGGACCTCCACTCGCGACTCGCCCACCGCCATGGAGGTCGACGAAGGCCCCCACGATGCGCCGCCTACCACTGGAGAAGAGGACAACGTGTCCGTGAGTGTGTCCGATATCTTCGGCGGTTCCGCCTCATCCTCATCGCGCTCCCCCCGGGCACAGGGCCCCAGCGACCACCCGGTCTCGCGCGACGCTCCCATCGACTCGCCGGTCAGCGCGACTGGAACTTCCTCGCGCGATCCACGGCGTTCGAGTCTCCGCCAACCCGCCGCGTCCTCGTCTTCCTTCAGCGGCATCGACCCTGCGGACCTCAGCGAGAACTTGGAGCGCCTCGGCGCGGCTGCGCCCTCGGCTCTGGACGCCAACCTCCGCGAGGCGCACACTGGCCTCGTCGTCTCGCTCTCGGTCGAGCAGCGGCAGCGTCTCCTCGACGCGGAGGTCCAGACTTTCCGCGAGGAGCTGGAGAAGCACCTGCGCTTCGACCTCCCAGTCGAGCAGGTCGCGGAGCCTCTCAGCTCGCGCCAGGCCGTCGTCGCCTACCACGCGATGAAGTTCGAGCGCGACTGGTGCGCTGCCCGCGCCTTCGCGTACCGCGAGCTCTTCGAGGTCACCTCGCGGCGCATGCAGGCCCTCCTCGAGACCGACTGGCAGGGCGCGGACGTCGCCCAGGGGTCGCGAGGCTCGTAGCGAGCTTGTGAATGTCGCGGGCCGGTAAGTCGCGGACGGTCTTCTCGGTTTTGTGGCATGTCATGTCTTCTTGGTCCCTCGCGTTGCGCGCCTCGCGAGTCTGTAAGAATTAGCACGTCGCGGACTATTTTCTGTACTTGTATCATAGGGCAAGAAATACACGTCCTTGTCCTGAGTCTTAGAGAGTGGATTGAGCGGATCGCAGTGCGATTAAACGAAGGTGGGATTATAACGGAATAGAGACCGGCGAAAACAGCGATAAATGAAGGTTTAAGTGTGTATAATCTGCGGTAAGGTAAAGGGAGGGGAGTGGAATGGTAGGGTATATGGGGTATGCGAGGGGCGCGGTCCGCGCTTGCGCACTGAGTGTCTGCTACTCTTCCGCGGACTCGCTACTGTCCGAGTCGCTATCGCCCTCGTCCTGGCGCGTATCCTGTACCACTTCTGGCTCGGGGTCGTCTGTGCCATCGTCGAAGGACTCGGTGAGTTCCGCGAGCCGCTTGCTCGAGATGTCCGCGAAGTTCGCGGGCAGCGGGATTGACTTGCGCGCGAGGTAGGGGATGAGGCGGAAGGCCGCGATCGCGCGGTGCAGCACCGAGCCGTCTAGCTCGCAGAGGACATAGGCACCCCCGCGGTTGCGCGAGACCACAACTAGCGGACCAGTGTAGCGAGGTCGCATCTTGCGATTCAGCGACTTCTCGATCTGAGTGTGCCGCATGAGTACCAGTGCTCCTGGTTCAAAGTCGTAGTCGCGGATGGTGTGTGCATGGTCCCTCTCGAACTTCCTCGCGACTTCTAACCGTGCGTGGTAGACTCGCGAGTTCAGCTTCGTGAGTTGATCCTGCCTTTTCTGGAGCTCGAGCGCGCGCCGCGCGAGAAGGTCCTCGGTCGAAATCAGGCCCTCCGGTGGCGGCGAGAGGTAGGTCGACTCCGCGATATCCATTGGCAAGACGGATGGCAGCCCGTAACCGCGAAGTACGGCGAGCACCCCATGCGCTTGCGGACTGTGACTCTCTCCGCCCAAAACGCGTAGTGCGCGTGCCGCGACCATTTCCGCTGATTGCCGCCTGCTGCCTTGAAGAGTACCTGCCGCGTATCGAAGTGAGAGCGCTCCGCGATGCCGTTCGCCTTTGAGTTGTACGGGCTGATCTTGATGTGGTGGAGGTTGAAGCGCTCTTGTAGCCCGCGAACCGCGCTCAGGAAGGCGGAACCGTTGTCGGTGACCAGCTCTACTATTGCGCCCCACCGGCAGAGCAGATCCTGAAACAGGAAGTCGCCCAGGGTTTTGTCGTTCTCGACGCGGAGCATCCGCCACTCAGGCCATGCGGAAACCGAGCACCTCGCGACGATGATGAGGTTGAATCCGCCCGAGGCGGGCATCTTCATGGTGTCGATGTACCACTTAACACAGAGTCCGCCCGGCTTCGCCACCACCGGCGGAATGAGGACCTTGCGGTGCTGTCACGTCTGGCAAATATGGCACGTCTGCACGTACCAAGTCGCGTCTTCGCCGAGCGTCAGCCACCAGAAACGTTCCGCGATGTGTTGCAGAGTAGCGTAGCGTCCGCGGTGTCCGAGCTTGTCGTGTGCCGCGCGCAGAATGTCCAACCGCTTCCCTCGCCAGACCACCAACTTGTGTGCTCCCTGCGAATCCTTCTTCCAGACGTGGTCGCCGTCACGGAAGAATCCTTGCGCGTACTTGATGAAGGTCGCATAGTTGGTCTCCTTGACTCCTTCAGGTCGCTGCAGCGTCCTCAGCCATTCCGCGACCTGCTGTAGCTGCTTGTCCGCCTTCCGCGTGTGTTCCGAGTACGGCATCTCGACCTCGCCATCCGGCTCCTGGATACCCGCATCGTCCTCCGACGCGAAGCATACTCTTGCTCTTGCCTTGGCTCGCCGTTCGCGCTCGCTACTCGCTTCCTCTCCTTCTCGCACATCCTCCCCCCCACTGAGATTGTGACCGTCCTCGGTCGCATCTGCGAGCGCAAACAGGTGGATAGGATCGCGAGTTGCTCGTCAGGCAGAAGAAGGCCGTGGAAGCAGGTGGTGCAGGAAGCCGTGTATCCGGTCTATCCAATCCTCGAACTCGTCTGGGTCTTCCTCGCTGTCGTCTCTGGGTTGCGCGGGTCGCCGCAAGAGCCCATCCGGTCCATGCGAGGTGCCTGGGACATGCACGAGATTGAAGTGGAAGGTGAGTATCGCAAGGATCCAGCGGTTGATGCTCGCGCTAGGCGCAAGGTCGGGGTTTTTCAGCATTCCGCGGATGTACCGCGCGTCGACCTCCACGACCAAGTTGCGGATTCCGATGAGGTAGAGCTTGGTTGCCTGTAGCGCACGGAAGAGGCCGTAGAGCTCGAGCTTGGGTTGCAAGAACCGCGCCTCGCGGTCGTTGAGGGTGATGGACCCAAAGCGGTTGTAGAAACGTCTCCGCGGGTCGTCTTCGTCGCACTGACAGAGGTGGTAGCCCACCGCGATGTAAGATGTGTCTACCGTGAGGATGACCGGTGCAGGCAACTCGTAGTTAATCGCGCGCAAGGCTGACGACTCCAGGAGAGCCTTCTTGAGGTCCTTCATCGCCGCGATCTGCGCCTCGCCGAACTCGAAGGGGACGTCCTTGCGCGTGAGATGCACTAGTGCGTTGGCCCGCCTCGCAAAGTTGCGGATGAAGATGCGCAACACTCCGATCGTACCCAGAAAAGCGCGGACCTCTGATAGGTCCTTGCAAGGCCCCCAGTTCTTGATCGCGGAAACTCATGAGTCGTCGGGGAGACGTCCCTCTGGGGTGCAGCGGTGTCCAACCACCATAATCTCGCGAGCGCACAGGATAGATTTAGTGCCTGAGAAGGTCCCGCCCGCGTACTTCATCCGCTGCACAACGTGATTGATGTTCTGGAAGTGCTCCCAGACGAAACGTCGGATGCCAGGGTTCTCGCGGAGGGTCTGGTACACTCCGCTCTCGTCGCGGTAGTCGGTCTCGGGTCCCTTGCAGGGCACGTCGTCGATGTAGGGGACGGTGAGCTCGGGGATTTCTGACCGCAGGATATAGGTGACGTCCTCATGGAAGATAGGAACGGAATTCGACCATCCCATTGGCAGCGTACAGTGACGCAGGGCTCCAAAGGGGGTCTGGAAGGTTGTGAGATCTCGCGAGGACTCCGCGATGAGCCGCTCATCATAGCCGACGTAGAGATCGAAGATAGCGCCGCAAGGTCGACCGCCAAACTGTTCCGCGAGGTAGTCGGGAGTGGGTGGGACACCAGAGTGTTGGATGGTTACGCGGTTCAGCGGCTCGAGGCTGTGGACTATGCGCAGCGACTTGCCGTCCTTCTTGAGCACGCAAAACCACTGCGAGCGGTAGGAGGAGTTGGAGGGTTCATAGACACCCGCCGTGATCTTCTTTTTGAGCATCGCGCAAACCTCCTTGTAGAGGCCCGGCGGAATAGGGATGTTCTTCTCCACCCAGGGTGTGTGCGGCAGCACCGGGAACTCGACTGGTGGAAAGTACTCAGGCTTGAAGCAGCCACGCTCCGCGTCACTCCAGGCGAACGTGTCGTTATGCAGACTGATAAAGTGGTGGAGTAGCTTGCGTTCCTCTGGCCAGAGGAAGTCGCCGCCGTGCGCCCGGTCCATCGCGAGCTGTCGTTCCGTGGTGTACCTTCCTGTCGGGACAAACGGAGGGGGTCGCGGGTAAGTCGCGGCATATTCGCGAGGGGATCGCCCGTGATGTTGCGCTTGATGCGGAACTTTTCCGGGCAAGTCCCCAGCACCGCACGGACCTTCTGTGCAGCGGGCTTGTACTTCTTCTTGGCCTGGATGAAGGTGCTGACTGCCTCTTCTTGCTCCACCTCCGTGTACGCTGATTCCGTGGGCAAGTCGTCCGCGAGTCGCGAGTCCACGGCTGACTGCCAGAGTAGCCGCGTGCCGTCTTCTGCGCGAAAGGCTAGAGTGCTCGCCGCGAGAGGTGAAGCTCGCGGTTGGGTATAGAACTTGCCGGGTTGGGCCGGCGACATTCGCGCTTCAGCGCGAGCGGGGTATTGAGAAGCAGAGGCAGAGAGAGAGAGGCCAGGAGATAGGAGTGGGGTTGGTTCGCTTTCTAGGTTTTCGCGGAAACTTTTCGAGATGATCGCTAGGGAAATCGAATCGCAGACAGAGAGATAAAGGGCAGAGAGAGAGAGAGACTGGTCTGAGACGGTGGTATAGGCGCAGATGCTCGGTATGCAGCCGTCCCATTCTAGTAGCACCGCAATTTCTTCGCTATCGCAGTCAAGCAGACTCGGTACGCGCGGGGAGGTGGGGAGGTCAGTCACGAAATCGAGCTTTTCCTCGCGGATTGGTGGGGATGGTCGCGATTTGGCCGGTATTCGGGCAGCGGATAGTGATGGTCTGCTCCTCATTCGCGAAGTTCTTCACCACACTCTTGGTCAAGACATCAAAGGGCCGCCCGAGTAGCATGTTGTACGCGGCGTTGCGGATGACGTGGACCTGGAGGTAAAGCACAATGTCCGCGATGCAAAAGGGCACATTCCGCACCAGGCCTAGCGACTTGTCGACTTCTCCATTCGCGGACTGCATGTTGAGACGAATTGTGGGGTCGTACGCCAGCCCTAGCGCATGACAGACGTTCTCGGACATCGCGATGATCATGCAACCCGGGTCCACAATCGCCTCGACGTACTCTTTGTTGTCAACCAGGCCCACGATCAACCGCAGTGCGTGAGACTCGCGAGCTACGCTGAGAGGCGCGGGCTCTGCGGAAGGGGCAACGTTACGCAGGTATGCCTCGTATAAGTCCAGGACAACCAGACCACCAGGCTCTAGCGGCTGACCACTGCAGGAGACGTCCTCCGCGAGGTATTCCACGTAGTCGCCTACTCCCACGTAGCCCACCGACCGCTGCGCGTTCGGGACGCGCTTAGGCGTGACCGCCTCACGGTACTTCGTGCGTAGCTCAGGCGAGATAGAGAGGAGCTCCTCGGGGGACAGTGTGATGACCGGTGCCTTCATGGTGCGCGCGAAGATAGCCTCCGCAATCTTCGGGTCGTAGATTGGTACTTGGTTCTTGTAGGCCCCCTCGCGATCCGCGTCTTTGGCCTTTGGCGGTGGCGCTGCAAAGTTCCGCGCCGTCGGAGGCGCGTACACCGCGTCACGAGCCTTGGCGAAAGGGTGCTCGGGTCCGGCCGACGCGGGGTGGTCCTCCTGCCGCCGGAACGGTGTAGGGGGCGGTTCTCCACGCGCGACTCGCTAGAGCCCGCATTCGCCGTCTTCACCGTGGCGTCCTGCACTACCCGCCCTGGTCCTCGCTCATCATGCTGTGCTGCGTTCGGCTCAGGGGGTCCTCGGGAGGAGCCGCGAGGTGGGAACGCCTGGGAGGGCCTCGACGGTCCTGCGGAAGGCTCGCGAGATCGCGGTGCCTGTTTGCGACCTTGGCTCGGTTCATGTCGCGGGTAGGAGGGGGTCTGGAAGCGGGCCTGACCAGGACGACGGTCTGAAGAGCGACCTCGGTTTTGCCACGGAGGAGACGGAAGCCGCGCGCGAGGGCCGTGGAAGGGTGGTATCTCCACACCGTCAAATTGGCCAAAGCTCTGCCGCAACGCGAAGATCTCGTGTTCAAGGTGCGCTATGCGGTCCGCGGCATCCAACTGGTACGAGGCCACCATTGGGTAGTCCGGTGAGACCGAGAGGACCATCTGCGCGGCCTGCCCTGCGGGAGGCGGTGCGAGCAAAGAGTTGGGGTAGCGACGGTGCCACTCGTAGACCCTGTCGCGCATTGTCACACCCTCGAAGCCTGGCAGGTAGCGAGGGACAAAACTGCCGTTGGGCAGGACGACGCGGCCATCTGGGGCCCGCGAGATGCGTCCGGCGCGCACGTCTTCCTCGATGAAGGGGCAGTTGCGCATGAGACAGCCTGGGTTCCCGCAGTAGTGGCAGAAGTTTCCGCTCTCCTGCTGATAGCGCTGTCCTGCTGGCGGATAGTTGGGCTGGAACCGCTGCTGGAAACCCGCCGCGTTCTGCTGGGGAGGGGGTCCGCGGTTCGCGGCGTTCGCGAGGGGGTTAGCACCCCCTTCGCCCACAGTCTGTGCCAAAAGCCGGAGCAACGGCCCTAGATCCTCGACCTTGACCGTTGCGGGGTTGGAGCCTCCTGCCGCGGGCGATGTCGCTGACCTCGCGGCCGGTGTCACGAGAGTTCCATGAAGCACAAACGCAGCCGCGTCGTAGACCTCCTTGGCGGGATATGGGTCGTCGGGGTAGTGGTCCGGGTTCTTCAACTGCAGGCGCTGTGATACCTGTTCCAGCAGTGGCGCCCGAATACCGCGAATAAAGTAGCGAGACTGCTCCGACTCTGAGAGGCGGTTGCAGCCGATGAGATAGGTAGTCATCGCGAGGAACTCGCGGTAGTAACTAAACAGTTCGCCAATGCTCGTGATGGGGCTGGTCGCTCTGGCCGCGACGAGTGCCTCGACGTCTGCGACGGAGAATTTGTGCGCTTCACCCGCACCCGGGTAGAGCGCAAGGATATCCGCCTTGAAGTCCTCGTAGGTCTTGTCGCCCGCTGTGTAGGAGGGCAGACTCTCGCAGAGCTCACTGTCATCGATGGGGAGGTACCGCGTGACCCACCGCTTCTTCGCGGCATCGGTCTCGATGCCCGCGATGTCGAAGAGCGTCTCGAGATCTTGGAAGAAGCGCCGGAGGGTGCGCGGTTGCGCGGGATCGAAGACAGGTGCGCTCGAATGTCGCGGAGCTGGCATCGTGGGGCGTCGCTCCGCAGGGTAAGCGTGTGCAAGGGGAGGCTCGTCATTGCGGTCCATCATTGTGGGGGGACTATGTTCGCGCGAAACGGGAGGTTCTGGTTGCGTTGAACGCGGTGGAGAAGACAACGTACTCTGTGTGGGAGACGCGTCAACTGGAGAGAGGTTTGTGTGGGGAATCCGCGGGCTAGCAAGCGGGGTGGAGAAGAAAGAGAAGGAGTCTTCCGCCGCAATGGGGGAAGGGAGGGGTGGCTGTCGTTGCTGTTGCGAGGGAGGGTCCGCTGGCGAGGCTACTATCCGCAGAGCCGTCTCGCGGATCCAGTCACAGCGCGAGGGATCTTCTTCAACAAGGACGCGGCTACGCTCGAGAAGCGCGAGGACTGGGTCGAGTACCGCAGCGAGTTGTTCGCGGTTCAGGTAGTTCGCGAGTTGGCGGTACGTCTGGGTGAACTTCCCAACGATGAATTCTTCTGCAAGAGATGGTTGTATCGAGCGGGAACGTGCTCGGGGAGGAATCGCGAAAAGGAGACGGCGCGGTAGCCGTCTAGCTAGGAGGAAGCCGACTGTGAGATGGTTGCTCACCCCCCTGCGGTGGTCACCAAAATGATGCTCCTAAACAACACCCAATCGCCGACGAAGATGGCCGAGCGCCTTTGTAGGGCGAGGCCGTCACGAGATTCTGTGTAGGGCGCGCGGGTGTACCGCGAAAGGAGCGAAGCAGGAGGAGGTTAGAGTCGGGGTGCCCTGGCTAGAGACAATGCGTAGTGGGGTGACGTGGCAAAGGCCAAGGGGAAACGCAAGAGTCGCGGGTTTCGCGAGTCGGATTTCGCAGTCTCGCGGAGTTGCGAGTCGCAGGTCGCAGTCGCAGTTGCGGTTAGCAGTCGCAGTTCGCAGTTCGCAGTAAGGTCGCAAGGAGTTCGCGGGCGCAGTGTAAGCTCAGTGTTGAGATCCCGAGAAGGGGGAAAGGGGAATCCGCATTGCCCGGCCCTTCGCCGTGTATTTTACAGGCCGAGTCCATAACTAAGCCCATCAATAAATAACACAGAAAGTCCGCGGCCGCGGGGTCTCGCCCGCGAAGAGTCTGGGCCCGCGTCGCGATGTTCCACTATCACGGGACCGCGCCTCCGCGCCTCGAATCCGCGAGCGCCCGGGACCAGGCCCGCGATGGCCGGAGACACGTCCTCTGTCCTGCCCAAGTCCATCCGTGGCCTATGTGCATCCGCGGGCGGCGCGCGAGTTGCGAAAGGAGCAGCGCGGCCGAGAAAGTTCGAGTAGCGTCCGCCGCGAGGATACCGCGAGTCCGCTAAAGCGGCAAATCGGGGCCTAGCGAGGCCCTGGGCGCGTCACCGGTTTGGGAGGGCTCGGCGGAGCTGGAGCGGCGGCGGAGGCGGCTGCGAGCTCGCGGTGGCGCTGGAAGCCCTCGCGGTACAGCGGGTTGGTCCACGGGGTCCCTTCGTCGACTTCGCCGCCGGCGCCATACTGCTCGCCGAGGTGCGCGGTGGCCGCGACGACTTGGTCGACGAAGGCGTCCGCGACGGCGTTGTCGCCGCCGTTGTTGATGAACAAGCCCTGTAGCTGGCTGTCAGCAGGCTCGCAGGCAATGGGACTGTTCGCGACTCACCACTTGCGCGAGGGCGTCTTTAGCGAACACCTCCCAGTCAGAGGGGTCCGCGAGGTGGCCGGGCTCGGTGGCCATGACGTCGAAGAACCGCTTGCGAGCGGCAGCGCGGGCTTGAGCGGCAGCAGCAGACATGTTGGCAGAGGGGAGGCGAGCAGCGAGGAGCAGGAGAGGACAGAGTTGGGTGGCAGCACGAGGAGGCCAAGGAGGCTCGAGAGAGGAGGCCAGAGCCTAAGAGGCAGCCTCTCCGGGTCAGCAGGACGCCACCGCGAAGTCAGGAAGCGCACTACAAGAGGGGCAATCCCGGGCCCCGCAGATCGACGAAAATGGCGACGGGGCGCCCGTGAAGAATGCGCAGAGCAGTGGAGCGCCCGCGAAGACCGCTCACCAGGGCACGCAGAGGTCCGCCTGCCGGGCGGGGCCGTCGCGGCGCGTCCGCGCTGGCCGACAGAGAATTCGCGACAGGGCGTAGGGCAAACCGCAGCATCTTCGCAACCTATCACCTTGCGAGAACGCTATCTATGTCGCCCGGCACCCCAGATGGCGCGAGAGGAAATCTACGGTCCCGCGCGCCCATTGGGGGCCCTCTCCATGTGGCCTGGCTGCCCTGCTTCCTCGCTCCATGACGCGGTCCCGTGACGGCGCGAGGGTTCGCAGCACTCGCGCGGGGGCTCCAAGGCGCGAACAAGGGCCGCGCTTTAATGTAGCGCGTCCGCAGGGCCTTCCCCCCACCCTCGCGCTTTTGTACCGGTTACTCGCGACCTCGCAGTCTGTTATCGCGTCAATTTCAAGACTCGTCTCGCGACTACGGCTCTAGAGCGCTACGCTACCCGGCCCCCCCCCTAGCGCCCCGCGCCCCCCCCCTAATCACCTCGCGCCCCTACAGTGCTCCCCTGACAGCCCTGCGTGCACCGCGCGCCCTCGGTAGTCACTCTGGTGGGAACATCCCGTCCTCAAAAGCGGTGAGCTCCGGCATTCCATACCAAGCGGTCCCTTCGACGGACACGATGAGGCTCCCCTCCAACTCGGCGGTCTCAGTGGTTGGGGCGGCAGGGGCAGCCTCTAGCACGCCCAGGTCGCAGCGAGCCTCGTGGATCAAGGCGTCGACCGTGGATGTGGCCTCGTCGGTCCTAGTGCCTTGAAGGACGTACACCGGTCCCGCGTGAGTCAGGGTATAGCGGATGGCTTGTGCGCGAGCGCGGAGTAGTTCAAGACACGACAGGGCAGCGCGCAGCATGCGCAGGTTGGCTTTGCGGTGGACAGCGAAGAGGCGGCGGCGGAAGTACGGCCGCAGACCATTGTCAACGGTCTGTGCCGCGAGGACGTTCTCTATGCGGCGCACCAGGGCAGCGACACCGCGGTCGCCACGCGCGATAATGGAGCAGGCTTCCTACGAGTGCAAGGTCAACACCATAGACGCGCAGATGAGGACCACAGGCACTCACCAGGCTGAAGATCACCTCCCTTACGGCCGGGTACCAGTCCGGACGATCATAGATCTGCGCTTGGCGCATCTCCTCCAGGTTCGTGACGCGCTCCTCCAGTTGGTGCATCGCGAGGTGGTGTGCCTCCCTGCGGAGGTCATTGAGCTCCTCTTCAACATCGGAGAGGTTGTGCAGGTCAATTGCAGGCATCTCGAAGTCGCGGTGCAACTCCCCCTTTTACAGAGCGGCACTTATACCCCCGCGATTATCGGCAGCATCAGTGATGCCGACTGAGGACAGTCGGGATTTCAGTGGGGGGGAGATGACGCGCCCAGGGCCTCGCTAGGCCCCGATTTGCCGCTTTAGCGGACTCGCAGTATCCTCGTGGCGGACGCTACTCGAACTTTCTCGGCCGCACTGCTCCTTTCGCAAACTCGCGCACCGCCCGCGGATGCACCTAGGCCACGGACGGACTTGGGCAGGACAGAGGACTTATCTCCGGCCATCGCCGGCCTGATTCCGGGCGCTCGCGGATTCGAGGCGCGGAGGTGCGGTCCCGTGATAGCGGGACATCGCGACGCGGGCCCAGACTCTTCGCGGGTGAGACCCCGCGGCCACGGACTTTCTGTGTTATTTATTGATGGACTTAGTTATGGACTTGGCCTGTAAAATACACGGCGAAGGGCCGGGCAATTGAGATTCCCCCCTTCTCCCTTCTCGGGATCTCAACACTGAGCTTACACTGCGCCCGCGAACTCCTTGCGATTTTACTGCAAACTGCGACAGCAACCGCGACCTGCGATTCGCGACTCTGCAAGACTGCGAAATCCAACTCGCGAAACCCGCGACTCTTGCGTTTCCCCTCGGCCTTTGCCACGTCACCCCCCCCCCCCCCCCGGCGCATTGCCTCTAGCCAGGGCACCCCGACTCTAACCTCCTCCTGCTTCGCTCCTTTTTGCAGTACACACGTGCACCCCTCACGGAATCTCGCAACGGCCTCGCCCTACAAAGGCGCTCGGCCCTCTACGTCGGCGATTGGGTGTTGTTTAGGAGCATCAGCAGACTATCAGTGGATGCTCATGCATGTACAATCAACACTCAATGAACAATGGTCAGAGGACAGCACGGGAAGCATGCCCAATTCGAGCATCCTATGCCTGGCGGCATCGGCGGTCGAGATGCCCGGTACACACCTTCCGAATGAGTCGACACCAGCACTAGTGTGCAGGGTGCGCAGTGTGCATGGTCCAAGGGTGGGCGCTGCGCTGTTGAGATCACCAACTGTACAGCGCCAGGTGACGGGTGGAACTCGGGCCATGCAGAGACAGACGGTGCCAAGGGGCGATCCAGCGGGAGCGGGGGCCTGCGACGTGCAAAAGCTTCCGAAGACGTGGTGGCGGACCACACGCTGCCATCGAGCATGCAGGGCTGTGGAGGTAACTGAGCCATGGGCGTCGGGCGGACAGAACGGTGTAGCGTGGGCCAGGAACCGATATGTCTTGATTTCTGTGGGCGTCCACAGCCCTGTCAGGCATAAGGAGTGAGAAATCGGATGTGCTACACGTGTTTTACTCAGAATGATTTCGCCTCAGGGTATGCGCGTGTCCATGCTACAGTGGATCGTTCTCCTCCTGGGCCGAGGAACAGCGGACTATCTCTAGGCCCCCTTAAATCTGATGCTTCCAGGCATGTCGCATACGAGTGTGCGAGGCATACGTGGCGGCAGAAGCGTATGGAGGTATTGCAAGGTTTGGAGGGCGTCGCGGAGGGTGGTCGCACCGCACTGCGTGTGCGCATGTCCCCCAAACCACGGCGATTGTGCATGCGCGCAGAGTCGCACACGGCGGCGCCAATTTTCCTCCGTGTTCCCAGAGGCAGACCACCTTGATATGTTTGCCTGGGGCCCGGTTCGCATCAAGCCATGGGACGCCAGTAATATGGCGAAAGAGAGCCTCGGGGTGCGGCCCTGTGTCTTTTGCCCGCGGGCACAGTTGCCGTCCTTTGCACCCTGTTTCTCTCCTGACCATGCATGAGCGTGTCGCCGATGTCAGATTATGTTCTGCGATCGTGATGAGTGGAGGGACGCACCCGCCGCGGTCAATAGATCTGGATCCAGGGTATGGCCCAGAGATCACGCCAGTCCATCCTAGGTCAGCTGGGCCATGCCCAGGCATCACAATGACAAGGGTCGGACGCGTTTACATGCGTGATTGGATGGATAGGTACTGCACTTTGCATGCAAGCGTCAAGATACATGGGCGGAGTAGAAGTAATTAATATCCACGTGCGTATGTTTGCGGCGACTGCAAGTGTTGCGCCGACTCCTGTTTCTGTAGGCGTGAAGCTGCATTGTGTGTGGCACTGTGTGTGCACCAAAAGTTCCTGAGGTACAGGCCTGCATTGTTGTCTCCAGGACCCTGGCAAGGGCCATGGCTCGTGACAAGAACGTAAATGGCTTACATTGCTCCGGATCGTTGGCAAGAGCCTGAGGTATGTGGTTGCCTATACGGTGTTTTGCGGTGCTAAACCATTGTTGTCGAGGCACTGATTGAACGGCTCCTGTTTGATGGTCAGGCGGACGCCTCCTTCGTTACGGATGAGCTCAAGGCCAACTACAAAGTTTACTGCTATGCAAGACCTGGGCGTCAGCTTCCGAAACAATGGCCGTATGTGTATTAGCAAGGAGGGGCTCACAATGCATGCAATCACCGAGCACCCACGGTCCACTGTCGTATCTACAGTCCATGCTGAAGGGAGACCTGAGGCTGGACATCACTCAGGGGAAGAGTGGACGGAGTGTACAAGGTTGACCGCATATGGATGTGTCCTGTGGTCCATGCTCTACGTTGCCAAGGTCAAAGTGGAGTTACCGGTGGAAGGCGCAAAGAAGAGCTTCCAACAGGTCGCATCAGGCGAAGACCTGGGAAGGTGAGAGGCGATAGATGCCTTTCCCGCCCGGGGATTTGATAGACGGATGCATGCCATGCAGCATAATCTGTATTCATTGCAGAATGCGCAGATATTGGGAAGCAATAAATTCCAAGCTGCGGAGACTGACCGCCGAATGTCCGTCACTTGTGCGCAGTTGAGAGCAGTCCCAATAATTGCGAGATTGATGTGGTGCACGCTGGCAGTTGAGTGGCGTACCCCATCCCATCAGCAGTCTGCAGCGCATTGAACATGACAAGCGGCGCGACACTTACGCGGTCAATGAGCCATCCACTGCGTTGCGGGCGGCAACGGTGATTATTAGGTATTGATTGCATCCTGCTGCAGCGCGCCGTGCACAGTGGGCTTTGTATGACCGAAGGTGGCAAGACAGCATCGAAGCATCCACCGATCCCTCCGTTTGCCTTCCAGAAAGTCGACGCCCCGATCCGTGGGCCCGGGTCGGGCTCGCGTGGAAGGGATGCAAAGATGGTTCTTCTTCCCTGAAACGTGATGCGGAGGTGGTTCGCGTTCTGGAATTCGAGAAGCGCCTCCGCAGATCAGCGCGCGTCACACGCGGCCCCCTCCGACGTCTTTCATCTTTCCCTCCTCGACGATGCCCGATCCGAGCCGCGGCTTCCCCACCGGCCATGTTCCACTCGGCAGCGCGCGTCCACTCGTGTGTGGATGGCGTCTGCCCGATTGCACCCTCTGCGGGATCACATCACACCCCGATCCAAAGCACGTCCGAGTCACTCTCCTCCCAGTCCGAAATCGTCTACTGCGAGGAGGAAGAAGACGCGCCGGGCCCGTGTTCGCCGGGCGTCGTTCGGGAAGGCGGCGTGGAAGAGTGACCCACGGTGGATCTGACGAATCCTCGAGCTTATTTCTTGATCCTTTTACGGACGTTTGGGTAGGTACGGTGGCCGAGAGACGCTTCCGCGAAGCAGAACAAAGACAGAAAGCGGATAGATGAAACCCACGGCCGCGGCTGTCTGGTCCTCGCGCCGTCGCCGCGCCCGCACGGCATTTTCAATGTCTTCGGGGCTCGCACAACGCTCCTGCGTGCACGGTCCTCACGCCGATGTCCTTCGCCGCGCCGCCCCGCTCGGAATTCCATGGATCCTGGCGTTCGATCAGTCTGCGCAGCAATTTCTGTCCCGCCAGGATCTTGGTTCGGATGTGCTCACCTCCGTCCATTTCTTCTCACAGAATCTCCACTGTTTGATGGCGAACGTCCATCGGCTGGAGTCGGAGTGTACCACACATTCAAAGTCAACGTTCCAACCGCTGCGTGGGCTGAAACTGGGGACTTGTATGTCGTACATTGTTGTTTGTGCTTGCGCTCACTCTCCTTCTGCCGACAGATCTCGTCTATGTCGGCGAGTCTGAACTATTGTTCCTACCCCTCGACTTGATAATAACTCGCAGACCGTCAACATCTGCCGATATCGGCCATTTCCTCCGCCGAAGTTAGACAACTGACACCACATCATGGCCGATATCGCTCCTGGCACCAAGACGACTCGGACACGACTCGGCAGACACGCAAGTCAGTGTAACACGCCAGGTATCCGACAATGCGACTCTTGGTATCTAGCGTGTTGTTGCGACATGTTGAACGCCACCCGACGGTCGCGATCGAAGCTCTAACTCACTCACAAAGTTCTCTGCGCCACACGAGCTTCGCAACATGGTATCGCACGACAGTCGGGCGTGTACAATATCGCTTCCTCGTGCGCAGCTAGTATGATGCATCCACTCCTGGAATCGGACCGCAGTGTTCAGACATACGGACAGCCCCGCCAACGATACACGGTATGACGTCCCTTCTCCCAGGCTCACCCGGCTAACGAACGGTTAACAGGGCTTCTGGCCATGGCCGTGAGCTTATTTCCTGAATTGATGTGAGAATCCTTCCGTACGAACACCCGGGAAGAACATACGCCTCCTCCCGGCGTGTGCACACAGTTGCTTTCAATATTTGATGCGACGGGGAAGCGTGTGTCCAGGCTGGTTCTGGGGTATGTCCTTTGGGCCCGACTCAACTGCACAGCCTTCGCAACTCTCACCGCTCGCTGCTTGCCCGCGCACGACCGATTATGAACCTCTGCTACTGCCTCCGCTCAAATTCTCACTCGCAAGTCTTCCGCACCCTGTTGTACTTTCGGGGCGTTCTCACCATGTCTCACCTTCCCAAGCGTTCCACTTTCCCCGCCCAAATCTCTATAGCCCTCGTCCTCCGCTACGTGCAGGACCGTAACTCTCCCACCTTCAGCGCTGCAATCCTCGGACATATCCAGTTTGATGCATCGCCCGTCCATCGATACCGTCATACATCAGCGCCCGCACTACGCTATCCTATGTCCTGAGCATCTGAAGTCAGTGGAATGCTTTCAACCCGTACGCGACGCCACCAGGATGCGCCCACAAGTGCCAACAGTACCTCGTGTGATACGGCAATGGCGCATCACCGGCAACTTCTTCCACTCCTCTCACGCGCCAATGAAGATATTTTCTGGCGGCTTCATCTCATCGACCGCGCGTCGATGCAGCCTCTCGTCAGCTCCGCCCTGAGCGCGTTCCCTGCACGGACCCAATCGCCCATGTACTTCTCCGGCGTTGCGCCCGCCGAATCCCCTGCTTCCTGACGTCGATGGGTTTGCCTGTGCGCCGTTACGGCAGCCAGATGTTCGAGCTCGTTTCCCTGGAGGTCTCGTGTAGGAATTCTGAGTGCCCATCTCATTTCCCTCTAAAACCGCCCTCAAGATCAGCGCGACTTCCACGCGCCGTACGTACGTCGCCTGACAGCACTGCTCGGGCACACGCGTCGTCATTGCTGCATACTGCGGGGACACGTCCTCTAGATCGCGTCCATGGTCACGCCTCGCCCGGGTGCTTCCTGCTTATTGTCCCCCGTCCTTCTCCGGGACGTCGCGCTTCTCTTCCCTTTGCCACTTCTTCGCGAGCTCCCTTTCTTCTTACCCTATTCATGCCGCAGCCCCAAACGCGTTCGGTCCGCTCTTCACCTGCTCTCCCAAATGTCCCGCCCTCCTCTTCTCCGCTCTTCTCGCTCGCTCGCCTGTCCGCTCCTCGAGCAGGCGCATGTCGCGTGTGCCGAGAGTGCACAACTCTTTCGTCCTGCTCACGCGCGCTGTGTAGCCGTACGCAATGCGTATCGCGTCGCTTCCGTCATGAGGACCGCTCCGGCCGCTTTCGAAGACCAAAGTGACTGACCCGGCCGCGGTTATACTATCTGGCTCTCGGTGCATATCGGCCGGATGTCGTCCCGCGCGAGAACGATTCTGCCAACAGCAGTCCCGCCACGCCCACTTCTTCCGCCGTAAGTATGTTCAACGCCCGGTGCGGTGCGCGTATTAGCTCCTGACCGGACGCGGAAGCCGCCTTGTCCCTCGTCAGGAACGAACGCGATCGTGCACGCATCCCAAGAACTCTCGCCACCGCCTATCTCACCTCGTCAGAGAACATCATCCTTGGCCATGGCATGCCTGGGCTGCAGCCATCTGTCGTCTGCACCCTCGCTACAGGTGAACCGACCGCAGCCGCACGAAGAGCCGTACTGCCCTTACTGAGCCTTGTTCTCCCAGGAGCTCGGGATGGATGGACAAACCTCGTCCCTCGTCGACCAGCGCCTCGTGCTCGCGCTCGCTGACGCCATAGCACAAGCAGGAGCACCGTGCCTCCGAACCTCCAGTGCGCAGTGCGCACCGCGTCCGTACGTATGTCGTATGGCGCTATTTTGCAGCGATCTCGACTCGGGCTCGCCACGACTTCCGGGCCCTCCATCACCAAGTGTGCGCCGCTCCAGGCCTGCGGGACGAGCGAGCGCATCCAGGCATCCTGAGTCCTCGCACTCATGATGCAGCCCCGGCCTTTCTCTGCCCTCTGCGCGCTCACGCGGCCGGGCCCGATGACCCTGCGCTCGCCCGTCCGCTGGGCCGATGACGCAACGGCGGTCCAGCTGACGGGCGGCCGCGCAGCTTCCTCGCCCGGCCGTTCTGCACCGCGCACAGTGCGCACCCTAGCCAAGCTTCGCGAATGCATCGACGCCCTCCCCGCGCGCGCTGCAGGACAGCGCGCGTTCGAACGCGTGCGAGCGTGCCCCGCGTGCTGCGCATGCGACGCCCGCCCCGTCTGCGCGTGGCCCCGCCGAAGACGTCGACCGCGCGGGACGGCCCCCGGCGCGTGTGTCCGAGAGCCCCCGCTACGCACGTCGCCAGCTCGTCGAGCCGGGCCCGACTTCCCTCAGCTGTCCGCCCGCGTCCGCGGCCAGCTCCGTGCGAGCCTCGCGCGAACCCGCTGAGAGAAGCACCCGCTTGAGCTTCGGCGCGGGCCACTGACTTATCGCGAACCCCTCGGGCCTGCCCCGCGAGCTTGCTGCCAGCGGTATCGCGGCCGCGCGTGCGCGCATGCGGCCTCGCCTCCGGCACCCGACGCGATCTGTTCCTGCCCCGCTGTCTGGCGGCTGGCGGCCCCCCACGTGCGCCCGAACGGCACATCTTCGCCCGGGGCGCCCCACCCGCGCGGCCCCCCACTGCCGCGTCGGGCGCGCGTCCAGGGGGAAGCTTCGGCGGTACAATCAGTACGGCGTCGCGCTCGTGGGCGAGGGCCCGGCCTTTGTCACGGCGCGGGCCCGGTGTCTCAGCTGCGGCCTGAGTGAGGCCACAGGTCCGCGGCGTGCGCGCCGCGTGATTGGGAGTTTGGGACGTGCGTTCGAGTCTGTGTGCAGCACCGTTCCGGCGAGAACTGAATCTGATTGGGAACAAGGAGCCCCGGCTGCGAGCGTTCACGACCGTCGACGGCGCTGGGCGATGGCTGATGGCGCGCCGAGGACTCCCGCGGGACCGGCCCCGCGCCCGCGCGGGCGCGGTGGCAGTGGGCGAGCACATGAATCGCGTGTCCGGCCCCGCTGGCGGCTGGATGATTCAGATGCCATCCGGAGCTGAGACGACCGCGCCGTCCACATCACGTACCCGTCGGGCGATCGTGGCGACGCCGTGCGCAGCCCGTCCGCGTCGGAATTCATTTGGAGGATGGTAAGCAGGGATACACACCGTCACGACGTGTGTAAGTGTGCCAGACATGGGATATTGTGTATCATTGTGTCTCGAGGCGTGATTGAGGCGTGAGGCCTGAGGGGGTTCAGGCACCAGGTTCAATCCCCGAGACGGATGAAAGACAGTGAGCACGCACCAGGGGCGACAGAGCCTCGAACGCTGACGCGGCCTTGCCCAGGACAGCGTGAGGGGCAGACCGAGGAGATAGGGCGCACGTTGATATACAGTATATACAAATGGTACACTGCGAGATGGCTGTGGCTGCGTGGTGCTGCTGTACAGTAAACAAGCAGGAAGGTCCGGTGTACGTAACGGCGGAAAGAACGGGGTCTGTACAGCGAGCGGAGTACACAGCTGCGCACAGGAGAAGGAGAAGCGGAACGCTTGGGAGAAGTCCCGGGAATGCGTGGAGGCCATGGGTGTGGGAGATGGGGTCAGAAGTGAATAATAACGCAGACAAGGTACTACGCGCGCACGGCGGGAATACTATGTACAACTCGAGAAGAGATACAGTGGGGGAGAGCTGACGAAGAAAGGCGAATAGGGCATTTACTAGATGTAATGGCGCGCAAGAAACGCACCCCACAGGAGGATGCTAATTCGTCCTCGTGGGCGTGAGCGCACAGTAAACAAAACACATGGGAAGGGGAAGTGATGGGAATCCAGATGAGGAAATGTAAACCAACAGGCATGCTATGTATACCAAGAACGAACTAGAGGTATCTACTACCGTACATGTACACAATAAACCGACTATACAATGTCCGTATCTTAAGTGATCCGGAATACGGAGGCGAGATGGAGAGAGTGAACACAGATGTTGCAGTACGCGCAGCATAGCATGGGGGCGCGGTCGATTGGCAATGAGGTGCGGACAGGCGAGAGACTGAGAGATGGAGCAATAAAGAAGGCGTCGCATCATGTGCGAGCAGCGTTTGCACAGTGCGTGTGGAGAGGGTCACGCGTCGCGTGATAGGGGAGGGACGAAAGTGGCACCGCAGGTGGGATCGGTGAGCCCCGAGCCCCGAGCATCAGGATGTTGGTGGAAGAGCGCCATGAGCGCGTGGATGGTTGCGAGAGTCGTGGACGAGCATTCGCTGATCCGTAAGATGGACCGGTCGGTAACGCTAGCCTGAAGGGGAGGGGAATGTCGTCGATCAGGGATTTTTTGGCGACAAGCACGAGCATACAGCAAGACAAGGCGAAGCACAGATGGCCCAACGTTCACTCATACTGTTGGTCGCGCCCATTCCCTTGCCCGTTGCTGACGTAGTACCGCTCACGTTCGCGTCCCCGGTCCCAGATGCTGCGCTCGCGTTCCTCCTGATCGCGAGCGTAGTCACGCTCGCGGCCGCGTTCATCCCGGGCGCGTTCCGCCTCAGTCTGCTCCACGTCTGGCTGATACCCAGGAAGCGGCGTCAACAACGTCGAGTTAGGGGGGAGCCTGTTCGACCCGAGGGACACGTGCGCTGCGAGCTCGGGCGTCGGAGAGCCGTTGGCTGCCAGAGCGGGAGGAGGTAGACCCAAGCCTGCCTCCGAAGGAGTGGCGAGGGAGGCTCCGGGTCCCGTGTTGGACCCGATAGGGGGGAAGGATGAATTCGAGAGAGGGCTGGGGTTCGGCGCCGAGGCGGAAAGTGATCCGAGCGAGTGGGGAGGGGGGAGCGTTATGCCTGCGCTGGCACCCGACGCGGTGTAGAAGGGCTGAGGCGGCCGCACACTATGCGCATGTTGCACCGGCGCCTGGGAAGGAGGGTGGGGACGATGAGGCGGATGAGGCGTGCCCCAACTTGGTCCTACAAGTTCGCTGGGCGTGATCCCTTGGCCTGCGCCTCCTGCAGCACGGAAGTAGATGTCTTCCTCCGGCGGGCCCGAGTGATGCGTCAAGCTGATAGAGGGCAGACCTTGGCTGACCTGTGTGTGAGGTGGAGGGGGGTACCGGAACTGCGACATTTCGTCTGCGGGGGAAGGTAGGCCAAAGCGTGCATCCATGCCCATACCGGGACCTTGTAGGGAGCTGTACGACGGCGCGCTTTGCGGCTGCCCCCCAAATGCGCTTTGGGGTTGTACCGGACCTGGGGCCTGTCCCTGCATCGCGCCGTGCACGTAGGAATGGCCAGGAAGGGAATGCGGGTGGGCATGGGGATCAGGGTACGGTTCGACCATGCTCAGTCGCCGACGGACATGTCGATGGTTTCCGAAGTCCTCCATCTGGGTGTGATGAGCGTATTGCTGCATCTCACGCAAGGCCATCGCCTGAGCGTGGGCAGCCTCCCGTTCGCGTTCACGCTCCTGTTCTTCCGCCTCTTTCTTCTGCTGTCGCCATTGTTTACGCAGCTCTTTGAACTCTGTTGGTCGACGGCCGAATTCCAGCAAATGCAAAATGGCGCGGCGAGTTGATGAGTATTGGCATGAGGCATGTTGTGGCACGGGAGCACATACCATTTGGGCTGCGCTTGGGACCGTGCCGCTGCATCGTGACGTGGGCGTTCAAATGGTTGAGCGTACCGTAGGCTTTGGTACACCCCGGCCAACTGGAGTGAAGAGAAAAATTCCATATCTTAGTAAACTGATTCTCAGGGGTTGGAATCACGACAGCGGCATCGGAGGTAGGCAAAAAAGATGTTGTATGATTGAGCGGCAGAAATACAGTTTGGATGACAGCATGCAGACGTTTGGGTATGACTCGACGCAAGACGAAATTGAGACGAAAATGGACGTATATGATGAGGCGTACCTGCACTGATAAAGCCGCTCGATCTCATCGTACCGCCGGCGCGGCCGCTTCTTCACCGCGTTCCCCGGCAATGATACAAACGAGTAAGTCTTGCTGTTTCCAGCAGCGCGAAGGGTGTTACTACTGGACGACAGTTGCTGAGGCGGACGCGCCGTAAGTTGGGCCGATCGACTTGAAGGCGATAGGCGTGACTGAGTTGGAGGCGATGGCAGGCCCGTGGCCGACACATCCGAACCGCTCGCGGCGCTTGCGGCATACAAGGGGGAAAGTGGAGAGCTGACCGATGGGGCGTCCTGCTCTAAGTCAGCGTGTTTGATGCCTGACCCCCACGCGGATACCGCGGAGGGCGGATACGCGTCTGGAACGCCTGCAGAGCCGAGCGACGCGCCGCTGTTGTCGCGCTCGTGGCCGGGATAAGACCCGTATGAATAGGATGAGGATGGACGTGGGGAGACTGGTGATGGCTGCACCATTGTGGCTGAGGGCCCGCCCGAGTAGGCGAACGTATCGTGATGCGCGAGGGGAGGCGGCTGGGGGTACGCTTGGCGTCCGGCACCGAGTACAGGTTCCGACATTCGTCGGTCCAGGGTCTGATTGGGAAAAGGGAAGCGAGAGATGGTGGGGTCGTGCTCATACCTGGGCGGAAACGCGTTCTGGTTGTGGGGCGCGCTCATGGGTTGAGGAAAGGAGAACTGGCGGGAGGCCGAGGACTGGGCCGCGACGGGATTATCCGAAGGAGAGGAGATGGGGGACGGCGAGTAGTTTCCGGACTCGGAAGGATAGAGGAGGTTGTCCGTGTGGATGGACGGGGGGTGCTGTCGGGACTGCTCAAAGTCCTGGTGGGGGTTTGAGGCCGCTGGTGGCTGATTAGGCTGGGTATTGTGCTGTTGATTGTCATATGGGTGTGAGTGTACATGTTGCTGGGGATGGTGCTGATACATGGCGTCGGGACTGGGAGAGGAGTGCGCCGGCGGGCGGGGGACATAGTGGTAGCTGTGAGGGTGCTCCAGGGGAGAGTCGGGATGCCGATGCTCGTCAGCACGCTGGGCGGGGAGAAGTGGCTGGAGCGGGAACCTGTCCACGGCGGGAAGAGAGCGGGGCGTCGCGCGGGGCGGGTAGGAGGGCGCGAGGGCGGGCTGGGGGACGAGGTCGTAGTGGGCGATGGCGGAGGAGGAGGGGGCCTGGAGAGGATGGAGGAGCATCGACGGAGGGACGGAGCCGGAGGAGGCGACAGAAGAGAAGAGCGGGCTCGAGCAGCACTCATCAATATTATCGTCCTCCGCCTCTCCGCCCAGTCCAGCAGGCGCCCGTGCCCCGCCGCGCACGGGTGACCAGTCGCGCACAACGCGTAGGCGCCCACCGCGTCTCAGGGTCCCAGATCTGCACACCGGCGGATCTGGAATCGCGCCCTTCTGCCATCACCCATCTTCCCAATACATTTCCCTTCCAACTCCGCACCCCTCAGATTCCCCTGCGCGATCCCCCCTCCTTCCTCGCCCTCCTTCCATCCGGCCGTTCGAATATTTTAATTTGCCCCCTTTCTTCCATTGGCCACCTCCCCCCTGTCATCACTTCTCCTTTTCGAGCACACTGCACGCAATCTGCCCATTTCCAGCACGCCATGTGCGCGGAAGTAGGTCCTCCCGAGACACTTCTCTCTCCCCTCCCCGCAAGATTATCCGCGTCTTTCGGACGATAACGCAACGTGTCCTCTCCGCCCACGGCCCTCCCTCCGGCCCTACCGCCGCCCGTGTCCCTCTTCTGCCAGCCTCCCGGCTCCTGCCACACATCCTCCCTCTGCACTATCCTTCCCTCTCAGAGCCTCTCTCGCCTCTCTCACTGTCCATGGCTCTGCTCCCCGTCCTGCTGCCTCGATAGCCTCCCTCGCCCGCCGTCCCGCACGCTGTCACCCCTTTTGCTGATGAACGCCACCAACTGTCATACGGCCCATCGCGGCCTCCACGTTGTGCTGCCCAGCTCTTGCTCACTCCTATGTACTTATCGGCACCCGCTCCCTCTCGATTCCCGGTCCCGCCGCATCTCTCGCCTGTTCATTTTCTGCTGCACGTGCCCCATATGCTCATTACATCATTCCGAAGCAGCTCTCATGACGCCTGTCTGCTGGCGCGTCCGTCGCGTGATCGCACCCTGTGCGCCTTTTCTTCTGGCTATGGGCGAGCACTCGTCGCCAGTCCAAAGGACACCGTTTGCCGTCCGGGTACAGTACGCCGTCTGCTTTCTTCCACTCCTGGTCCCAAGTACTGTTCGCATTCTGTCGCAGAGCTCGCGACGTGACAGACGCGTCAAAGGCGTCATCCATTTCGACGCGTCTATCGTCACCGTGCATCCGGGAACCGGGACGCTTCTCTTCCGCTGATCGGTCCCGCCAGCCCGCGGCCGGCCTTCCCGAAGCGTCATACTCACCGTGAACCGAACAGCTTCCCGCGTTTGCTCTCGCTCAGAATTTTCCCACCTGCGCTCTTCCATCGTCCAGACGACGGGCACCTGCCACGGGGACGCGCCTTCTTCCGGCGCTCGTCGCAGCCCGCCCATTCCGCGCCCTCGGAGTTTGTGCGCGCTTCTTGAGCCCTCCCCGACAGCCCATCCTCGGCCATGTGCTGCTGAGTCTGTCGCGAGTTGTGGGCGCAGCACGGGCAGCTGCTCTTCCCCACACTCCAGAACTCTGTCCTCGATCGAGGTGAGCTCCTGCCTCATCTCCATCCTCGGCAAAACCAAATGCCCTCTTATCCGTCCCGCCACGCCGCACCCGAGCGGGTGTGCGCCAGCTGTGAACGACGTCTGCGGTCTGTCGTATGCAGCGCTTGCACAACACCCAGGCGCTCACATCCTCTTGAGCATCATCGCTTCGCTCCCTCCAGCTGCGCAGAAGTCGAGAAGCTCGCGTCCCTACGTAAACGTATGATCACACGCTGACCAGCAGCAGAACCGACCTGTGTAGCGATGTCCACGACGACGATCTGCAACGCCGCGTTCCAACGCAATGTCATCCCCATGAGTTCAGCTTTCCAGATCCAGGTACAGCGGGAATCGGTGGGCCTGTGCAAATCCCACGCCGGCGCACCAACGCACTGTCAATGCCATCTCCAATGCTGAGCGAGCGAGGTCATGACGATACGCACTCGCTGGCTAGCCGGAAGGGCGTCTGGCACTCCACGCTGACATCCCAGTGGACACCAAGACGAGGACACATTTTGATTATGGTTCCTGACGTTTTCCACACTGTGCTCGCAGACATGCTCGGCCTACGCGCGCGAACTTCCCTTGCAAATGGACTCATGCCCGCCAGAGAACGCGTTAATCTGGCAAGTTCTCTGCGCGCCCGCGCCGACGTCGCGAAATTTGCGGCGTCGCAGCTGGCCTCCCCTGCCTTTGACTGTTCTGCTCCGGTGCGAATTGAATGCGGCGCGCCCCGTGCCCCGTCCGCGTCGCGGGACGCGCTTCTCGATGACCTCCGTCGAACGATCCCGTCACCCTCGCTGCACCGACCCACGGACCCGCCTGTCCGCCTGTCCGCGCGGCCGAAGCGAAGCGTGTCATGTCCGGCGCCCGCGTGGGGGACGAAGGCTGGCGGCGACCGCCCCGAAGACGTCTCTTACGTGCAATGGAGAACGCCAGGCAGACAGGGCAGGCGCACTGCCCTTTTCGTCGCCGCTCCCACGTCGCGGCGGTTTCCGTGCAGGCCGTCGCGCTCACGCGGGACGGAGTGGGGTTGGGGATGGACCAACAGCGTTACAAGCTGTTACGTGCGTGGGTCCTCGTCGCCCCGATCGACGTGCTGCGTCCACAGGCCACTGCCTCGGTGCGCCTGGCGGCGCCGCGTACGGTCTGCCACCGCCCCCCGCGCCGCCCCCAGGGCGCGTCGGCAGCGGTGGATATGCTGTGCAGTGCCGCCGCTGCTTGTTCCTTGCTGTTGCTGCCGCTGCTGTAACGGCGGCGTGCCGCCGCGCCACATGGGAGCTGGCGGCTTCCTTCTGCGTCGACACGACGCCGTGCCGTACGCCTGGCTGCTGTGACGAGGCGGCTTCTGCAATTCTCTGCGATCTACCGCCGCCCCATGGCTGCGTCCCGCGTTCCACGCCCGACTCCGCGACACATCTTCGATTGTGCGACTGCGCCCGTCAGGTTCGTACTCTAAAATTTCGAGTCCGGCGCCTGCTCGCCCGCGGGCCTTCTGTGACGTGCGGGCCGTCCGGCCCTCGACGCCCACTTACCAGCTATGCTGGCTACGCTGCGTCAACTTTGTCGACGCCTTCGCCGTTGCTGGGGTTGGGATGGTGGCGCTGGGAGGCCTGCGGCGGGCTGGAAAGCTTGTCGTCCGAGCGCCCCAGCGCCACCATCTGATTCTCCTTTAGTATATGTCTGTTCTCTGACCACTCTGTAACAATAGCTCCCAGACGTCGCCCTGTCCGCAGCGATCTCGAGGCGGCAGGATGTCCGCAGTGGACTCAATGTCGCGCTCTCCGCGCTCCGCCTCAGCCATCGCCGCTTGACCGTAACCTCGACCTGCTCTCTAGAGCAGGCTTCTACGCAACCCTGCATGGGCGTACACGGCCGGTGGTCATCAATACCCATTTTTTGGAGTTTGGCGGACAACGTACGGGGATGTGACCGATGCGGATAGTGCGCCTTGTTGCTTGGCAGGTGAGTATTCCTCGGCGTTTCGGGATTGGGGGGTTCCGTATTGTCAGAATCACCAAGTGGCCGATCAGGATGAGCTGGAGTTTCCGAGGGAGAGCGAGCACTTGGCAGCGGTGCGATGCTACCTCTGCTGCGCCCGAGTTCATATATCGGATGGTTTGAGAGAGATCGATGCGTGGATTGCGATCTCGATGCTCCATCGTTCTCCCTCCGACCTGCTCGGGATTCTGCACTGATGGGCTGCATGTCGACGGCGGACGATGCCACGTTTGGCGTGAAAGATACTGAACGTCGATCCAGACGTCTTCGCGGTGCGATTGGGGCTGTCACCCGTGCACCATCCCGTCGGGTGGGCTTTCGAGGCTTGTACGCATTACGCTGTCATACTGGCTCTCTATACGGCTCCGCTCCTCCGAGGATATATCGTACCCAGTGCAGCTGGTCTATGGGGAACGCCGCCTTCCCACACGTCTGCTACGTGCTTACGGCATCCTCTCGACAGACAGCGCGATATGTATATTCATCGGGGTTTCAACGCGGGTTCCCACCCTGTTGACAACCGTCACTCAACCTCACGCAGCCCGGGAAGACCAGTACAGTACGCATATATTGAGCACTCGGCGCGACGGCGGCAATGCTTCCCTGGACAAACCCGCCCTTCCGTCATGAATGTACGCCCGGCAACACCCCTGAAACATTCTGCTTCCTTCCAGGTATTGAGGTATGTGGTGGAAGCCCAATCCTTGCTGTTGTAACGGTACGCTGACATCCAGCGCACCTCCAGTCTCACGCTCGTAATCTCATCTCTGCGGCCAGGGATGCGCCCCGGCATTGTATGCAGCGTAACTGCGGTCTACGATGCGAGTCCCTGCATCCAAGCCTACCGTAGTCCGCAACTTCGCTGACCGGTTCTTGCATGCTGCGGGGTCAGTAGCCAATGAGCGCGTTCTGCATGCAGTTCTGTCACTCATGAGGCCTGATTACACAACTTCGTAGGCTCACGTCATCCGTTGACTGCAGATCTGATTCCACGACGAAGCAGCCACCTGGTGCGCTGTTCCACCCCGCACGCTTCGCGACTTGCCGATCCAAGCCTTTGTCTAGGCTCTGCGTCAAACGACGGTATGGAAGTTCGGTGAGTGCGAGATAGACGGAACCACACTTGGCAGATGTGTTGATTCCGTCAGACTTCCCTTTCTCCTCGGACGAATTCCAAGCAGAAGATCACACGAGAGAAGTTCGCCACAAACCGCCCCGCTGGAGGTGTACATACATACTGTCGCACTCGCTCCATGCTGACACACCTGATTATTCAGCCGCACTTTCGCCTGACTATAGGCTACGGACAGGGGTGTCCAGTCAGACTGCTTCTGCAGTCTGTTTGCATGCGCCCCGCTGATTTGCAGGTTCGAACCTGTAACGAGATGTGCCCGCCGCGCTCTTGCCTCCGCATTGGACGCGCCTGGATACAATACACAGCCGTGACGCGGCCCTGACCGGAGCGTGCGAATCACGCCGTATATCGTATTCTCGTATTCAGCGCATGCGGAGCACCGACTCCTGGCCCTGCATAGTGTGCACAACCGCGCATCGGTGTGAGGGCTCAAAGGGCACGTGTCGGTTTCTCCGTCCTCCCTGATCACGATTGCGATTGACTGTCTTTGCTTTGATATAGTGTCGGCCGATCTATTCTTGTCTCGCGATGATATTCTGGATACGACGAGATCCGACGGGCTGCCACTGGACCTCGCTGAATGGGCGTCGGGCAGGGCAGAGCGCACGCCACGACCTCCCCGCCCGGGCCCGGAGGCGTCGAGTGCCAGCACGGCATGCTCGAGAGCTGCGTCCGCCTACTCTTCTGTCGCCCACCCCGTCGCGATCATGTTCCTGCGAGGGCGGAAGAAGCATGACGTCGACGCGCGCCGGCACAGAAACACGCAACGAACGCACGCGAGTACGGAGCGCGAACCGCGCTCCGGCCTGCTCTTGACCTTCTAGATCTGGGCGGTGCGCGGGACTGAATGAGCGAGCGGATGGATTCGAGTTCCCGTTTCTGATGCAGACGCAGGCAGAGGCTGATCGATGGTTTCGAAGCGTCGACCGGCCTGTCTGGAAGCGACGGTCCCAGAGCGCCGTGCCGGAGCCCCAGTGCCGTTGAGGCCTGTCCATCCTCTGTTCACCGGGATGGACGCGCTGTTGACCGCTCCTCCTGCAGTTCCTTCTGCACGTTCGCGGTCGCTCGCGTCCGGCGGCTATCGACCTCCATCGGCCTCGCGCGACGGGATTATCGCTGCGCGCCTTGTGCGTGCATTCGCCACAACAGCGCGCGCGCGCGTACGCGGGTGGCGAGCGGCCGCGTCCCATCAAGCCATCGGCACTCAGGCGTGTCGCGATCACCCCGCGCGCGCCCGGCAAAGGCGTACGTACCCAGTTGTACGTACGTTCCTCCGTGTTAGTACGTCCTTACTATGGCTTGCTGTGTACAACTACCCGCCAGGATCGGACTCGGGCATGCTGCGGCACAACACGGATGCCTTTTGGCCGTGTTGGCCGACGCATGCGTCCGTGCGTTGACGGCACCTTGGTTGGGTGCAAGCGGGAAGGGACAACGGGCGTATCCTTCCACGTGAAGGATCGGTCGGGACGAGGACTCGGAGTTCCAGGTGCACTTCGAAACGTTGGTTACCCCCATGTGGAGGACACTAACCAGGTCTATTCGATTTGGATGTTGAACCCTGGGTATGGAGGCTCTGGTGGTATAACGCCTCTAACATAAACTGTGGACCGACCGAATACCAAATGTTATTGGTCTTCCTACGGTGCCTAAACTGGTGCTGATGACTATATGAGCGGAGACTGTGTCATGACGAGATTGTGCATCAGGGGGATGGCGAGCATCGTCGATGTTGCCGGGATGAACACCGGACACATAAACTTGTAGAGACACCTAGCCACATGTACGTACTTGCCGTCGTAGCCCTCGCACAAATGTGTGAGCGGTGGTTTCATCATAACCAGCCTGATCAGGGCTGGACGAATGTCATACCATTTATGTCCGCCCATTGTGGCAATGGCGGCGCTGGTAAGATAGATAGACGCATCAGCTGGATGTTCATAATTGTGGCGAAAGCACAGAGGTTTTCCCCCACTTGTATCTAATCACCAGCACGAGAGTGGGCGCGATGCGAACTGCATAGGACTCGCGATCGCCGCGGCTGGGCTCTGTCAACGCAGGCTTATACATATGGACCTGGACAAATTAGCTGCAACATAGCAGCCCACAACGCCTTGCAATAAACACGGTAGAAAGGAGTGCACATTATCAAACGGGGTACCGTGTGTTGAGAAGCGGGAACGCCGCTGTACACCTCCATCGTTATCTCCCTGCTCGACCCGGGGACATGCTGAGGTTTGCCTATCGGCGACGAACCGCCGTACGAGACCGTTGCGCGGTTCGTGCTTCCTAAAGGGTCAGCCTTTGGCATCACCATAACGGGGGATACCCTTCTTATCCAGCGAAGGCGCGCCAGGGCCGCAGGGCCGTTTTGCAGGGGCGGCCATTGTTCGGGCCCGAGCTGTCGATCCGGTTCATGCGACGCCGACCGCCCGCCGTTGGGCCCCTCCAGATCTTGGACGTTGCCGCGGACACTCGCCACTCGCAGGCGCGGCCGCTCCCGACGACGTCAACTAGCGGCGCCGTCGTCTGTCGGGCCACATTGCGACAAGCTGTCGTGGGCGGTGCCAGTGACGGTGGCGTACCGGAGAATCCATCAACCTGCGTAGGCCGTGGGTACGCCCGGTAGTAGACACAGAGCGCCAACGCCGCGAGGATACAACATAGAGGACCGAGGTCAGGCAGGAGGAACTGTCAGATACAGGGGGGGAGTATGTCGCAGCTGTCGAAACATATCAGGTCCACGGGGCATGGCCTCCGTTGGCGCACCCACCGACGTGTGGTGAGTGGAGGTGGTGAAATACAACAAGGGCGCATGACCAGTCGGACTGAATGCGAACCTTGCGCGACTATTGGGTACCGTGACGGGAAGCAGGGGTCGTCGTGGTCGTACCTCGGCGAGTGGAGGTGACGGGCGGGTGGTGCCTATCACTGCGATCCTGCGAAATAAGCGGACACGGGAACACGTGTTGGGGTTATGCGTGTGATGAATGGACGGCGGGTGCTTACACGTAAGGCCCACTTCCGGTGGCTGCGAGAGTGCGGAGAAGCGCTGCGCGAGAGTCGACGGCAGCGCGCGCGCGGCGGGCACAAGCCTGGGGGAGCGGTGATCGAACAACAGAGCGGCAATCGGACATGCGCCCATGCTGAAGCCTAGGTCCCTTGGAAAGTGACAGGGCGGAGAATTGTGAAGAGCGTCGGAGGTATCGCTCGGGCATACTCGCCTGGAGCTGACTATGAAGCTGTGGTCAGATCTGAGAGTAGGGCTCCATCGTCGTTATGTACGCAAACCCAACCACGCGTTGATGAGGAAGGCGGGACAACAACATGGAGGAATTGCGACGAGTAGGCCATACATACACGGGGGAGGCTGAGTCAGTATGCGACCACGTGCAACAGCAATCTCTTATGCATGCCAGCTGTGTAGCAAACGATTTGTCTGTCTCGGTGAAACAGCCTGGTTGGGACTAGGAGGGCTTCCGCGGCGTTGCGGACAGTGCTGACGACGGTGGTTGCGTTCGGCGATGTATGGCTTGCTCACCCAATAGTCGGAGTCCGAATTGGAGCAACGCGATATTCCCTCCGCGGGTTTACGAAACCCAGACGTTTGTCATGGTCAACCGGTGTTGCATGACATTTCGAGGTGAACCGGGGGGGTCCGGTGGGCATGAACGCGGCGTATCTATTGTGTTCATCGGGTCAGTGTTGTCATAATATCCGAGGAGCCGACGTGGTTATCGTAGGGCTCTTCCATTGCAAAATGGCGGAGATGAAGGGAGACCTTCCTGCATCATGCATGACCCTGGGGGTAGCTCTCGTGCACATGGTCTTCCAACCGCTCAAGCGGTTGCTCCGTTATACAGTATGTTGAAACGCAGCCCGCCGAGGCTGGGTAGGCTTGACTGTGTTGATGGAACACTCATGAGATCACGTATCGTGCTCACCGTGCCACCGCGTATCTTCCGTTAGCAGCGACCCGCTTGTAGCTGCATATGGAATGCCGATGACCGGAACGACAATGATGCTCAAGCCAAAACCCACAGGCATTGTCGTGCGCTACGCACTGCGACGCAATCGTCAGCTTGTATCCCATAGGATGACCGAGATGGCCGTACTGAATCAGGGTAGAACGTCACACGCGTCGAATGAGGCGGAGAGCCCGGATGCAAGAAAACGCCCCGGGACTGCACATCCGACTTATCGACGCGCCGTCGTAAATTGCAAGGTTTGAGAAGCCCTGCAGATCGGTTGCGGGGACAGGTTCTTCGCCATTGCAGGCCCGGGTGCCCATTCGATTCCGCAGTACAAGGCTTATTCGGCCACGGCGGCGTGCGCCAGGACCACGAAGCCCGCCGCCGCGAGCGTCCGCGGCCGGGTCTGCGTGCTTCCGCGGGCGCGACGACATCCTGACAAAAGGTCGGCGCATACAGTTGAAGGTCGAGCGCCAGACCTGCAGGGGACAATACCAATTCAGCGATCAGCAGAGCGCACGGTCGACTTGTCCGCCTCGGGTACATGCCCAAGGAGACGTCCTCTCTGGCGGCCCGTGCACAGGCGCAGGGCGTGTCTGACACTGCGCGCGCCGTTGACACAAACTCCCCGCGCCGTCAGCGGAGCAAGGCAGAGGCGCCGCGACGGCGCGGAGTATCCGCAGTTCGCGCACGCACCTTCCGTGTATGGGCACCGTCGCCTTTATCCCCCGAAGGCGAGAAGCGGCCCGCGCCCGAAGAGAGGAAGCCCAGAACCGCCCCTCTCCCCATCGGGGCACACCAGGAATAGTGCTCGAGGGGCCGTGGACGAGCGCGCCCCAGGACCGCAAGCGCGGGCGGTCGAGCGAATCGCGCTGTGCGCAGTTACGTCTTCGCGAGCCCGGAAGCATTGTGTTCGGGCACGGAGAAGGTCACGCCCAGCGAGCGGTTGGGGATGTCAAACCATACCGCTGCAAAGCCGATTTGGGCCCGAAGACGCTTGCACGCTGTGCGCGATCTGCGATTTGTGCACCGAGCGGCTCGTTGGAAATCGGGCGCGCTGTCAGAGAAGCAGGTGATGGTGGAGAGATAGTAGTAGGAAGCACACACGGGAGAATTACAGGGAGTCCAAGGGTGGCTGGCGATCGTATCAGCCGCCAGCGGCGCGTACACGGCGACTGAGAGGTTGCGTGGATCAGCGCGGGCGGGCGAAATGCGCCTCTCCACAAGTCACAGAGGGCGGCCGCTGTCAGAAAAAACAATAAGCCTGATCGTATACATACGCATTGGGAAAACCTACCGACGCGCGACTCGGACTGAGTGAAGCATTCGGCCCTTTGATTGGACCAACTGCAAGCGTCGCTTGTCGAGCGTGTGCTCAGGACCAAAGACTCGGCTAGGTCCCAACATGTCATCCGGTATGTTCAAAGTGAGAAGATACTATCTGTCCGACATGAAGTCCCGATATGCTGTGCAGTCTCTGTTGCTTGAGCAGTGGAATGTGAGCCCGACAGCACGATGCTTGGGACGGTTTGAAACCCTGAGGTATGGTAAGAAGCATGGAGTCGCGAGAATCTAGCGGACCCACAACGTTTACGATAACTTCTGCTGCTTCATAAACAACAACGGCCCTCTGTTCGGCAGGAAGCCTTCGTCCTAAGTGCGTGACGACATGTAGAACGCGTGTGCGGAATGACAACGACATGGCATTCACGCCGGATCCAAGAAGATCACAGGAAGCGCGACGGCGACCCGTGGCCAGAGCGACATTGCAGAGCCGCTGGGAACTCAAAGATATCCACGGCGCTCCTCTGCGACGTGCGTGGCTCCGAGATCGAGAGCCGCCGAGTATATTGCTCCCGAGGCGGAGGAAGGGTAAAAAGAATACCCGACGCGCTCTCGCGAACGGCTGACATGGCTTCAGTGGCGGGATGGGATCACACATATGCACATGCGCAACAAGACCCGAACGCACCCACGCAAACATACGGCTTCACGCAGTTTGTGCGGGTGCGAAGGTCCGAGACCGACGGGAAACAGTACCTGGTGATCGAGACGCCAGCTCAGGGGACGCTTCCGCTTCGGAGCGTTGCGAGTGTCTCACAATGGTGCACGCGCATCAACCATGGTCGTGGGGTGGACCGCCGCACTGCATAGGCAGTCTCGCGTGGCTGCGCGTAGTCCAATGGTTGTAGCAGCCTCGGTTGACTGCATTGGCACTACTTGAGTTCCTCAACAAGCAATCGATACGTAGCCATGTGTACGGATAGTAGCCCACTAACAGGCTACCCCGTCTTGAGCCCCCGATATCTGACCAGCCTGAGTACTCGTCAAACCGTCAAAGAAGGCACATTCAAACCGGTACTCACTGAAGAATTGTTCTCGCGCGTCTCTGATACCTGGTGCTGCGCGTTTGCAGTCGTCCAACAGAAAACAGGCCGCGGTGCCGAAACAATGCGGCGAAGCGGCGGGTACTCCCTCCGGAACGGGAACTGCGATCTCTGGTGGCTATCAGCATGTTCGCAAATGACGATGGAGACATTCCCACATTCTGACCACGCGTTTTCTCACGACCACAGCTACTGGCAGTGCCTAGACAGTGAAGTTGGCCATTGCGCAATGCGTATGAGGATCTGAAGAGGAAGGCCGAAAGACCCCTTCAACGCCCGTCCGGTGTCATGCGCGCGACAGGTATGACTGCTAGCGTCATAGCATCCAATATCCACCGCAGGCCAGACGGGCTTGGCCACAGGCACGCAACACAATATGCAAGGGGATACTCACAGTATGGGGTTTCATTAGATATCACCTGATGGTCGTACTGACAACTGCCGAACCTGCGGGGTAAGAATTCCACATCGAGAGTGGATGTAAAGTTGTGATTTCCAGCGGATGCAATCCCGTCCCGACGCCGTTGTCAGTCCCAGGCAAAAGATATGGGGACTTTCTCGCAATCTGTGGGCAGCGCAACACTCGAAGGTCGACCAAGAGGAATCCGATGCGATCACAGACCGACTGGGTGCCATTCCAGCCTGATGGCCTCAGATGCCCAAATTGGCGATGTGGGCTGTTGCAGGGAATATAGCCGCCCTTGGTACCTTCGTAGTCAGGTAAACCAGTTGGCGTATCTGACACTGTCCGATTGCCTGCGGTCAATGGAGGCCTGGCGCAGTATATTTGAACGGACAGGTCGACGACGTCAGCGAGGTTCAGGCACGGGCGGGTCTTCAGGTGACATGGACCATCCAGACTCCAGCATGCCAAGGCACGAGAAGTATTCTGTCATATGTATGAGGTGCTGAGAACAACGTGTGGTTCTACAGGTGCCTGACATCCATCAGAAGCGTCCACAGTATACGAGGCAAATGCTGACCGCAAATTTGTAACCGGTCAGGAGAGGAGTGGGTGCAGCAGCAACATGGCGTGTGCGCCAGACGACCGTATGAAGCGGTAATGACACAAAGATATATCCCCTAAGTGACCTCGCAATTGCCAAGTGTCGAGAGTGCACTGCTACACGATATGCGATGTCATGTTGCGATTTATACCAGCCAGTTATGGACATAGGCGATTCAGGGCACTGGCAATTGTGGTTTCCACAGTTTTGTCTGAGAACCTATACAGAGCAAGTAGAGCGAGGTGTTGTAGTAGGACGCTTGAAGCACGACAACTAGCTTAGACTCACCGCCGCTTAGGCCGTTTGCCTTGGCCACTCCAACCTCGCTCACGGACAATGCGTAGCACGACCAAAGCGGCCTCCCACACATGTATATATATGCCCTGCCTAGAGTACAGAATCCCCAACCAGTTCCCTTTCCTTTCCTCTCCCAGCGTGCTCGAACTCCAACACGAGGGGGCGAAGGGAGAGGGCAAGGAGCGTCCAGGTGAGTCACGACGCGACGCGCGCTGTGACACGTTGATACAGTCAGGTGCGCGTGTGACTTGAGGGCGTAGCGCGGAGGAATGGGCGTCCGCCGTCGCCGCTGGATCGTTGAACGAGGCCGGGAGTGTCTTTGTGCAGACGACATCGATCTGCGTCCTGTTCTTGTTCACAAACAGCTTTACCTCTTCCTTTGCTCTGCCACTCATGCGTACGAGGACATCCAGCCTTAAAATGCTCGCAGCTACATCAGCCTCTACCCCCGCGATCGCGAGCACCTATCACCTCAATCGACGCTCAGCCGGTCTAACCCGTCCGTTTCGTGGACCAAAATCAGACCCCACACCAGCTTCACCAGGTCCGTTAACTGCTTAGATGTTACATTTACTGTCTCAAGCAACACCCGTGTATGTAGCTACCCGGGCATCCGAGCCAAGTACCTCCAATATGCCCACTCCCGCTACACGCAATGCACGTAGTCGTGCGATACCGTCAACGCCTGTCAGCGCACTGCCTTCCCCTACAATGACTCTAAGATCCGCGTCCTCTCCGGGAACGTCGTCTGTGCGGCTGCGTGCCATGCCCACTACTGCGGTAGCTCCACCCCTGCGAAGAACAGCGCGGACACGTTGCAGCTCTTCCACCAGTGCCCCGCGAACGCCCCAGAAACGCAAAGCAGAACAGCCTGAAGCATCCTCTTCTGCTTCGTCAAAGCGCAGGCGCACTACTGTGGTGGATGATGAGACGCGAGCCCGCGCCCAACGCCTGAAGGACGTTGAGAAAGAGCTCCGCCAGCGGGAGGCGGCGGTTAAGAAGCGTGAAGCGGCGGTCGTAAAGAAGCAGAACGTTCTCAAGCGTGAGGAGGCGAGGCTTTCACGAAAGCGCCTTGACAACGACGCACGCAGACAGGCTCTCCAAGCCAAGATGCGCGACGTCGAGGCAGAGGAGAAAGAGTGTAGGAATCGTGAGAGGCAGCTTGCCTTGCAGGAGAAGGCCGTCGCGAAGCAAAAGACCGGGACTGCTGTTGAGAGCTCAGATGCTTCCAAAACGGCACAGTCCAAGTGGATTTTGAGCCATCTTGAGGATCAGTTTACGTGCTCTCTGTGAGAACAATACCCTCTCTGAATGTACTGCTCTCTGCTCACACAGTATTTTACGACCAGATGTTACGATGTGATGTATGTCCCTCCGCCACATCTTCTGCCTCCTTACTGACAGTTCATCTACAGGGCTTGTCCATACACGCTGACACCCGGCACCTGCGGCCACTCATTCTGCGCACTCTGCATTCTGAAGTGGTGCTTCACGTTGGTGCACCGGCAATGCGGGTACTGGCATGACTCGCTCGAGTGTCCCCTCTGCCGCACCGAGCTCCCTTACACGCCCGACCGGACTCCACGCTCCGCCTTCACCTTCCCGTTCACTCCCAACCGCCTCGCCGATGCTGCAATCAAAGCGCTCTTAGAGAACCTGAAGAGCTTGCAGCCTTCTGCAGGCAGCGCGCCCCGCAGGACAGGCAGTTCCAGTCGGACCAGGAGTCGTGGACAGGTTGCCGGACCGTCTGCTTCCGCCCATACAGACGGTGTGTCGCTGTGGCGGGAGGGCGGCGCGTCTCTGACCGAGTGGCAAGACCGCGAAAAGTAAGTGCCGTGCATTTAATGGCTGCCCAATGCACTTTCTGATCAGTCGTCGTGTCCGTGCCCCGTCTCCGTCATCTCGCAGACAAGGACGAATAGAGATGTCGCGCCTCGCGAACGAGTGGCGAACTCTCCAAGGAGATGAGTTCATCGCTTTCATGGACCGCCTCGGTATCTAGCTCTTCTCATCGCGCTACGATCGCACTGTAATTGTACTCGCCCGTATCGCTTCATCGCTGTCTATCCCCATATTCGCTAGCGTATCGTACTGTATACCGTGTAATACGAGCCTGACTGATCGATCCTTCCTGTTTTAATCTGTGTAGCCGCGTCACTTGAGCCCTCCCACGAAACCAAGAGGCAAGAGACGCATGCAAATATGCCTATCAGCTCACAGAGTCATGAACATGCCACTCAGGACTTGCTTACTTGTCAACATACTGTAGGTGATGGTGAGCGGAATGCCCCGCATCGTACATCCGCAGAGCGCCTCCAAGATATGCGCGCTCAGGACATCAGTGGTCCAGCCGGACCCGCTGTCGTTGATGTGGTCAAGCGTCGTGCGGACGAGGTGTACCGACAGCCGCTGCAAGCTCGAGAACGGACCGCGCGATATGCACAAGGCCGCGTCGATGTCCCGCAAGGCGGTGAGCCCTTGGGGGACAACACCGTCGGCGGACGACGGCCCGCCGAGCCCGAGGTCGCTCGCGTTCACGAGCCAGTTCACGCACAGCTCACGCACGTCCGCGTCGCGCAGTTGGCGGACCACCACCCCTCCGGGTATGGGCCCAGACTTGTCGGGTAACGGTCGAGGCGCTGCATTACTGTCATTGTCTCGACCAGCGTGAACCGCGCAAGGGCTGGATCGGAGCGGCCGTGGTCAACCTGCTCGCGAGAGACAGTGCGGACAAGAGCTCACGTTCGAAGGTCAGGTAGGTATCGATATCTGGTCCTACGCTGATGTTCCCGACGGCGGGGCGGGACGCCTTGAACGTCGCGTCGGGAATGTAACTCTCGCCAAAAAGCTGTCGAGCATCGGTGACATGATGGTCAGTGAGCGAGCGGCCAAGTGGTCGTACTCCGCCTTATCGACAAATCGACTACATTCTCGCCGAAGCCCAGAGGTGCTGACCATGTGTCGGCAGACTGTTCCATGTCGCCCGTCGACTCCAGCCATGAGCAGTCTGCCAGTTTGAGGGCAGTCAGCTCCATAGAGTAGCACGCGACCAGGGAAACAAACGCAGGAAGGTCCTCAAACACGTAGCTCGCGATTGTGAGCTCTTCCACTGTCCTGCTGAGCGAAAACCGGGCCGTGAATGGGGACAGTGGGCACACCAGTATATTCATCACTTGGGATCTTAAAGAAAGACGGCGGAGGTTGAGGAGGGTCGTGACCGCCTCGTCGGAGAACGTGACGTCCCAAGCCTCCGGCAAAGGGTAGTGATGCTTCTGGGGACCAAGAGCTCGAGTGTCTTTGCCAGGGCTCCCGGCGCTGGGGAAGCCTTTAACGTACTGGAGAAGAGACCTATGGTGTGCCGGTTATCGTCGAGCGACATGGAACGGTAGAGGAGGTGCCGTGCTCTCCCCAACCATGCGGAGCAGGTCAGGGCGCCTGCTCGTAGTGAGACGCAGGATCGGGTAAGTACGACTCAGCGGCCGCGTCAGCTGGGACGTCCGCTGGGAAGCGATTGGGAGTGCATGAGCATACGATGCAGTACATGATGGTACGTGACAGCGAGAGACCCTCTTGGGAGGACATTATGTGAAGCTAGCACGCTTCGGGCGCGCAAATGGGCTCTGCTGAGGTGACTTGTTAGTAGTTGAACGATAGTCGTCCCGCACCTTACTTCGCTCAAATTGGGTAGCTAACGTGGGGTCCGGTACCGCTGACGGACCCGCACATGTTTTTACGGACAACTTTTGGATCCACGGGTATGGGTGATGCCCCAAGTTGTGAATATCCGCGGGTTCCGGCTACATCACTCCTACTATAGCCCGCGACCCGCGCTCGGAGATTCTGGAAACATGGGACTGCATCTACTGGGCTTCGCCGTCGATCGAGGTCTTCCTACGTATCAAAGAGGGGACTGACCATTCGCAGGCTGATAGTCGGTGTTAGTTGATGTCGGGGGTATAGGTGATGCTGAGCGGCACACCTCGCTTTTGACACCCGCTAAGTGTATCCATGATCCACGGGTGCAGGGCGTCCAGCTTCAGGTGGAATGGTCCTCTGAACAATCCACATCATAGACACAGTCCGAGTAATAGCCTCCGCGTGTGACGCCGATATGTACGGACAGTCGTTCCAGGTGCGCGAAACGGCGTCGATGTTTATCAAGCTTTGCAGTCCCTCATAGATGACGTAAAGTGTCGGTGGAAGATCGTTGATACATACCAGATTCACCGTGCGGATGGACGGGTCGTGAACGCGAGAGAGTACCTTCGCCATCCACTTGGAGGCGGGGTCGCCCCATTGCCGGTCAGGGTCAATGATGAGAGTCAGCGTCCAACGTCTCGAGTTCCTTGAACCACGGAAGTTCTGATAACCCTCAGCGACCACCTCTCGGTAAGATGTATTCCAGGACGACTCACCTGCATAAGTCTTTTTGGAGGGCAATGTCGGGCCGAGGGTGAGGGTCTTGAGACCCGGGGGGCAATTGCTAAGCACTAGATCTATGGTTCCATATGGCAATGATTTAGTGTTCTATCATGGAGCGACGACATCGTTGATTATTAGGCTCACCCGCAGGAATCATATCCTTCTCTTAGTCCGGAACTGTTGATGACGTCTCGCGAAATCTATGATTTCACAGGGACCTGTAACTTGCCCATGGTACAGAGTTCCAAGGCCTTCGACTGGTAAAATGTGATTCTGTACAAGGCATACGGAGTGCCAAAACCTTTGGAAGTGTCTCAACTTCTCAGTAATCGTTTCGGAAAACTTTCCGTGTCAAGGGTCCTGGACTTGTCGGGTGCGTGCTGTGCAAGCAACACATCGGCGGTGACACCTCGTGTGTTGACAACCTTACGACTGCATACAACAACGAACAGCGAGATGAGAGCATCCGACCTACAGTACACGCAAGACAGTACAGCACTCATAGATAGAAGCAACGCTCCTTCAACGCTCGCATGCCGAACAGCTCCTACGAGTGCGCATCCCTGATGTTAGCCTATCAAACCTCGGTCATAATGCCAAACAGAACGCACCCAATCCGCAGGAGTAACCCACAAGTCAGCAATGCTGTCCATCTTCCCGAGCACCGCGGCGCCCTTCCAGGCGAGCACGCGCGGGTCCACGTCCTTGGGCGGCGGGATGATCTGCACCTTCTCCATGTTCGGCACGAGCGGCGTCGCGATGGCCTGCAACCTGCGCGTCCCCCCCACATCCCATATCAGCACTCGCCAGCCATCCCCTAGCGGACGCGGGATATACGCACCTGCTCTCCAGCGCGTGCGCCATGCCCGGCACGAGCGCCGTCCCGCCGACGACGAGGACAGCCTGGAGGTACTTGCGGATCTTCTCGTCGCCGCCGGCCGCCCGCGCGCTGTTGAAGATCGCGACGTCCAGCGGGAGCTTGCTCGCCTCGAACCCGACGTCGATGTTGTACGCCCTGAACCCGAGCGGGATCATCTGCGGGGGCACCATGTGCGCCACCTGCGGAGGCGCCGCCGGCGCCGCCGTCGCCGGCTTGGTCTCGATCTCGTCGACGTCGATGATCTCGACTGGGGCCTCTGCTGCAGCTTTGGAGGGCCCGGCTTCGGATGTAGGGGGTGCGGTCTCCGTGGAGGGAGCCGCGTCGTCGGCCGCTTTGGAGTCGGATGGCTTCTCCTCGTCCGCGCCCGAGGTTGACGGCGCAGCTGACTCGCTGGCAGGGGCAGGCGTGGCGTCGGTCATCTCGACGTCCTCGTCCTTGACGCCGTTTGCGGACGGTGGAGGCTCCTCGCCCGCGGGCGTGACGGGGGCAGTGGCGGAAGCTGCAGGAGCGTCCATAAATTTTGATACGGCGGGTGAGACTGACTGCTCACCACTGGGTGCCTGTGGTGTGACCGCAAGCGATGGGCCCTCCGTGGCGGGGGTTTGTAGAACTGGAGTCGCGATTGGCGGGGTTGTTCGAGGCTGATGGCGGGGACCAGTACGGGAAAGAGATGTTGCGTCGAGATCAACATGGCTTGGGTCTGCGGATGTCACCGTGTATGCGGTTAGGTTGCTGCACGTAGTAGGACATCTAGCAGAACTTACATAACGCTCGGTGAACTTGTCAGAGCTCTGCTCAACCATTTCCTCCGCCATGTCAGGAGCACGCGTAAGGAAGCGCATACCTGCCTTTTTCCGGTCGAATTCAATGACCCGTGGCTCAAATAGACACTGGCGCACCCGTCAGCAGTTGTTACACAATGTGATAGATCGAACTGACCATGGGCGCAAGGATGATTTCGTCGTATGCACGCAGACCATACTTCTCCGTCGGCTTGCCCGGTCGCCTCACGGAAAAGTCATACAAGTTGAGCGCCACATCGCCCTGAGATCATGCCGTTCAATTGACGATCCAGCCCTGTAGCGGTGGATCTCACCTCTGCTAGCGTGCATAGGCGTGCCTTGAGGTCCTCTATGACGCTCCAATCATACGACCGTGCAAGGTCAAGATCCCTGTATGGGAACCCAATCTTCTCGAGCAGGACATAGAGAAACTCGGTTATGTCATTTCCACCCATGCTCAACACCATCCTTCAAGATATGAGCAAATAGACCAAATCTTCCGGAGGAGACACCGACGTTACCTGGTGTCTGCGATGACCAGGCCATCATCCACACAAGCGATGCTAGTCTTGACTGCGCCCATGTCGACTACGCACGCATTCGAAATGCCGGCGCCGTATGTGGCTGCTAATGATTCCTGTGAATGTAGGGTCAGCCAGAAAACGCAGTATCGCTGGATGTGTCAGTACTTGCTGAGCACAGAACTGCTTGAACCCCATGTCGACCATCAGTATCCTCACAAGCCCCTCGACATACAGTCGATCGTAGTAGTCTGGGATGACTAGCACAACGGAGTACTCCTGCGCTGGCGAGATGAGCACGGATCCAAGTGAGCAGCTCGATCCCACTGACCTTGTACGTGCTAGGTTCAATACCCTTCTCCTTCAACGCTTCTCGGAGTATAGTCTCGATGTCGTTGTACACCACTTGCATCGAAGGATAGTCGCGGGTGTTGAAGTTGCCGCCATAGATCGGCCACCGAACCACGTAGCCCATCTTTTCAGGATCGGCGAGACGCAATGCCTTCTCGCCTACGTGATACGGCTCGTCCGATTCAGAGATCCAGTCGACACGGTAGGGGTCATTGACCTCAGGGATGACCTCCGGCTTGAATTGCTCGTTGAAGCTGGTAGCGATCGACGCAGCGTTTGGTGTGACACGCAATTTGTAGAAGCGCATGCGATCGCGCAGTGAGACTGTAATCGCGGCAACCTTGGTGTCGAACTGGGCGAAGGTATGTTCAGCGAATGTACAAACATGGTCGGGTGGGTGTGGGCTCGAACAGGAGCACGTACAGGATCATCCGAAGCTACGTTCACGCCGTACTCGTCGCCGCTTGGAGCAGAGGTGGAAGGAGTGGAACGTCTCCTGTCCTCCTTGGGCCGTGAGATGCCTTGCACATACACCGGGCGTGGTACGGGGGGAGTATGCTTGCGCGCGATCACATTCGGTACGGTCAAGGGGGTCACGTCCGACGCGCGACCTATTCGCAAGAAGCGCGAGCCAGGGTGTATCACGATGACCTTCGACCCTCTCCTCGTCTAGAGGTCACCAGGATGTCAGACACGCGAGCCACCGCTGCGTTGGACTACGAACCTCTGTAGGGGTGGCAGACCCGGTCTCGTCCAGTACCAGTCTCGACCTATGCGCACGGATAGCGTTCCTCGACCATAGGGTTTGCGATTCCGCCTTGAGATACGTAGACCCGACGTGCTTTGGGTTCAAACTGTAGACGAGTGTTGAGCCATTCACAGTCGCCAGAAGTCAGCCTATCCACGGTACTGACGCGAGGGGGACATGGAACGAGGTATAACGCAGCGCCGACTCGTCTCGTTTCGCATTGGGGACACCACGAGGCATGTTGGAAACAGTTCAGTTCAGTCGTCAGACAAATGGTCCCGTCGAGGAGAGTAAGTCATGGAAAACGAAGGGAAAGGCACTCGCGAGTGTTACACCCATAACCGCTGCATGATATCAACCTTCCTCGGTGTAGTGAAGAAGTCCATGAACTCGCTCCGTCCCAGCGAGATAAGCTTGCGCTTCATATCAAAGCTAGAAGCTACGACACTATCGGCCTGGTGGTCTAGTAGTATGATTCCTTCTTAGGGTCCTGTGGCATTTGGAGGAGGTCCCGGGTTCAATTCCCGGCCAGGCCCTTTTATTTTATTTTCTCCCACTGCAAACATATTCGGGCCTTGCACGATCATCCACTCTCAAAAGAAAGGAATATTCGTATTGCAGGAGATGATGTTTGAATGCACTGCTCACAAGACGGTCGCCATCCATGGTACACCATCCAACCTCATCTTGTCTCCATGCCGTCTGAACGGTACAGTAACCCTCTCCACTGGTGGTAACGGTAGCGGCTTGGCAGGTTCGTTGGTATGTTCAGCGTTTTGTCAGTTTGACAGCCGCTTGAGGGGCCAGACGGTATGAAACTTGATAATGCATGTAATGTGGATCAAGTGAACGGTGTTACAGCAGCGGCGCAGCTTCAGCACGCCGCGCTGATGACTGGCGACAGCTTGCTGACTGGGATCGCCATGTCTCTGTCATCTTCGCTGTGAAGCATACAACCAACGGTCAAGCCCACTGCGCTCGCTTCCAATGGCGAACGCCGACCAACAGGACCTGGACTCCTCGGATTCGGACCGCTGTCAGAGCGCCTGGAACTATTTCCGACCTGAAACATACGCACAATGTCCCGGGCGCGCGGCTGGCCAATGTGTGCAATATCACAAGTAGAGGAGCACGTTCCCTTCGGACACGGTCTCACACGAAGCGGACGGCAAACGTCACGCTCTCGATGGAACCCGAGCCAGGCGTCTGCCCGCACCGCATGTGGACACCGTCCGCCGCTCGGGTAATGTATGAAGTAAGAAGCAGAAAGTGATATTGCGTCTAGCTGTAGGTGTGAGATACATAAAGTGCAAAAGAGGAAACACATCATTGAGGCTACTCACCAAGCAGTCCGAGGGTGTTACGTCCGTAAAGCGGAGCGGTACTAACCGGTATGCATCGCCACACTGAGAAGCTATGGCCGCCGTGCTTCTTGCGGCCGCCCGGAGAAGAGCCATCTGGCAATGACGGCTCGCTTCAGCGTACCGGTATCCAGGGATCGCATCTACTGTCCTGTCGTCGTTCGGAACAGAGCGGGGGCTCGCAAGCCGTCGGCATGAGGCACTCGGAGTAAAGGCCGGTACAGCTACACCCGCGGTCACCCGTAGTTAGGATCATAGATTGTCGTAGCTTGCGCAGTCAACTCGTCTACAGTTGAGCAGTAATCACACACCATTCAGGATGAGTCGTACGGTTATGTCGCTCCGGTACGGTTCCGGTGTCGCAGAGGAAACCAAGGGGCCTGGAGGAGTCTAAGCTGGAACAAATCAACAACTCTTCCGTTGTGCAGTCAAACACAATATCTAAAGCGTTCCGCTACTTCATAGTTTCACAAGCACACATACCAGCGCCCAGCGCCCCTGCCCTGCGGATCTTAATGAGATGGACGGTGAATCGACGCCATGCAGTGACTCTTGCGGCTTACCAGGTTCCGACCGCACGAGTGTCAGGATACATGCCCCAAGAGCAAAATAAAAGTCATCGCAAGAAGTGGGTTGTTTCTGAAACATAGCATGCACAGTCGCGCTGAGAAAACATATGTACGTCTACGCAGAGTGAGTTGGTCAGCGAGCACTGCGCGGGAGACAAAGACAGCTTGAAGCGGTCAGATGGTCGGCCTCAGTGCAATGTTTGCCGCAATTCTCTGTAGGAGCATCAGAGAAACTTTGAGAGAGTATCGGACCGCCGGTCGGGTGGGTCTAGTGACAAGCCACTGGTGTGGTGGATGGTGGTCCGAGGGTACTACAACGACTGGCGCCGGTGATTGTGGTTACCTTCCAAAACGGTCGATTGTCCACAAGCCTCGAGGCCGGCTTCGGTAGACGCCCGCTGCTCGCTCGGGCCTCTCGCCGTCATCATCGCCGGCGTCGAGCAAGGTGCCTCTGGCGGTGATCATGAACTCCCTTGTATTTGCACACATCTGCTCATGTTCTGAGCCCCATTGAGCAATGCTCCATCTCAACGCCTCGTTCGTCCCAGCTTCGGCAATCGCTCCGGGGTCTGTACGTCCGGACGGCCTCGGTGTCGTGTCTCCAGAAACGCAATCAACTGCAGGTGGCATCCGGTCTTGCTCTACATCCGCCGGGTTCCCCCCCTTGTTCCTCAGAAGGCTTCGCGAGGAGCCTCGTGCAATACGCTTGCATATCCATCCGCGCCGATCTGTGTCGAGAAGTTCCCCGACCGCGCGCATTGACATCGCATGCTTGTCCTGAGGCCGGAAGAGTGTATGTCATGCTTGTCCTTCCGCCCACATTGCACCAGCAATTGCAAAGTAGGTGCTGTGCAACCCACCGGCATATCCGTTGGCCGCATCCAAAGCCATTTTGCCGAGCCAACGCCTTGCAACCACTCACTGCCGAACCGAGTCAGCAACAAGAGCCCATCCGCACGTACGAGAGTATACCGTGCCTGCAGAATCTGTATGTGCATCTGTACTCGTCTTCATCGCCACCGCGCTGATCCGACACTCGTACTCGACCCGTCCATATTACCTTAATGTGTCTGTACCCAGCGCGCAGCTGCTCGTGTCTACATTCCCATCACGTTGCCACTGCGGCTTTGTACTCAAGTGAGCCTGCACCTGCACCTCGCCCCGAGGCTATTGGGATCTCAGCTGAAATGATATATGTCGATCTAATCTCACACAACCAGAATTTGCCTGGCGGGAACCCCTGACGGTTGCCGCATTCCAGACATTCCTGCCCCGACGAGATTTAGATTGCGCACAGGGGCGGGATTACGTCCACGCTCGAATACTGCTACGTTTGGCAGCAAGCTCGCAGGACCCGCGCGGCCTTCTCCCGCGTGAGCGTGCACAATCCTGCGGCCCTCCCGAGTCGCGCCCTGTGAAGCGCACCGCTGCCTCACGAACGCGATCTTGTTGTATAGTGACAGGCTCTGAAGCCGACAGAACCGGAGAGCGACTCCCCTGCTGTGGCCCAATCTACTGCGCCGTTCGGATGGGGAGCCACCGAGTGATTATCGCCCGGAGCCGGAGTCTGAGTTGACTCGACTTTGTTCTTGAGCTCCGAACATCACATCCGGTGCTGCGAACAGCTGGACACACACTGGGCTCGCATCAAGCTGAGGCAAGGTAAAGAAATTTAGTAGTCGTACTCGCTGACTCGGCCTGTTCAGGATTTTGCTGTGGCACTGCATGCCCCAATGGGTGTGTCGGACTCTATCTACCTGTGCAGACGCCCTTGAATGATTGTGTGCGCAACACAGTATTGTCTCCTTTCAGGGAGTTTACGTCCACGTTGTTCTACTGTGCCGCTACAATCCGAACCGAAACACTCTGCGCCTGCGAATAGCCGACAGGTCCGCCGTGGGCGTCTCCGGCTCCCGTAGAAAGTTATGTCCCTATTCCATCTAAGCGTCACAATCTCACCGTAGCCCGTAGTAGGTCACAATCGGAAAGTGAGACCTCCGAACATAACCACGTCTCCGTCACTACAATTCTCACAGCCCGTCGATCCTCACAGCCAGGTGCGTTCGGGAAGGAATACCTGTCCCATGCGGCGTAGTCTACTGCCAACCCGCTTGGATCACTGAACGTGGCACGTCCGATTCCATTGTTCGATTCAAGGCACGGTTAATGCGTCTGACGACTATCGTCTCGAGCGCAGTCAACTATGTGCGTATGGGTATATATGCTACGGGTGTACCTCCTGAAGAGCATGCAACCACCTCCCCATCCTTGTCATATCCGCACGTACCATGCAGTCTTCCTCTTCCCAGCCTCCTCTTGAACGTGGTCGGGCTTGCTCCCGTTGCAGGTAAGGGCCTGGCTGCACCTGCTGGAGTCAATCCTGACCGACTTGCTCCGCGTTTTGCAGACGTAGAAAGATGGTACGTAACGTGCCGCACCTACAGACAGAAAAGACCGCTGAATCATTTTGAGCAGCGTTGTGACGGTGAACGTCCAGCTTGTGGACAGTGCGCACGCGCAGACCGTGCCGAAGACTGCGAGTACCTAGATGGCCCGGGTCCAACGCAAAATCAGATTCTCGAGGAACAGATAATTGGATTGGAAGGGCGCATTGCTGCCTTATCTGCTGGGTCGGCCCCCATGACATTGACTGACCCGTACGCTGCCTGGCACGAGGCGCAGCGGACGGCTCAGAACAACAACGATCCGATGCGGGCTCTGTCAGTTCTCTCTACCCATTATCCTAACCTCGCACCTGTTTTGAGACTCATTGACGACAGTGTTCGGCATTTCATCCAGTACGCGACCGAGCTCGGCTTTTTCATGCACATCCACCGCTTCTTGGATAGGGTTTTTTCTCCGGGCTCGAGCCACAGCAATAGCCTGCGCATTCTCCTGAACGTGATTTATCTGATCGGCGCAAAGCTCTCCAACAACCCCCAGGTGCAGGCTCAGGAACAGGCTTACCTGAACCGCGCCTTGCAACACCTTCCTGCTGCCCTTCCCGAGGATCCACGCGGCGCAGTATACGTGATGCAAGCCGAGGTCCTCCTTGCGAACTACTTCTTCAACAGCGGCCGCCAACTCGAAGGCGTGTACCACACCAATGCTGCCGTCTCGATTGCGATGGCCTCCAGGTTACACATGATTCGCAGCTCCCGGCGCAGCCGTACTACTGCGGACGCAACGACGTACCGCCTCCCTCCGCCGGCCGACACCGTCGAGGAGGGCGAACGCATTAACGGCTTCTGGACCGTCTTCATCCTCGATCGCTGCTGGGCGGTGGCCACGGGGTCTGCACCCGCCTTCACCGATGACGAATCCACGGGGACGCAGATCGACACCCCGTGGCCGAGGGATCTCGCCGCGTACCACAGTGTGAGCATCCCGCCCCGCCCTCCACGCACAATCGCAAAGCTGACTCCGGGCAGCACCCCTTCCCTGCCGAATACCGCAGCGCGCGAACTGTGCAGGCATTCATCAGCGGCGCAGAGAGCGACGCGAACCTGGCTAGCCAGAGCATGCTCGCCATGCACGCCAAGGCGGCGATTCTGTACGAGGGTGCGGCCCGGCTTGCGTCTGGGTACGGTCCCTGTGAGTGCAGCGCCCTGTCTCATCTGAGTGTATCTTGATCGTCCCTGCCGGATGCATCAGCCTCCCAGGCCGCGCTCGCGACCCTCGACAGCCGCATCGAGCGGTTCAAGCAGGCACTGCCCCGCGTCGACCGGCTCGACCCTGCCCGCGTCGACGTCCTCCGCGCGGCGCTGCTTGTGCACGCGCTCACGCACTGCGCGACGATCCAGCTGCACACCCCGCTCGTCCAGGACCGCGTCACCGCGAACAGCCGCACGTACCTCGCAGCGCACGCCGCGGTGAAGGCCCTCCGCGGCGTCAACCTCGCCATCCTCAACTGCGTGAACCCGTTCTTCGGGGTGCGTCCTTAATCTATCAGCCCCGGCCCCCGCTGTGGGCGTCGGTCAGCCGTGACTCACACTCACGTATCTCCCCCGATCCATCCAGATCCTCTGGGGCTCCGTGGGCAGGGTGATTGGGCAGGGCATCGGCACCGCGAGGCGGATGCGCGCCGCCGGCCCTAGCGGGTCCGCGCACGCCCCCGCCGCGCCCGTCCCGGACGAGCGCATGCTGCAGGCCGAGCTGGACCGCCTCGCCATGGCCATGGAGCAGACCGCGCCGTTCTCCCCGCTGATGGGTGCGTGCTGCTACGCCTGATGGGGTGATGATTCATTGCTGACCTCCATTTGTTCTCGACCGCGCACTCGGACGCGCACCCACAGCTGCCCAGATCAGGGCCGTCCGCCCGAGTGCGAGCCGCACTTAGTAGACGTCAAATATGCGTACGCATGCATGTCGCGGGACCCCGTGCTGCTGGGTGTGTTTGCACCAGCACACTGGCATTGATGTTGGTATCATGAGGACAATGGACTCGGCACGTAACTCTTCCGTGTTTCTTGTTTCTTGGAACTTCTTGGAACAAATCATCTCGCCGCCTAATAATCTCTTCGACTTTCTTGCATAGATGCTTCAGACACATTTGTAGAGATAATTATGTCGTTGCGATGTATGTTGTACACCAGAGCTACCCTGACTCTTCACATGTACTGCTGCGATTAATCCGTGTTGTGTCCTATGCTCTCCTCGTTCTTGCTTAGCTCCGATCTAGATGCTACAGTACCGTCACCTTACCTATTTATCCTGTACTAGTAATACGATCGTGGCTCGGCCGCATTGCCACGCAATATAGACTCTGCACGATCTCCTCGAGCACAGCCTGCGCCCCGTGCACCGCTCACCGCTCGCTCCCCCATCGCACGCCGGAACGCACGCCATGCGATGCAAACCGTCATATATCAACGCAAGTGGCCTGTTTCTGATACACTACTCACACACAACCCGAGCACCTGCCACCGACTGCCACCAATGGAGAGGAGGCCCATCCGGGGGGAGGACGACGGCCCCCGTCCCCGCTACCCGCCCCTCCACCCACGACCACCGCCACCGCCACTGCGCACATAGCAACCCCCTACGTCCGAAGCTTCGTGAATATGCTCCGCAACGAGCCGGACACGCGGCCCCTGCCCCTGCCCCCCGGGGACGAGGGCGCAGCGGGCGTCCGCACCGCGGCGCCCACGCTCGCCCGCCTCCGCGCGTTCTCGTCGCGCTCGTGCGCGACGGGCCCCGAGCCCGCCTTCCCCCCCACGCGCCGAACCGATGCGGGTGTCGGGGCGGCCCTCGCGGCGGGGGAGCCCTGGGGGAGCATGCTCCGGCGCGGGGCGGACGCAGGCTTGACAGGGATGAGCACCTCGGGCTCGCGCTCGACGGGCATGCTCTGCTGGGCGTTGATAGAGCGCAGCGGCGCGCGCCGCTGAGCCTTGAGCAGCGTCGGCGTCGGCGTCGGGCACCCGGACGGGGACGGCGTGTGCAGGTGAGGCGCGCCGACGACGGCCCGGTCTGGCCCGGCTCCCGCGCCGCGCACGGGGCAGGGCGTCATGGGCCCCGCGGGGGAGGGAGTGGGCGACGACGATAGTGCGGACAAGGGCGACGGCGACGGGGTGCGTACCATTGCGCGCACCGCGGGGTGCCTCGCCATAGTGCCGCCGGGGAAGAGGGACGCGTCGAGGAGCGGGCGCGCGGCGGTGCTGTGCGGGCGCGGGCGGTCCCCCGCGGGTGGCGTGAGACTCGTGCAGGACTGGCGCAGGGGCGAGCTCCTGTGCACCGTGGCGGTCATCGTCGCGGGCCTCGTACGCGCGGCGGGCTCCGCGAGGAGGGACGCTGGTGCCGAATCCGGGACCAGGAAAGCAGGTGCGACGCCGCCGGAGCTCCCTAGGGAGGCGGGGGCACCGGCTTGACCTTGGAGCGTGTACTCGTGGAAAAGGTCGACGGTGGAGAATCGCACGCTCTTCTTGCCGGCCTTCTTCAGGATGCTGCGGACAGGGCGCATACTAGCGGTACTCGCCGGGCGCGCGCCGGCGAGCTGGACGGAGTCCGTTGACCCGCGCGCGGGGGTTGGTGTCTCGAACGGCACAGGCTCGTCGAAGTCGCGGGCGGCGAGGTCCACCCCCGGGTCATCTGCGATGATGGCGAGCACCTTCTCTGTCGTCGCCATGGTCTTCCCGAGGCTGGCGTCGGGTGCCTGGATTATGACAGTTCTGCGGCGAGTGAGCTTCACTGCCGCCGGCGTGTGCCCCGGAAGCCCTACGACTGCGTCGGCCACGCCATGTCCCGGGTCCACGGGAGTTGCTGGGAACACAGATTCTGTGGGCGAATCGGAGGTATAAGGCAAATCACCTGCGGGAGACGGCGGGGGAGAGATCTCCGAGGCCGACACCTTGCCTCCATACCAGTCGCTGACAAGTTCCTTGGCAAACGCCCATTCCTCCTCATCCAGGTTGGTTGCCACAGAGTCCTCGGTCGTGAGGGGCACGTCTGACAAGCCGATGGGTCCTGTTGGCAGAGGCGGAAGTGGCTCTGTGGGACTGAATGGGGGCGGGAGAGGGAGACGTGATCGCAAGTCTGCACACATCGCAGTTAAGCCCATGTCGAAGTTGGATGATGCCTGGGAGCAATCGCCTGTAATCGGGGTACATGCGGTGGGAGAACCCAGGAATGGCGTAGGGATGTCAGGATATGAATCCCGTGAAGTCAGTTGTTTCAGTGGTTGACCAAGTGCCAGTGCTGGTGGCGGCTTTTTTCCTCTGCGCACGGCCAAGGGAGCGTCACGATGCAAGCTGTGATAAGACAGAGAAAGCGGCAAGGCAGCAGTAGAGTTCGAGACCATGATAGTCGGAACCCCTGCGTCCGAGACGGCCAGTGTCAGGTCGTCATGGTCCCGGGCATCTGAGAGAGACGATAGGCTGTAGACAGAAGCACCCGCGTTTCCAAGAGACAGATTGCCAGACGAGATCGAGCCTTCCAGGTCGTCATGAGGATTTGCGCTACTGAGGTGCCGGCGGAATAGGGCAGAAAAGTTCTGAGGGGAAAACAAAGATCCCTCTGGCATCCAAGTCGGAAAGTCAGATGTCAAGTCCTCGTTAGCTGTGTCCTGGATAATCGGGCAGGGTTCCGAGAGAGGTAACACCGATTTCTGCGCGGATGTTCAACATGGTGGATCATGCACACGCGGAGGAATGCTCACAGTCCAAGCCTCCACGGAGACACATTCCATCAGCATCGCCCGCATGCGCGGGCCTGTCGGAGACGTCGTGAGGGGCGTGGATGAGTTGGAGGAGGCATGAGTTGAGGGCGATGAGGGCAAAGCTGCGTCGCGCAAGCAAGGTCCGAGGTCGGCAAAGAAGATGAGAGGCTTAGCAGTGAGGGGGAAAGGAGGGACGTTGTCAAAAGAGTGTGTGCTACCCGAAGGGGGGAGTAGGTTGAGACTGGATGCGACTGAGAGGATGTTCTCGCTGGGACAAGAGGAGATCATGTGCTTGAGGTCCAAGGTCGCGGTAGAACCGACGGATGAGATGTTCTGTCCTTGCGCGGCGGTCGCCATCGTTGAATTCGCAGGTCGGGTCGGGGTGGTCCTAGGAGAAAAGGCGAACATGGGCTGCGACCGTGACCTGCCGTTTTGGCGGAGGCTGACTGCATGTCAGCCTCCCTCGCGAACCGAACTGACCTCATTTTTTGCTCTCGGAAATGCACAATCGGCCTACACGTGCTCTACAGGACAGAAGGCAGACTGATTTACTCAGGCGTATCATCGTCCATGGCGTGGACAGGTAGGCAGTATCAGATTGTGTTGCACGCGCAGCGTCGAGGTTGAGATGCACACGTTCTGAGAAGCGACGGATATGAAGCCATAGCTAGCAACGAGACAGATGCAGGCGAGAGCAGCTGCTCGTCGTCGTGGAGGACGGAGAGCAAGGCCGTTGTGGCGCCAACCGAGTCGACGACCGTGGTCGAGCGAGGAGACGCCCGGGTCGGCTATCGCATTCTCGCATGTCGACGTCGGCATCGGGAGATGCGGCCCTCTCGCTCTCGCTCTCCTCCTCCTCTCCGCCTTTCTCTCGCCGTCGTCGGCCTCAGCGAGCGCGGGCCTGTCCTCTCCTTCCTCACGCCGTCTACTCTCCCTCACTCTCGCATTCTCAACGACTCGTCGTCTGGCAGCGCCGCCCTATCTTCGAGCCCCCGGAAATCGAGCACTGGTCTGCAGCGCCCTGCTATTCGCGCCGTACCTCTCTCTCGCTCGCTCTATACCGTCCGCTATCTTCGTCCCCCATACCCCGCTTGCTCTTCTGCTCTGTCCACAGCCCTCGTCTTGTGCTCTTCGCTGTCTTGGACTAACTTATACATCTCATTCCCCGTCTTTGGTTCTGGTGAGTCCTCGTCTAGTCCAGGCGCGTCTCCCGTTAGGATGAATTATCCTCTATGTTTGCACGTCAGGCTGAGTGCTTTCTTGGCACCCTGGATGACATTCTCGCATATCTGATACTGCATGACATGGTTAATCGCTAAAGTAGCATTCGTATTGACGCTAAGCTGTCCTTGGCTCGCAGTGTATCTAGGCCTCATGTGAGTATCCCGTCTACGATCTCAGCGAACTAAAGAAGCTATATACCGAACCGCTGCGACCAAGGATTGGTGGAGTTATCGGTGATCCGTCCTACGCCCTCTGCTGCCGAGGACACCGTCTGGGTCCTCAAACACATATCAGCTTCCCCACTGTCTCTTGGAATGAACAGAAATCTTCCCAGTTCTCCCATCTTGCACTGCCACTCGCATCCCCCCGTTTCGAGCGACAGCTTATAGCCCCTCTCGTTTCCAGAGTACGGACGCGCTAATCAAACCCACTCGTGTCCATCAACATGTCGGAAGAGGGCAGCTCACGGCGACCCACCACCCCCACCGCAAACAACCACCAGACGAACGGCAAGACATCGCAAGCGAAAACAGGCCTTGTTCCTACGAACAATGTCACCACGAAAGAGGGCCTGACCGTTCGCACGCGGATTGAGCCCAGCCTCTCCGTCGACGACGTTATTCGACAACTATGCATCAGCTTGAAGTTGAAGGACCCGCCGGCCATGTACGCATTGCGGGACGAGAGCGACGAACTGGTGACGAACGACAACCTGAAGAAGAAAATCAAGGGCAAGGTCAACCTCAAGTCAGTATCCGTTCTCCGTACGCACACGCGCGACTGCGACACCGATCGCTTCATGTTCTCCCCATTCTCATGTACTCATATTCACCTTTATGTTTCTGCAGACTGGTAAACGCACCTGCTATCGAGGCCGCAGAAATTGTAGAGAAGCTGAGCATGAGGGACGCAAAACTCGGCCTTGCGTTGACTTCGCTGCGGAAGCTCATCCGAGTGAGTGCCAGAAAGATAGAAGGTTCGAAAACACTCCTACATGACCACCCAGGAACAGCAATTCGCCCACGAATTCCTGCAACGAGATGGCCTCCGTGAGCTCATCGACGTTATCAATGTTTCACACGGGAACGTCCTCGCGGTCCGTATGCAACCCATCACCCACATATTGCACATATTGACTGGCCCTAAACAGTATGCTTTGACAGCCATGCAGAACCTCATGGAGCTCGACTACGGTTGGGCCCACCTCGATAACAGCTTCATATTGAAAATCGTGCAGATCCTGTCTTCGGAACATTCCCCCATCAATGTCTGTCGCCCTGCGACTGCCATCCTGAAGAGGCTAGTAGAGGCGGATCCTACCAGCGCCTCGGGAATGACTGCGGCGGGCACGAGCAAAGGCCCGCCGTCGCCGCCTCCAGGGTCAGTGTATCGCTACGGCTTCGATGTCGTATTCGAACAGATGCGCAAGGAGTCCCGACTGTTGGAGACCGTGGTGAGCCGCTTGGGTAGCGCAGACACCACGATGGCGCTCTACAGGTCTGTGTCCGTGCTCTCTGCGCTGCGTTCTCCTCTCACAATCCATCTAGCATGATGTTGATCAACTCACTCTTGGCGCATGCGAGTGACCCGCGATGGGACGAGTTTATCGCTGAACTTGAGCGTCTGAACGTCCGGAAAGCAGTCATTGTATGCCCCGTCCCATTTGTACCGCTACGACGTGCTCAATCTTGTGCCGCAGCGGCTCATGTCCTCGCACACGATCGAGGACCTCACCTCGTGCATCCTGGACTTCCAGGCGAATGTCGTCCGCGTCACGTTCCGGAAGAAGACGACGCTGGTTGAACCCGACTTCGAGCCGCTCCACCAACAGGCGCTGCACTTCATCTGGGAGAAGAGCGCGCTCGAGGAGGGCCGCGAAGACGCGATCACACCCATCAAGTGGCGCAAGCTTGGGTTCGAGACCGAGGACATCGGGCACGAGTTCAGGGAGGTCGGCGTGCTTGGCCTCGACTGTCTGGTGTGTGCCAGGCCGCCGCGCTGTGCGCCGTGCGTCGTGACTGACAGACTGCCGCGTATAGAAATACTTTGTGGAAAAGGATCCGGACTATTGGGCCAAGGTGCGCGAGCGAGGTCGGCGCCGTCTAGGGGGCACTGCTAATTGACCACGCTCGATAGGTCGTACAGGAGCAGCTCAGCCGTCCCGAGGAGCGGCGATGTCCAATTGGCAAGGCCTCGAATGAGGTGACCGACCTGCTCTCGGAGCACTGGTCTATATATGCGCCAGGATGTGCGTCTCCCGTCTTATACTTATCTCCTCTCGCCGCCCGGTTTCTGGGCAAGGCTGCATGCTCACGCGGTGTTGGTGTGCCCCTGCAGACTCCACGTCGACGACGTTCCAGCCGTTCTTCCTCAACTTCCACCGGGTGCACGCGCTCGCGCTGCACTTCTTCCTCCGAATGTGGAACGAGAGCGGCGCGTCGACGGACGACTTCCCGCGCCTCGTCGCCTTGACGAGAAGCCAGTGCGTCTTCTCCCTCTTCTCCCCCTTCTCCCTCTCCCGCGCGTTGGGATTGGGGTTGTGATGCGGTGCTGAGCGCCGTTCTCGTCGTGTGCAGGGTCAAGGTGGCGCTGAAGCGGGAGAACATCCGGCCGTGGCACGAGGTCGAGCAGGAGTTCCTCGAGAGTGAGTACCGCGCCGTGCGCGACCGCCAGATGCAGGAGCTGGAGATGGAGGACGACATTATGAGCAAGATCCCTATACGGTGGGTCCCCCATTAGCCCCCTCCCCGGCTGCAGTGCGCTCAAGCTAAGCTACGCCCTCAGGAATCTCCGAGCGAAGTTGTACAAGGAGTCGTACGAGTTTGTGCGGCAACAGCGCATCCACTGTTTGCTGGAAGGAGCCTGGTTCATGAACGGGATACCCCTCGCGACCACCGTGCCCCGCGACACCCTCCGGAGACCGACGAAACCATGGCGTTTCCTCCGACTGGTAAGCATCCCTTATACGCCCCCGTCGTACAGTGCGCTGAGTGTTTTTGCGCACAGGACGCGGGGCAGAAGTACCTGCACTACGTCGACAGCGCGGTGAAGTTCCCCGTCCGGAAGGGGCTCGAGGACCTGCCCGAGCGGATCGAGCTCGCGATGGTGAGCGAGGTCGCGACGGGCACGTGCGCGCCGTTCCCGCACGCGCCCGGCGCGCACGACTACCCGCCGGACCTTGCGCTCGGCGCGGGCGCGGGCGGGAGCTCGCCGCAGCTCGCGTCCGGGCTCTCGTTCTCGCTCCTCAGCACGAGCGGCGGCTCGCTCGCGGACCAGATCGCGCCGGACCAGGCGCGCTGGGCGGACTGGACGGACGGCCTGAACATGCTCCGCCGCGACGGCGGCCACGTCGCGTCCCAGGAGACGGAGCTCTTCGTCCAGGCGCTCACCGAGATCGGGCTCAAGATCAAGTTGCTCGGTGCGTCCCGTCTCTCTCTTTTTCTTGCTCTTGCCCGGCTGTGCCGGGCGTAGCGTGGTGGGGATGTGTAGGGCTAACGGGGTTGCCGCACAGATCTCTCGGGCGAGAAGGTGGAGATCCCGAGTGGGCTCGTCGCGGGCCCGCCGCCGACGAACAGCGATTTCTTCTTCTCGGACCTCGCATACGACGCCGCGGCGTAGCACAGCGCGCCGTGCCAGCCGCATCGATCGTCCGCGCGTGTCTGTCGAGGTCCGTGCGCTCGTGCGCTCGTACGAGTTTGTCTGTCCCATGTACTTACAGTTTGCGGCTGCGTGCGACCGCTTGCGTACCTCGTTGCGGCGCCGCGCGGCGGAAGTATGTATGTAGCACCTCGTAATTTCTCGGCCCATATACCAGTATTTGCGGAATATCCATCGAACTCATTCGCTCACTTACCTTCCGCGGCCGATCGAGTTAGGCGAAAAGTCAAACGGGATGATGCGTACGGGGCGGGCGCGCTACTGCGGCCGGGAGCTCTGTTCATGTTTTACAGTCTCGACGTCTACGTGGTCGGGGTGGAGAGGATGGCGGGGATAAGAGCGATAAGATACATGCAGTTGGATGCAGGGTTCCTACAGCGAGCGAGCTAGCTGGGGCACGTCCCCCTGCAGGAGGACCGTGGTCCGGGGATGCAGTTGATGCAGTGGAGCAGTTGATGCAGATGAGATGAGATGAGATGAGAGACCGGTGAGATGAGATGTGGCGAGATGGAATGGGATGGAGAAAAAAAATACATGCGGCGGGCGTTCATGCGACTGGAGATGCGACGAGCGAGACTGCGTGGACGGCTGTGGCGGGGGTGCGATGGGTAGCCGAAGGATGGGAGGGAAGATGGAAGACGGTTGAGCGGAGGGTTGGCGGTATAGCTATTAGCACAGCAAGGGGGAGCACTAAGGAGCGGCGGGGGTTGAACCCGGTGACAATGCTGGGAAAAACATAGAGCAAGCCATCCGTGGGCTGACAGCGCAACACGTTGTCATATGTATAAGCGATGCCGGGGTCGGCGGTGAGGTCGTGAGCATGAGGGGCGTAGCGGGAGGGAGGAAGCTGGGGGGCAAGGACGAATGTTGAATTCCCGGGAGGTCAGTTGTGTATGTATAGCGGAGCAGTCGTCCGGCGCGGTTATCGCGCCGGCGGGGTGGATGGTAGGGCAAGGAGAGGATTAGTGCGCGTGGCCGTTCGCGCCGTTCTCGCCGTTTGTGAGGGGCGCGGGGGCGTCGCTGCCGTACTTCGCGGCGTACTCGGCGCCTGCCTTGTAGAACGGCTCGAAGATCGCCTCGGGCTTCTTGTAGTCGTTGTGTACGACGTTTACGAGGCAGTACGTGTCCATGAGGCGGTCGATGAGCTTGCGCGTCGGCGAGTCGGGCTCGTAGAACTTGGCCCACTGTCGGCCGAGCTCGTACGCCTCGTCCTAACGCAAAGAAGATACACGTGTTAGGATTTGCCTTCGCAGTTGGCATATGGGGGAGAACACTGACCTTCCATGCCATGAAGCTGATCGCTTCGACAATCGTGGGCTGGACGATCTCCTTCCCGGGGAACACGCCCCAGGTGACGGCGTTGGGCCCGTCCGAGTGCGTGTTCGTGCGGAGGTCGCCGCGATTGTTGATCACGTAGTACGTGATGTTGCTGTCGCGCTCGATGTGCGGGATGAGCATGTCAAGCAGTTCCGGCGACACGAAGAACTCCAGGTACGCCTGCAACCAAAGCACCGGTGAGCGTGCGCCTAAGCGGTATGATAGCGGGCGGCAGAGCGCACCTTCTGGTAGACGTAGCCGTTCGCGGGGCCCCAGCCGTGTATCCTGTCGCTGCTCTTCGCGCCGTCGACGGCGGGCTGGGAGTTGATCGTGAGGAAGCCAAGCTCATTCAGGCGCGCGAGCTGGGGCGCGATGATCGCCATCTCGCTCGACGGCGCGGTGTCGGACCAAGGCAGCGCCTGGAGCTCCCCTCGGCAGAAACGCGCGAAGAGTACGCGCACGTCGCGCTCCGTCGTCGGCGTGTCCCACAGCCGCAGCGCGTCCTCGGGCGACTGCTTGATCCACACGCCGTACCCGTCCAGCTCGCCGTACGCGGGCGAGCGCGAGTCGCCGAACCGCCCGTTCGGGTACTCGTCCCAGTTGTCGGTGCGGGAGAGGTACGAGCGCGTGCGGTTCGCCCAGAAAATCGGCCGGATCGTCTCCGTCCGCCGGTTCGGCGTGAGTGACTGCGCGACGTGGCCGCTCGTCAGTCGGCGCCGGACGCGGGCGGGAGGAAGGCATGGGACGTACCTGTCTCCACGGCAGCGGCTTGACGACCTCGACGCGCGGGACGAGGTTGAGCTCCTCGAGCAGGAGCCGGCAGCCCTTCTCGAGGTTCATAGTGTAGAAGTGGAGGCCCTTGATGCCGAGGTTCGCGGCCAATATGCGTCTGCAGAGGTCCGCGACGAGCTTGGTGCCGACCTCGCGCACCTTCTCGTCGTTGTTCTTGTGCGGCTCGAGCGCGTCGAGGAACTCCTGCGGCACGGTGATCTTCGCAAGCGACGTCGCCTTCTGGAACCCGTTCCACGTCTGGACGGGCATGATGCCGGGGACGATGGGCACGGTAATGCCTGCCGCGCGCGCATCCTTGACCCACTCGATGAACATCTCCACGTCGTAGAACATCTGGGTGAAGATGAAGTTCGCGCCCGCGTCGATCTTGGCCTTCAGGTAGCCCATCTCCTTCGCGCGCTCCTCCGGCGGGAGGCGCTGCGTCTGCGGGTAGCCGGCGACGGCGATGTCAAAGTAGTCGCCATACTGCGCGCGGATGTAACGGACGAGGTCGACACCGTACCGGAAGCCGCCTTCGACGGCCTCCCACTCCTTCCCCACAGGCGGGTCCCCGCGGAGTGCGAGAACGTTACGGCAGCCGTGCTGTTTTGCTTCCTGGAATGTGAGCTATTAGAGACTGTTCCCAGGCAAGGCATGAGTGCTAAGAAGGGCTCCGCTGAGACCTTGGGGCGGGGAACGACTACTGTAGGAGAGAGCATAGTCGGGAGGGCATGGGAAGGATTTGCACGGCCATATGTGCAGCAGGCAGGAGACCACTCACCCGCAACGCAGTGTCGACCTTCTCCTTGGGCATGCCGGTGCAAGTGAGATGCATGCATGTCTCGATGCCAATGAGCTTCTGACATGTCTTGACGAGCTCCGAGGTGAGGTCTGACGTCCGTCCTCCGGCGTTCCTGCACGAACTGTCCCTGTCCGCGCTTTGATTTTGAATATGAGGGGAACTCACCATGTGATGTCAATGAACTCGGGACCGAGTGCGCGCATGCGCTCTATGCGGTCCAACAGGTTTTGGAGACCCTGGGGAATGCATGGTCTGGTCAGGGTATTGCGCGAGAGGTAGGCGGCGGCCGCCCGGAGCTAGGGATGACAGACCTGGGCTGTCCGGGGTGGGAAATATTCGAAGGACCACCAGATGCGGTCCTCCTTGGCAGCCTGCTCAATCTTGCGGCTGATTTTCATGATTACTCGCGAGTCTTAAAGACTGCAATTAGGTCAGAATATATGTTTTCCGGCAGGGAGAGGTCGGGGAGGTCGGTGGGGGAGGAGTCAGAAGGGAAGAGGACGTCCACCGTCGCCCAGCGGGAGCCTGAGGATAATCGAAATCGTGCGAGGCCCGCCACACGCCATTTATACAGCCTTTTTACTCTAGGCGCCCGTTGTCTCGGTGTCCAGCTCGCTGTCCTCGACTCTCTCCTCTTCCTCCACTCGCCGAACGATTGCCACCCCCACTCGCTGGCTGGCTTCCTCTCGTCTTTTGGCCTCAGGCTGGGACAGCGCTCTTCGACTTATACCAGTCGGTTGTTCTGGCGTCAACTCCATCCACGACAAATCCAACTGACAAACATTGCGACCGCGCCGGTACCCTTCAACGGTCCTCTCGCAAGCCCTGATCCCTGAGAGACGCGCTAGTGGCCTCGGGAACGCCTTGTCTTGCAGGATGTGTAGGTAAACACGAACCGAACCCCAGGTATCGGTTACAGCCAGTTTCGGTCCACGTACGTATTACCGCTGTGGTACGTTCACACCCTGGCGCATGTATCGGTGTCCACGAGGTTCCGTACGACGTCCACCGGCACATCTGCTTTCTATTGGAGATGCTCCGTATCAATGTTATATGCAGCACATTTTGACAAGGCGCGCTATGCCCATGAATTTGTCGTTCAGATGCTTCATGTGCCCACCCATTTGTCGAATCCGCGAACATCGAAGTGAAGCGGGACATCTAAAACTTTTGCAGGGGCTGGAGATGATACGGGCCATAATCCTCGGGTTTGTGTCACTGTCACTGCCGGCCCCTGCTGACAATGCGTAGTTTCTTGTGGTACCTGCAAAGCACACCTCGCGAACGCTCAGTGTTGCGGTTGTGGCACAACCGCACCATGCTGAATCCATGGCGTCACGCATGCTTACTAAGAAAGACCAGATCGCATGTTCCACAATTATGCGTCCCCAATACACTGGCCATGTATTGCTCCCTGGGGCTGATCACATGTCCGTTGTTCAGGTACACAGAGTCAACGCTCGCTCTCAGCAGACACCCGCTGTCCAGTTGATTTACGGCTCGCACACCCATCTGGGCCCTAATGAGCTACGTTTGCCCGGCACCGATAGTTCCTGCTCGGAACAATCCCCATTCAAAGCCGTGTGTAGATAAGAGCACACCTCGGGAACGTCCCTTGGTACGTTGAAGTGTTCATCGTCTCAGGGATTACGCGCATACGCGAATCTCACTTTGATGCGTGCCTGCGGTATATCGTGTGCAGTACCCGATTGCAAGAATGGTGCGTGTATATCATCGATCGCAAAGACTAGGCAACTCTCCCACTGCTGTACGACCTGCACAACCTGCACAACCTCGACTTCGTGAACACTTCCCTGTCTACTTCATTTGAATTCCTCGCTGATGTGGGTCTGTGCCATACATGCACTCTGGACACCCAAGGATCAGGTTGCTGAGTAACAATGTTACCCGTGGTTACTCACGCCCACGGAAACTCGGACACGTTGACGAACTGTGTAAGCAGGGGTAAGAGCTGCGAGATCGCAACGTCGCAACACCGGCTCCGGGCCAACGAGGCCATGGCGAAGTGTTTCCGCACAGTTGCGGAGGGCTGTGCATCTGGCTGGCCATGTTGCTCCCGATCGGCCTTCCAACCTGAATTTGATCACATTTTTTCCAGCCTACGAGAAGCTCGCGATCCACTTTCAACACCCCACGAAAGGGAGCCAACACGGGACATCCATCCAGAGGCTTAGTGCGCGTCCTCAGGACCTAGCTTGACCCCATACAGTTTCTGTGGTAGTTGAGGATCGAGTTTTTGTTCGAGTGACAAGTCTAGCAGCTCGCCGGTGCCCCCGCCATTGTCAAGATCAAATGTGATCCCACTTACTCGAGTCCGATGCAGTGGCAGTGGCCTGCGTGGAGAGGGAACGGCCGCGGAGTGAGGACAATTGGTGAGCCTTCGAGCTTCACTGATGCGTGATTCCGTGTACTTCATACGACATACTGCAACATACGCGGCTGGCGCATGTGTAGAGGTATGCATTCCCTTGGACTGTCTGCTGAATCTGTAAGATGTACAACTGAACTAGAGGGCCAGCACAGATCTGCGAGATACGACCAGTAGGATGTCTCACGTATTACAGCATGCACATGGGTTCAAGTACCCGTGTGGCATTGCTCTCACAATCGTCTCGCGCGTCTATTGCCTAGCCGGCTGGATTCCTAACGGCATTCCGCGCCGCCACTGTAGTTCCCCTGCCCTTTCTCCAGTGATGTACAGAGCATGTCATCGGGAATACGCTCTGCTTCACGGCGTTGCACAGCCCGTGTTTCCCGGTCGGCCTCGTTTGAGCGTCCCCACAAGTCGTATATAAGCCGGCAACATCGCGATAGGCAACAGCAGGTGCACTTCACCTTTCTTCTTGATCGCCCCACTTGTTTTCCCCTGCTCTCACGATCTCCAATCTACTTCTCCCTAATCATCACGCTCAACGAATCAGTAATGCTCGCAAACATGAAGCTCGTGGTCCTCTCCCTCCTCGCCTGCACGAGCGTCCTCGCCCTCCCCCAGGCGTTCCCCAGCTCCGAACCTGGTGGCGTCGGTAAGTTCTCAGCACCCTTACTCGAGCCGTACACACAACTCACTATGAACAGAAACCACGGCCGTCGAGAGTGCCACCTTCGGCGCAGACCCCACCTCTACGGCCGAGTCCACCTTCGCCAGCGACCCGATCAGCACCGGCACGGGCAGCGATCCCGCATCCACCGGGCTCGAGACCGACACCGCCACCTTCGGTGCAGACCCGACCGCCACCGACACGACCGCGACGTTCGGCGAGGACCCGACGGCGAGCGCGACGACGGACACGTTCGGCGCGGACCCGACCGACACCGACACCGCAACGTTTGCGGGGGACAGCACGACGGCGACCGTGCCCGTCTCGTCCGCCACCTCCGTCAGCAGCACGGCGCCCACCGGCTCGGTCGGCACGCTCAACCCGTCGCTGACGAGCCGCGTGGGCACCGGCGTGACCGCGACGTCCGCGTCGGGCACGGCGACCAACTCCCCCAACGCGGCGAGGGGCGCTGCCCGCCCGCTGGAGCTCGGCTCGACCGCCGCCGCGGCGGGCGTCGCGCTCCTTGGTGCGTTTGTCGGCGCGGGCATTGTGCTGTAAAGCGTCGGACTCCCCTCGTAATGACTTGACGACTCTTGTTTTGGCTTTCACGACGGACAACGGTAGTACTGTAGACTACATCGCGAGTAGCACTTATGGACATGGACCTTGTTTGTTTCTTTTGGTGGTATTTGTAGCGGGTTGAATCTGATGGCCTTTTGGGCTCTCATGGCAAACCGTCGTGCAGCAACCCGCCTCTTTCGCCGAGGGCACATCGAGGAAACACAGGAAGAGCTCTCGATAGGTGATGTGTTCATCAAATTCGTGCCTAAACATACACCCCGAAATCGTGAGCTCGCGTGATCATGATACACCCACGCAAGAACCCTATTCCTCGAGAAGCACATTCAAAACTCCGTTCGTCGTAGCAGTCCTTAGTTGGCCCGCACGCCGTGTGCGTACCTCAACTTCACGGGCAGAACGTGATGGTGTAGTCCGCCGCCGCGCCGGCGCTGCACGACTTGAGGCCGGTGGCGTCGTCGTACGCGTACACGTACGAGTTCGGGCAGTTGTTCTCTGCAGACCGGCGGAACACGGGGGTCAGCGTCCCGCAGCGCCACGCACGTCAGTCAGCGGCTCTGCACGCACTGAAGTAGCTGTAGTAGTCCACGCCCGACGGGGGGCACGTCGCGGGCGTGTTGTGCGAACCCGTGCAGCAATCCGGGTTGTTGTCTGTGCGTGCCTCTCAGTCAGCGACGGAGGCCGCCGAGGACGAGGTGTGGTCACGTACTGGGGTCACCACCGAGGCCTGCGAGGCAAGCGCTCTTGCACCCGACGGGGAAGCCGGTCGAGTCGAAGGGTCCCTTGAGCGCGGCCGGGCCTTTGTATCGTGATTTAGTGCTCAGCACGCGCGCGCGAGAGAGAGCGATAGGATGAGATAGCTCGGTTGAGACTCACAGTTGGGGCCGAGGTCGACAGGGCAGTCGGCGACGGGGCATCCCTTGTTGTTGTTGATTCTCACGGGCAGGTTGTACCCGTCAACGATGGACACTGTGTATACTATTGAGCATACCGCCACAGGTACACATATGGGGTGAGCACGTACCGTCGTAGCTGTCCTGGCCGTTGGAGTCCAAAGTAAACTCAGCGAGAGTCGCCGGCGGGACACCCTTCAGACGTGAATAAGTCTAGGCCGGGCAGCAAGCGGTGGCATGTATGTCGTACCGTTCCCGTATGAGGGTCGCAGACGAGGCCGCCGTTGCAGCCGCCATCGATACAGGAGTTCGCGCCCGGGTTTGCAACGTTGAAGTTGCAATCCCGGCGAGCCTACAGAACGTGTCAGCACCGCACCTGTATGCGTGCTTTGGTTGCAAGCGTACCCAGATGCGACCTGCCCGCCAGTTGTCGGGCACGAAGAAGCTGACGGTCTGGAACGCGTTCTGTTGCCATCTGGGGGCGGAATGCGCCATGAGCTAGATGGTGTCCCGGAGAACTAACGTTCTACGCTTACCCGTTAGGCTGGCTGGGGACGGCCGAGCCGACGTTCAAGTCGGTGAAGATCTGTGTGACTGTCAGCTACGCACATCGCCACGAGAGAAAGGGGGGAGATCATACAGCAGGCCTGGGCACATCATGAGCAGCCGTACATATCGTCGCCATGGACAGACTGGACTCACCAGATTGTGAACGGGCACTGGTTGTACACCGTGAACGTCCTCGCCGCAGCGTTTGAGGCGAGGGCGACAGCGCAGGCGACAGAGACGAAACCTTTCATGTTGACACTGATGCGTTGAGGTTCAGAGGATGGGGAGCTGTCGCCTGCAGGTTTCCAGGAGACTGACGGCTTTTATGCTTTGACGATCTATGGGCTGCGCAGGTAGGCATGGTGCTTGACAGACCCAGCCGCGGGCGCGATGTGCCGCCGTCGGGGCGAGGAACGTCTGCGGTCATACCACCTACAATCACTGGCGTCCAGCGCGGTACCAACCGAGCACCTGAGCGGTCATCCTCTCCGGTAGGTATCCGATCACACACATATGTGACGTCGAGAGGCTACCAGAGAATCCTAGGCCGCGCGGCACTTCCGCTTCTTGACAGATCGGACCCCGTCGCAGGCGGGCACATGAGGCCAAGCGAGCGAGCCGCGAGGAGCCCGAGTCGACCCTGAGACGCCTGAACAGCGGAGGGATTCTCTGCGCAGGCTGATGAGCTGAGAGAAGCAGGCGCGGGGAGCATGCATCGCGCATCCTATTTCTGGCAGATGCAGAGATGCCAACTAACGCCTGCTGGGTCGTCAATCTCCTTTAGCCTTCGCTCGATACGAACAGATAAGACACACCTGTGCCAATGCGCGCCGCATCGTGCGCCGCTATTCACGTTCCTATCATATATTTGGAAGGAAAGGAAAAAGAACGACGATGAGCATACGCTCGTTCGCGGACCTCGATGCGCATTCGCACGCTGCGAACTCCATCCAGCTCGCTAGCACGTGTGCGGATGCCAGCGTGTGATGGAGAATGTTTCCTCTTCCTCCACCGAGCAACGTTCATCAAGCTGCCAAAAGGATGTGGGACAACCTCGGCGATGGTCGTACTGAGCGCGGGCAGTCTCGAAAGCCGGACGAGGCAGCGCTGGCCTTCTGCGCCTGCCGGAATAGGTCAGGCAACGTCGGTTCCTGGCGACGCAAGCCGACCGCCGTTCAGCGCTTGACGTGTACAACAAAGGTTGTATTGAATCGTGGGGTGCGCCGTCCCATGATATCTCTCGCGCCGCGATGCCGCCGCATCGGAGGTTGGCAAGCGACCAATGGCAGAACCTGAAAGAGAGGTCAATACAATGACCCGCGTGATCCAAGGAGTACTAGACCCACCGCGGCTGCATTCCCAGAGTTGATGGTCTTATGGCGGCTGACATACGCTACTCTGACCTATGGGGGTATGGCTCGTGTCGGTTCCAGGTGTCGGTGGCGGTCACTCGAGACAAAGCCGTCCGTGCTCTCGCCTGAACCTCGTACGACAGGTGTCTCAAGCGGCTTCCTGCGGTATGTGGGCGGACTTGACATGGTGTTGACTCCAGCGACGATACCTGACTCAAACACTGTGTGATGGTCTGTGAACGGGTTAAATGATGCTCCCAGACTATGACGACCATCCTGTCAAGGCGTGCACGTTGTAACGGTAACTGGCAGGTTCATCACCCAAGAACGCTCGACATTATCGTACATCCGCAATGTGACGTCGAACGACACATCTCAAGAAACTCAACCTCTTTTCTGTTCTGATACAGGAGCGATACCTCCGAAGCCTTGTGATGTCCGAACGCCCCCTATGACTCACGGGCAGAACGTGACCGTGTAGTCGGGGTTCTGGGCCGCGTTGCAGTGGAAGAGAGACGTAGCGTCGTCGTACGCATAGGCGTAAGCATTCGGACAGTTGCTCTCTGTGAGGGGCGGCCGATCAGCCCGAGAGGACATAGCCCGCGGGGATAGCATACGTACTGAAGTAGTTGTAGAACTGCACGCCCGAAGACGGGCATGTCCCGGGGGTACTGTGCGAACCCGTGCAGCAGTTCGGGTTGTTGACTGCAGAGGTCGTTGAAATGATGGCCCAGAATAAACGTGATGAGCACAGCACGTACTGCGATCGCCACCGAGGCCCGCAACGCAGGCGCTCTTGCAACCGACTGGGAAGCCGCTCGAGTCAAAGGGGCCCTTGAGCGGAGCGGGGCCTGCATGCCGGTCACGGAGCGCTGTCAGAACTGGCCGTTAACAGCGTCTTACGCAACTTACAGTTGGGGCCCAGGTCGACTGGACAGTCAGCCACATGACAGCCTTTGTTGTTGGTGATGCTCATGGGCAGGTTATATCCGTCAACCAGGGACACTACGGAGAGCTTGATAAGCGCGTTGATCAGGACATACGCCAAAGAGTCACTGACCGTCGTAGTTGTCCTGACCGTTGGCTCCCAACGTGAACTCAGCGACAGTGGCAGGAGGTACGCCCTGTATGAATCGCATACAATTCAATCAGACAGCAAGTTCCGGGACGAGTACATCCACGTACAGTTCCTGTGTGCTGGTCGCACTGCAACCCGCCATTGCATCCCCCGTCGAGGCAGGAGTTCGGACCTGGGTTAGGGCCGTTGAAGTTGCAGTTACGACGGCCCTAAGAAAGTGCAAGTTGAATCAACTTCTACTACTGCCAGGTCAATGAGCGAAAGGGTAGGCGCACCCAGATCCGACCCGCCCGCCAGTTGTTTGGCACGGAGAAGCTGACAGTTTGATATGCATTCTGCTGCCATCTGTCAAGCGCGCGACAGTATGAGCCGTTGAACGCAATCGCCAACATTCCTCGACCGCTCACCCGGTAGGCTGGTTAGGTCTGGCAGAACCGACATTCAAGTCGGTAAAAAGCTATGCACCCAAGGTCAATTCATTCGAGTAGGATCTCATTAGGTGCCCCCCGCGGGCATACAGAGACGTACAGCGGGCCTTCAATCCATGAGCATTGTGAGCAGCGGTGACAACAGCAGAACAACTGACCAGATGGTGAACGGACAGTGGTTGTACACAGTAAATGTTCTCGCAGCGGCTCCGGAAGCGAGGGAAACAGCAAGGGGAGCGACGATGGATAGCTTCATGGTGACACAGTTCTGGACAGAGGAAATAGCTGTCTTCCACAAGCAAAGCTCGCTGTGCACCTTATATACAACGTCGTGTTGGGCGCGATCCGCTGGCGGTGGTCCGATACAATCTGTCGCGTTGAGACGGCCCCGCACACCGGTTTGTTGCGCGGAGAGCGTTCGAGGGGTGTTACGTCAAACAATTTGTGCTGACTGCCTACCTCGAGGCCAGAGGAAATTGGAATGCTCTGAAATGTCCGTGTCTGGCAGATTCGACGCCGCTAAGGGACGTCTGAGCGTTTAAGGGGCACCCTTCATGTCAGGTGAACAGAGCAATTGCGAGTGACAGATATCAGTAAGGATGGTAGCCGCGAAGAGCCATGTGGGTCGAAGACAGTGATGGGGCGCGACCTGTGTAATACCGCCCTACGGTGTTAGGCATGAAAACGAGACGAGACGAACGAGGCCATCACTCGCCACTGTGCAACTCATGTTATGCAGATGTTTCGAGTAGACGCTAGTCCGTTCGGGAGGGTGAGAATCTCTTCTTGTGGAATCGCCAAGAAGCTGAAGGACCATGCACCGAGTCACTGTCTGGGAGTAGGTTGCGGAACATACATTTAGTCAGAGAACAGATGACTGGAGACACCCACCAGTGCCTGGCCAAGGACGGTTCGAGGGCAGCGTTTGTTGGCAGCGACTCCAGCTGGTTCCATGAGCCCCGTGAGGAGAGAGCCAGATGCACAGATGATCCGGGTGGGTTATGCATGAACACGACCACGGCCTGTCTCCATGTGCGGAGATGGTTCTGAGCTGCTGTCGGTAAGGCCATATGGTGAACTTGGAAGAGTCCCCGGAGTGTATCCATGGCAGATGAACCTTGACGTCTAAAATGAGCGCATCGAGTATACGGTTCATTGTGGCTCTCTCGAGATGGAGATACAAGGTCGACAACGACATTTGATAGAGAATAGCTACAAGTGGGACCTAGTTATGACATCAGATATGCTGACAGTTACGGGAAGTTGTATCGGCCCTCTCACCTGGACTGATGCTATGCAAATTGACGTTAACACGGCGCTGAGAACAGGGCAGAAGACGGACATGCATGGTGGCCGAGGACAAACCTGGTCGAGTCGGAGTAGAGTCGCCAACGGCTCCAAGACGTTGCTGTTGCGGCTCTCCGGTCCGGAGGTGGCAACTCTGCAGTCCGAAGATTCTTGAGCGCCGGCCGCATGCTCGGACTTCTTGCACTCACTGGCAAAAGGCTTGGTTCGCTATCCTTTCCCTCCGCCGTTCACCTCGTTTCCGAGTGCAGTCTACGGAGGGGACCGCGGGACTGCTTGAATCCGCGCACTCGTGGCTTTCTATCTAACGTTCAAAGTCGACAAATGAGTAGTATGGAAGTCGACCCTGCTACCCCCAGTCTGGAGAGTCCGGCAGAACCCAGTGCGAGCTTGAAGAGACCGCAGGAGGACCAGGCGGATGAGGGCGCAGCAACTAGCAAGCGCGTAAAAGCAGAGCCGGCAGAGGGCACAGGGCAGGCCGACGAGGGCACGTCGGTTGCGTTAGAGAACTCCGACAAGGGGAAGAAGGAGCAGGGGCAGGGGCAGGGGCAGAAGCAAAAGGGCAGGAAGGGCAAGGACAAGGACTACGTCCGCACCCGCCGCAGGGGAACCCGCCCAGAGGGGAGGAGGCCCGTACGCCTGACAATGGCGAACCGAAAGCACCAAGATTGCCCAAGCGGCCCTGCGCACTCCTCATCGGGTTCTGTGGGGACGGGTACAACGGCATGCAGATGTACGTCGGATCTCATGGTCTCTGCACATGCCAGGAAACTGAGTATGTTGTAGCCAGCCTGATCCGAAGGTACGCACGATTGAAGGAGTGTTGTTCGACGCTCTTATCAAGGTCGGTGCGGTTTCGCAAGACAACTCGGATAATCCCACAAAAGTCCGTACCTCGAATTCACGCGCGAACGGCGCCATACTGAAAGCATGAACAGGTCAAGCTGGGCAGAGCTGCGAGAACAGACGCGGGCGTTCACGCAGCAGGAAATGTGGTGTCCATGAAACTCATCACTACCGTGCCCGGAGTTCCGGACCTCGTCGCGAGGATAAATGAGGAGCTGCCACCTGAAATCCGATTATGGAGCATCGTACGTGTAATCAAGCCCGCTGCTCTGGTTGTGTTCTGAATTCTTAGCAGATCCGCGTGCAAAACTCGTTCAACGCGAGGACGTTCGTTCATTCCTGCCGCACGAGTGTGCGAACGTTTGGTTGACTTTCGCAAATAGAACCTGCGACAGTCGCAAGTACACGTACTTCTTCCCATCATACCTCATGATACCGCCCAAGCCAGACTCTGGCCTCTACAACACGCTCAAAGCACAAGGCGCCGAATGCAGCCCAAATCCGTTCTGGGACAGTGCAGTGTCCTCGGCGACACCGCAGGAGGACCTGAAGCGCAAGCGTGCGTATCGCATTACTCCCGAACAGCTCGCGGCGCTGCGAGAGACTGCGAAGAAGTTCGAGGGCTCCCACAACTTCCACAACTTTACGGTCGGGCGCGACTTCCGAGATCGCAGCTGCCAGCGGTTCCTGAAGTCGATAGAGGTAGGCCGACTCTCCCTGCGTTTGTAACGGCGCACCGCTCAACGTCACCAGATATCGGACCCTGCAGTGTATGGTGACACGGAGTGGATTGCCGTGTTGCTGCATGGCCAGAGTTTCATGCTTCACCAGGTAGGGCTTCTGTCCTGTTATGTGCATATTGCTCAGGAAGCTCACTTGAGACCAGATTGTAAGCGCGTCCGGTTTAATCACCCAGCCATAGTTCACAATGCCCCGTTCCCAGCGCAAAATGATATCTGCACTCGTGCTCTCATGTCGGACTGGCACCCCGCCTCAGCTCATCGAGGAGGTACGGCCGCTCCCCTCGCGTCTCGATGACATCAACATGCGTCTCATTCCTTCAACAGCTGTATGGCCCTAGGCAGGTGTTTATCCCGAAAATGCCCGCACTCGGGCTGCTGCTCGAGTACCCGATCTTCGAGAGCTACTGCCGGCGCGTTTCAGCCGTAAACGAGAAGCTGCAGCCGAGCGACCCGGACTACCGCGCGCCGATCGACTTCGAGGTGCACCGCGCGCAGCTCGACGAGTTCAAGCAGAAGCATATCTACGCGAAGATGCGCTCGATCGAGGACAAGCACGGCATGTACGTCCCCCTTCCGTTCCGCCCCATGTAGCCTGCGATGTTCCTGATCGTCCCGGGTACCACCAGTTTCGACGGATGGGTGCGCTCCATCGACGCATACGCGGGCCACGACCTCGAGTACCTGAACCCGAAGGGGATCGTGCCACAGTCTGCGGTCATCAAGCGGGGCGAGTTCCGCAACAACCCGTTCCGGGAGAAAAAGCGCTTCGACGCAACGTCGTTCCCTACTGGCGGCGGAGATGCGTCCGCCTCTGTCGAGGCTGAAGAGAGCGATGAGGACGAGGAGACGCAACTCCCGTTGGACAAGGAGGCGTTGGCGGACATGGAGGGATGAGCTGCCCCCATCCTGACGCGTCAAAGCTGAAATCTGTTCTTCCTGCTGTTATCGATCTGTTGTGTGTCTTAATGAACATGTAGTCCCTCTCTCCCGAACATTACTGTAGTACTTGCAGGCCTGGAAGAGTGCGTTCGACTTGACGACTGCTAGAAGCACCAGAGCTACAACCGCGTCGCGTTGTTTGCGCGTGTTTCGTATTAGCGCCTATTCAGCGTATATGACGCGGCGAAGTTTTCGCTCCTCCCTGAACTGTTGCCTGCCTCTCGATTACCTCCTTTCCCCCACTGCTCCCCGACGTAATGACACTTTGATTATGACCCATCTATACGCCAACTCTCGGTTCTGGTTCTCCGCAGTGTGTCTGGATTGCCACTCGTCGACTTCTGGAGGAGGATGACGGTGTTCACCGGTCCAGTGTGTGTTCCCATATCCCTCCACATCTCTCTCCCAATGGCGTCTTTCTGCCCGAGCAGTGCTTTACGCATCCACCCTACATCGGTTCTGGTGAAGCGCCAAGAAGAATGGCATCTGCCGCCTAATCAGCGGTGGATGGGCAACGTTGAGAAGTGCAGGCTTCGCATTACCCTGAAGCCTGTCATGGTATCTGTTCGCCCTACATCTCTAGTTACTGTACCTATGGTGTTGTCATGTATATGTTGTTTAGTACACCATAAAATCAATGAGTCGCTTCCCTGTTGCCATCATATTACGCTCAGGACAGGCCGAAGCCACCCAAGAGTGGTCAATATTCAATGTGGGGGTGTGAGAAGGGGTATACACACGGTCACTATCGATACAGTACGAAACACATAGCAAGTGGTCTCCTATGCACCCGCCCGTGCCCTTGACAAGACCGCAGCGATGAGCCCAGGTACATCATTGGCCTGCACATGCGCCCCGACGACGTCCCCAATGTCCTCAGCCAGTCCTTCGATCTGCGCGTCAGCAAGCTGCCTGGAGTTTGGGACGAAGAGAAGGTTGATGGATAGGTTTTTCTTCCTCGATCCTCGCGGTGTGATCGCGTATGTCAAGTGCAGCTCGTTCTCGGACTCGAAGTGCGACGTCTCGAGCGAGACGAGCGTGCGGTACAGCGCCAGAGATACCGTGTACCTGCGAGCAGCAGTCTGATCAGCCCCAGCGAGCGAATAGACAAAAGCGGGAGCGACGCACCAGTCGTACAGGCCGACCACCCGTCCATCCTGTGTCTCGTCCTGGCCGATCTTGACGGTCTTCTCGAGGTCCGCGCGCTCGACGCGCAGCCGCTCGACCTCCCGCGCGCCCGTCTTCACGCGCTCCTTGACCTCCTCGACCTGCGCGTTCACCTGCTGCAGCTCGTCGTCGAGCTCCTGCATCTCCGCGACCTGTGCGTCCAGCTTCGCATTGGCAGCGGGGATCGTCAGGCGTGGATGGGGATGCGCCTGGCGCAGGCGGGTGAGCGTCAGCCGGGCGTCGAGGATCTTGCTTGCGAGTACGGCAGCCTCCTGAGTGAGTGCGCGGGCCTTGTTGTAGTCTGTCGCGTCGGGGGGTGGTCAATGATGGCGCCCTGCGCTTGGCCGAGAGAAACACACCTTGTTCAACCAGCGGCGCCAGGGTGTGTACATCGCTGTACTTCTCCGCCAGACGCGCTTTCGCCGCTGAGAGGATCTCTTTCTTTTTCTCGTTCTCTATCCTCAGTAGCTCGTTGTCCTCTGCGTTGATGCTCGGTGCCTCATCGCTGACTATGGTCTTGATGTATTGGTCCTTGGCTTTCTGCTCCAAGTACTGGAACTTCAGGTTGCGCAGGAAAGACTGCACACCACACCAAGTCCGCTCAGTTTAGCACTCAAGTCTCAGCAGAACGATTAGGAACACGTACGATCTGGGAAGCAACCTCTGCCGCTACAATCGCTGGGTCCGTAGTGCCCGCAACTCCCTCTGAGACCAGCCCTGGGTCCTTGGCTAGTGCGCTCTGCAGTGCGTCGAAGCGTTCCTGGTCCTCGACGATGTGCAGCTTTGCGGCGTCGAGTTTGCTTTGCAAGGCGCGGGCGATCTCGAGTTTGCCCGAGTGATCGATGTCCTTTGGTGGTGGGGACATTGTGAATAGTAGACGTGCAAAAGGAATCGGTTTCTTCGGGCGTATTTGACGCGTCCTGGTGTGTCGCGTCACGGGCGAGGTGATCTGGTAGAGAGTAGATGGGAGTTCGGGTTTAAGACGTCGGCGAAACGCACGCGACGCGTTAGACCCACGTGACCGCGCTGTCGAGGCTTGAGCGCTAACGGTCAGTACTTGTGCACTCATTCTAGCACCACCACCACCACCGCCGCCGAGTGCCCGTAACGGGCTCTAGTTGAACCTGCACCTCCTTCGTATCGATATCTGACCATTCATGCTGCTCACCGCAGCTATAGTGGTGCGGTGATGCCAGCAGGTAGCGACCTCTCACTACGGTGAGCTTCTCCGCAAAAGCTAGTAGATCTTCCAACGCTCACCTCCCATGTTTAGCACACACCCAGCTATCCAGTATGACATCAGTTATGCATGAGCAACAACGCTATACAATATTCGACCATCATATGATGATGACTGCAACTGGACGGTTGCTCACTCCAGAGACAGCAATTCCCGCACTTACGGCCACCCGTGCCGACTTCGCCGGTCGTCCGACCCTCTCACCTTTTGCAGCGCGAGACAGGGTAAGTAAAGCGTCTGGACGAGTCGTTTGCCATGTTCCGAAACACAACTGCGCTGAAGGATTAGCCTACCCCGGACTTTCTCCGGAAGGCGTTCCGTGGGGATTGCGGGGGTGTACGCGGGGAAGCCCAGACCGATCGCTGAGAGTGCGAGGGCTCACCGGACCGTGCTCTTCCCCTGCCCGGGCCTCCATCCCTCTGGTCATTGGCCCTCGACTCGCCACATTACTCGCTCACCTAACAGGCGTCCTCCCATCCCGCTATAAATTCTCTGATGGGTCCAGCGCGTCCAGTCCACACCCCCCTACCCAACCCCATCGCAAAGCCCTCACCTCAATCCCCCCTGATCCTCACATCCGTCCCGTCCACGACACCCCACCGTTCGTTCGTGGACGCCTACAGAAACCTCTCCATTGACGATGTCTGCAAACGTCGACGATCCTCTCTTCCTCGGTCTAGACCTCTCGACCCAAGGTCTCAAGGCCGTATTGATCGACGAGGATGGTGCACTCGTACACGAGTCTGCCGTGCACTTTGACCGCGATCTCCCGTCGTACGGTACCGTCAACGGCGCCATCCGCGGCCCCGGCCCCGGCGAGGTCACCTCGCCCGTGCGTATGTGGCTCGACGCATACGACCTCCTCATGGACCGTATGCGCTCAGCTGACGTCGACTTCTCGCGCGTACTTGGTATCTCGGGTGACGGTCAGGTCAGTGCCTTCACGATGCCGTCATGCGAACTGGTGGCTGAGCTGTCTTTTAGCAACACGGCTCCGTTTACTGGTCTTCAGAAGCAGAACATCTGCTTTCTACGCTCGATCCCGAGCGACCCCTCGGAAAGCAGCTTTCCCCTGCCGCATTCTCAATCCAGCGTGCTCCGATTTGGCAAGACTCTTCGACAACGCGCGAATGCCGCGAGCTCGAGGCGGCCATCGGCGGTGCACAAGCGCTCGCTGACCTTACTGGCAGCAGAGCCTATGAACGATTCACCGGAACCCAAATAGCGAAGGTGCGTTCACATCCCGCTTTGTGTCCCTCGGAACCATTAGGTCCCACCGGAACAGCGCGACTCCGTGTTTTGTTCCACTTGCTTCTTCTCCACTCTAATTCCTACAAATCTGCGAGCCAGGGCTGACTGCCGTATCTGCTCCTGTAGATCCGCCGCACAGACCCGGACACATACCGGGAAACGGCCCGCATTTCCCTTGTCTCATCATTCATGCCCTCGCTCTTCCTTGGATCAATTGCGCCGATTGAAGTGTCTGACGCGAGCGGGATGAACCTCATGAACGTCCTCACGTGTGAGTGGGACGACCGTCTATTGGAGGCCGCGGGCGGGCCAGAGCTGCGCGCAAAGATTGGACCCGAGCCTGCGCCTGGCGGCACGTTCCTGGGCAAAATCAGCCCATATTGGGTGCAACGCTGGGGATTCAACCCAGGTGAGGGCTCACGAAGACAAGAGTGGGACTCGGACGCTCACGCTCAATCACAGACTGCAGCATTGCACCCTTCACTGGGGACAACCCAGCCACCGTGATCGCGCTCTCGACACCCGGAGACGCCATCTTGTCCCTGGGCACCTCCACGACCTTCCTCCTATCCATCCCTCCTGCGGAAACCGCCCCTAAGCGGTTCACGACCTCCCACCTCCTTTCCCATCCGACTACGCCTGACGCCCACATTGCTATGCTTTGCTACAAGAACGGCGCTCTCGCACGAGAACAAGTCCGAGACCAATATGCGAACGGACACTGGACGCGCTTCAACGAGCTCTTTGAGTCGCGGCCTGTCGGCAACGACGGCTATATGGGATTCTACTTCCCACTGCCCGAGATCATCCCTCCGAGCGTTCAAGGCAACTTCTTCTTCTCAACATCCCCCTCCTCCTCCCCTCCAGCCGTCGTCACGATCCCGGAATCCAACATGCCGGCCGACGCCCACCCGCGCGCGATCCTCGAGTCGCAGTTCCTCTCCATCCGCTCCCGCATCACCGCGATCCTCCCGCCGGACGCGCCGCCGCTGCAGCGGCTCGTGCTCAGCGGCGGCTCGTGCGCGAACGCGGTCATCCAGCAGGCCGCCGCGGACGTGTTCGGCATGCGCGTGTTCGTCGCGGGCAAGGAGGGCGCGGCGGAGGGCGGCGCGCAGCTCGCGCGCTACGCGTGGTGGCGCGCGCAGAACGGCGGCGGCGGCACGTTCGAGGAGATGCGCGCGATGGACGGCCTCGGCGACGGCGAGCGCCGCCGCTGCGTCGCAGAGCCCAAGTGGGATCGCGAGCGCGTGTATGCTGGGCTGGTGGAGACGTACCGGGCGTGTGAGGACGCGGTAGTGCAGGCGTGCGCGACGCGGGTGTGACGGCGCTCCTGACTGTGCGGTCTGCGAAGGACGCTGCTTTGTTTCTGCTCTGTGGGTTTCTCTGGGACATGGGTTCGCGTGCTTGGGTATTGTTTCCAGACCTCGTCGAGTCCGTGTAGAAGGTCCCTCTAGATGTTTACACATTTGTTCTCTGGATTTGTGTGCTTGTACAAGTACGATATATCATCAAGTGCGAAAGCATGCACGAGTAATACCCAACGGCTCTGAATACTTGCTACGTGTAGAGAACATATCGGACGAATGGGACAGATATTTCCAGCAGACTCGGAGTACACCCGAGTGAATGTACGGAATGTCGAAGACCGTCAAACAGGGTCCTGCCCGGGTGGCTGACCGTAGGAACTCGGTACTGGTCGCGCTGCGCCAGGAAGCAGTCTGCGCGCTCACCGCGGTCGCCGAGAAGCACGCGATGGAGTTCGCGCTCAGCCAGCTGCAGTATCACCCGGAGCTCGAGCAGCACAGAGTGCGGCGTGCCCCTCAAGGCATACCTGAGAGTCGCAGCGCCGTACACGATCGACCCGTTCCCAGAGATGGAGCGCATTCCTGTGCTCAGCTTCCACGCCTTGACGACGGAGCACCCGAGTGCGTTCGCCGCGGTGAGCGAGGTCTTTCGATTCGGTGAACAGTCCGATTACGAAGAGTGAGCTACATTGGAGACGGACGTTTCGCATGATGAACACACCTTGAACCCGAGCCCATTCGACCTGTTGTATGTCAAGGTACATACATGTAGCAGGGGCGTTGATGACTTGGCTGTGCGTGGGGCGCGCAGCGACTCGACGCGGACATAGTAGTGCCCAGCATTGTTCGCGACGTATGCTAACCTCCGAGTTCTGGTAGTGATGTGGAGAGCGCCACCGACGTAGCCCATAGCCATAACACCATATATTGCTTCTGCAGCATCGAACACGGGTCGAGCGAGAGCGCAAAGACTGAGCATACTGATAACTTACACAAGAAAACTCATACGTGGCCGGCGACAGACATCAACAAGAACACCTCGAACCCACAAATCGTCGCAGGCCACGCGCACAGTCCGTCGTCGTGTCTAATCTGTCCATGCATGTATCGCGAGCCCCAGCTCGCCGAGCACGGCGTACGCGGCTACTCGCGATCGCGCACCCAGATGCCCCTGCGCCGCTCGGCCTGGCGCGCGCGCATGCGCTGCTTCCGCAGGTCCTGCATCATGCCCTGCGTGACCGGCGAGAGCTCCGTGCTCAGCGCGGGCGACGGCGGCTCCTGCAGCTTCTCGCGCTCCAGGAGGTGGCCCGCGAGCGAGCGAGCGCACATGGGCGTCGCGAAGCCGGGCCCAGCTCCCCCGCGGGCTAGGGGGGAAGGCGCCTTTGGCGACGCGCGCGGCGGGCTGGGTGTGTTCTCTTTGCCGAACGGCTGTGCGAGGCGCTGGGGGTTCGCGTGGCGCTTACGGGTGTATGAAGGTGTCCGCGTATTGCTCTTGCGGAGGGCAGGTTGTGGAGAGTGCGCGGATTCCTGATCGCGCTCGCTTGCAGTGTTGGAGGCACGCGAAGTGACGCGGCCGTGTTGACGTTGTGGTATGTTTGTCAGGGCTTCGCGTGTCCGGTCAGAAGGCGGGACTTGCTGCTCGGTCACGTTGGTGGTTTCGGGAGTTTGTGGGTCGACTGGGGTTGTCAAGCCGTCGCGTCTGCAGGTGGACATTGAACGCGGCCGAGGGCCGCGCGGAATCCTGCTAGGAGGCAAGGATGCGCTACTGCCATGGGTGGATGTAGTAGAGCCGGTATGTAGCTGACGCATTTCTAGAGTCGGAGACTGGACGACCGAAGAAGTGGCAGGAGCTGCTTCGGCTGTCTCCGAAAGCGGTCGTAACTGGTCTTGATCCACACCGTCGGTTTGAGTAGGGGAAGAACGCGCAGGTGCTGCATCTTCGCCTGATACTAAAAGGTTCAGGGAGAGGGTGGACGCGGCAAATGCACTGGTGAGTTTGGTCATTGTCGCGGTTTGAATCTGGCCATGAGAGAAGTTGGAGGGGGTGTCGCTGGATATGTTAGAGGCTGAGTTGCTTGTGTTGGCAGAGTGTATCGCATTGGAACTTTCGTTGAGGGATGTGTCGTGATTGTCGCCGTCGTCCTGGCTCACTCCGGTATTCTGGGGGGACAGATCGTGAGGGATCTCGGGCAGTTCGCGCTCCTTGGTATTGACATTGTTGCGGCGATGGAGGAAGCCGAACACTTCGGAAGCGCGTTGAGGTGTCTTCGGCTCCATGACCGGCTTCAGGGTCGGGGCAACCTCAGCGGCCACGTCATCTACTGTCTCGCTCACTTCGACCTCCATGGACGAGATGGCCGGGTAGTTGATGCTGGAGTCAGCGTCGATGGAGGAGAGGGTAGTATCGGCGGCGACGACACGGGGTGCAGATAGGTCGTCTGGGAAAAGAGAGTCCTTAGGAGTCTCCAATGCCTCGGAAGCAGGCGAGGAGGGAAGAGAGTCATCGTTCAGTTGTTCGCTGCGATGGCATGTTAGATACAAGTGTATATTGTTCAAGAATCAGGAACTCACTCCAAGAAACGTTCGGCCCAAGAAATATCACCTTCTGATATGTGCGTGTTGGTCATGAAGACGGGCTGCGGTTCACCCAAGAGTTGTCTGAGCGTTGAGCCAGTTCGCTGGCGGGGTTGATGGCCATCCCCCTCGGCTGAGGTTGGAGCTACCGTGGGCGATGCGCTCGCGAACGCATGCACATCGAGACACCCGTTGTCATCGTACATGTTGAGTAGGCTCACGACAGAGGGATCCTGTCGCAAGGCGTATATACGGGAGTTGTCCTTGGGCGTGAAATTGACTTCCCTCAGGCGGGGTTGATGGGGATGGTCTTCGTCCAGATCGTGTTCGTCGTCGTGCCTCTCTTGTTGAGGCGTCTCGGGCTCTGTTGCCACCGGTCGTTTGGTAGGAGAAGGGGGCGGATTCGCGCGTGGGAACTCGGTGCGAGAGTGCGTGGTCCGGCCATGTACTTTGACTACGTAGGTGCCGCTTCGCTGTACGCCGGGTGTTGTGGCAATGGTGAGCATTGAAGGGGAAGGGGAAAGGGATGGGGTGCTGGGGGTGCCGCTGAAGGGGAGGGCTATCGAAGACGAAGTGAGGAGTTGTGAGTATGTTCAACCGATGGGATACTCACGAGGGGGAGGAAGCGAGGAGTAGTCAACCTCGGACACAACCGAGAACTTGGTCGAGCAAGAGCGCAAGAGACGGTTCGCGCTCGTGTCCGGGTCTTGCCTGTCTCTCTTGGCCTGGGTAATCATACGCCCTTCGGCGTCCACATCCTTGGAGTGCACTGCATTCTGCTTCTTCTTGTTCTTCTTGGACTTTGAACTGCCGAGCGAAAGGAAACGCTTGAGGAAGCCCATGTGTGTGGTGTTATTGGCTGTGGGGAGGAAAGGAGGGGGAGGGGAAAGGACAGTCGGGGTCGCGAGCGGAGGGGGGGAGGGAAGGGGGGAGGGGGAGTCTGGCGGTGGGAGCGGGGGATGTGGATGGGTGACGGATGCGGCGCTGGACTCGAACCTCCCTCCTCCGCTCCAACATTCGCACAAACACCCGCCCACAGCGCGTAACGACGCGTCAGTCACGTGGCCGTGCTTCACGCAGGCCATGTCCAAAATGGCAATATTGCCACACAAAAGCCGCCATGCAAGGGTCGGTGGCGTAGTTGGTTATCGCATCTGTCTAACACACAGAAGGTCCTCAGTTCGAACCTGGGCCGACTCATTTTGCCCATCCATGCCTTGGACCTCTGGAAGCCTTGCTTGCGTTGGTGATTTTTTAGCATAGGTTGGTCAATACATCCAAGTTCAAGCCGACACCGAGCCCTATCCACTCTATCGTCCCCCCTTCACAAACTATATTGCAAGTACTATTACACGCTACGTTCAAATCCACCTTCAGCTGCATCGCCGATGCATCCGAACAATTCTCAAGGTCTACATGATCACAACACAAACTCAACCTGGATTATCTTGTCAGCCTGCTGAACGATGCTCGACGCGAGAACGGTACAGTGGCGCAAGCTCACCTCCGCGATCCTCTCCGACATGTCCCGGAGCGTACCCGACAGACGGGACAGCTTGCGCGCAAGCGGCTGACAGGTGGGACACCACTGTCCCGCCGAGGTCGCGGACTCGTACACCGAGTCGGAGTCGGAAGCGGCAGCGACGTGGCCGGGGTGTGCATCGGCAGAGACGGCGAGCGCGCTAACCAGCCCGGCGAACCAGTCGTCAGCACTAGGGGCAGGGGTTGCTTGGTTTGTGGTGGCGGAGTCGCCGACAGCAACGCCCACAGAGTCCGTCTTGTCCCCCTGCCTGAAGGCCGAAGGGGTACTCTCCTCCGTAGAGGACAGCAGTTCGTGGGCGATGGCGCGGCAAGAATTGTAGTAGGCCACGAGCCGGTGGTATGCGAGTGCAGGCGTGTTTTCCAACTCGGGATCATAGAGCCCGTCGAAAGACTGCTGGACGAGAGTTTTGGCCGCTTCGGCCGCAGTGCCAGTGAGGCCGTACTTCACGGCGCAGAGGTAAGCCTGGAGAGGTTGGCAACGCGCCACCATGGACCAATGAGTTCGAAGCAGGGGAGTTACCGTCTGCATCTTGTACTTGAGCGCAGCCGCCATGAGGGGGGCGAGCTGAAAGATGTCCGTGGATATGTCAAGAGGGAGAGTACTATCTCCCCAATAGCAGAGCTCGAGAAGGGTCCCAATCACCTGGCCGTCCTCTTCAAGATGCAGGACACATGGATCATCTGTGTACACACTTCAGGTGCCGCCCACGGTGTCAGTGCTTGGACTTGTAATGGGCATTGCGTGACGGAGCTCACCAACGTCCTGTGCTGTGGCCGCATTTTGAACCCTTCTTGCATATCTTCTTAACTATTCGCGGAGGGGGGATCTGCAGCCGCAAGACAGCCGAAGCCGCAGAGACTACGGCCGTGTGAACCCGGAATTCCAAGCCATCAGATGCACAGCAGACAAGGTCGCAATGTTTCAATTCCTCGAAGCGTAGGAAGGGCCCGGTGCGCTTTGCGCAACATTCGGCAGGTCGCCCCAGCAGCTCCGGCGCCGACAAGAGCTGGAATCGCTCGTCCACTTTGCCCTGCACACGCCAGAACTCCCGTAAGCGGAAGTACTGCCCAGAAGTGACGCCTCGGAGGTCCTCGTCGCGCTCGACGGCCAACGTCCGCTGTGCGAGCAGGTGCTCGGCCGCGCCCCGGGCGACGTCCTCCAGACCGAGCCGACACGCGAGCGCCCACACCGGGATGGGCGCGTCGCGCGCGCAGACGATGAGATGGCTGCCGAGGATGGCGATCGGCAAGACCATCTCGTACCGGATCGCGGCGCGGAGCGTGTCCCCGATATCTGCGAGTGGCATGTCGAGCGGCGGGTTCAGGATGGGGTAGCAGATCCGGAGGAGGATTTCGACGACCTTGCTGTGCTCGGGGAGGTCGAGGACACGGACTTGCGCACGAGGCGTTCCCGTACCAGTCGGCTGCAGTGGAGGCGTGAGCGGCCCTTCCGGAGGGGCCCCCGCAAATCCTCGGGGGTCGATGTATTCGGGAGAAGGTGATCGTTTAATGGGAGAGGGAGGGATGAGATCCCAAGGGGAAGAGGGCCCGGGAGGTACGGAAGGGACAGGATCATGCGAGCTAACGGGTGAGGGAGGGACAGAACTGAGAAAAGGAGATTGATGAACGGCCGTAGGGTTCTCCACTGGAGTTAGCGAAGCGAGCTTCGACTCTAGAATAGGAGATGCTTCGAGGAGGATGTGGCTGCGAACGCGGAACACGACGTTGTCAGCGGTGCGGAGTACGACATCCGCGGTAGGCTTGTCGAAGGGAGCTGGTGCAAGGGAGTGTGCGCCGGCTGATGGACGTGTGGGGGAGCCCTCTGAAACGGGAGGCCGGGCAATCGCAGCGGCAGCGTCCATGGCGATGTGGACAAGGATCAGGGTGGATCCCTGCTATAGCTGCTATCTGGGAACCTCATATACGCCTCCCCTGGCGACTCTAGTCAGAGCGTGGCAGCCTCATGCCTTCTCGTCGCTCTGGTGCTGCGGTAGCTTCTAGTGCACGTTGCTCAGGCTGCTGTGTGCTCTCGTGCCGTGGTGTGTGTACACTGTGTTGGTGGGTGATGGATACTCGTCACGAATACTTACCGCCGTTCAAAAATACCCTTAATGGCGATACCAGGAGACCTCGAGCGTCCTGGGATCCATTGGTCCACGAGACAGTTGGAAAACACTGCACAGAAACTGCATGTATGACAAACGTTAGCATTTTATCCTGCGCAATTCAAGCGGTCACCTCTCGCTGGGTTCTGGTTTATGCCGGACGAGTGACAACTTGAGACAAACCTGGCGGACCCAGTAGAAGTCTGCATTCACGCCGAGTCATGGTGGAGGCGAAACGGGTGAAGCCTGGCAGGGCTTGATGTATGACGAGACGTTGAAATAGCTGCGCCTCGGTAGCTGCGGGCGCTGTGGTGTACTGGCCACTTGCGGTCCAAGGACGAGTTCGGATTCATTGCCAGTGCTTAGCTAGCAGTGGGCGAGTGGCACAATACGTACAGAGTACGTCGGACTGCGCCGGGGCCCCGACTCCCGATTTCCGAATTCGGTGCCCGCCGCCCCGCCCCAGGCGCGCTCCTGGACATCGACTACGACTTGTCCTCCCTCCACCTCTGCTTGAGTCGCTCGGGACAGTCACTGTTTTCAAGATGCCGAAGGAACACGAGAACGTCGTGAGCGAAGGGCGGGACTTTGCTATGCTCGAGCGCAATCTGTTGTCCCACCTGCGCCTGGCTGTGCTCCTCTCGCTGCTGTCTTCGTCGCTCATTCTCAATGCTCGTCTCCCCACCCCCAGCGACCCTGGTTCCGCGCATACGCCGGCGTCCACCACTGGCCTGGCCGTGGCGATCATAGAGGTCGCTGCCGCCATTGCCGCCATCGCCGCGGGTGTCTGGGAATATTGGCAAGGATACGCAGATATGAGGGCAAAGCGTGGCTTCTTGCGGGCAAGCCAGTCAGTCTTCCCCGTTTCGCATGTCTGCGTCCCGTTCACCTGTTCTTGGTTTCCTAGAACCCATCTCGCCGTTCTGAGCATCGTCGGCCTCGTCGTGTTCGCGACCTGTCTGATGCTCATTGCCAACGAGGCCTGACCGTTGCATGACTGTCGCTCCTCCCTGCGCGCGATGCAGGACGGCCGCCGCCGTGCGCTGCGGACTTCTCTGCTGCCCTGTAACGCGCATGGCGGTTGGACATGTCGAATCCATCTTCTCTGTCCCGTGCGGCATGCGTTGATGATCCCATCTGCGCCCTGATAGTTCCCACCGTGTACGTACGGACACGCGCAGCGAAGCGGCCTTTCGCCCACTGCGTATAGCACCAGTGTATCACCTGTCCCTTGTCCCTCATCCCCTCCTCGGGTGCCTATCGAGACTGCACGCACATATACTCGCTGCGAATGACCGAAACCGCCGCCCTCATGCTGCACGTCCCCCCGCCCTGTCTGCCGCACGAACAGCCGATCCCCAAAGCTTACTGCAGACCAAACATTCAAGCCAAAGCCAGACCAGCAGGTCCCCGCCGTCCTCGCACCCAGTACGACTTGAATGATACACGTCTGCGGCGCGCCAGTGCGCCTGTCGCCAGTGCCTGTTCTAAACATTCACTTCTAACACCGGACGTTCTCCCGAAACCATGCCGCCCCGCGACTTCCTCCCCTTCTTCTACCTCCGCCTCTTCTTCCACAGAGTCCCTGTCCCTCCCCGTCAATTGCCCCTCCCCCCTCGTCATGACCACCACCACTACGACCATGACGTTCTCGCCCCCGGCCAGACTGCGGGTGTCGGACTCTACCCCACCTTTTCTGCTGCAGCAAAGGCATGGTCCCCCAGCGTATTTCCTCCATCGCATGCCCCCAAGTACCGTCCCACAAAGTCCAGCACCGAGTTCACACGTCAAGCACAAGAGGTCCTTCCCTGTCGTAACCCTTTCTGCAAAGGCTGGGCTTGCTGAGGCAAGCTCATCAACAAACCAGTCGCAGCCCCGCCTGCAGACATCAAATTCCAGTGCAAACCCGGATGCGCCACCGACTCGGCGCAAAGCCTCTGCATCGCCGCGTGTGCTCCCTGTGCCAGCGCCACCTCCCGAGAAAGCTCTGCCTCCGATCCCTTTCCCATCTCCCCCGTCTTCGACCCCGGTTAGCCCCCCGGCGAGCGCGCGGTCTCTGCTGCTAGCATGTTCCCCGCTTGGCCCGCCATTGAGACCCGTGTCCGTAGACGCAGAGGAGACCATCTGCCAGCTTGAGCAACTTGCGGCAGAGCTCCGACAGATGGGGTCCGGCTCGCCCGCGGCGGCGAACGAGCGGCGGAGCAGGCCGTCTGGCCCGGCTCAGCGCCGGCGGAGGGTGCTTCCCGGGGCGGCGGCGGGTGGCGCGAAGGCGAGCCTCTCGGTCCCGCGCATCGTCGTCACGAACCCGTCCACGGAGAGCTTGTTCGGGGGGGTAGAACGCGAGACGGCCGGCGTGCGGACGCCCGAGTCGGACGGAGACAGCGGCGACGTGACGGAAGAGGAGCTCTGGGTGAACGAGTACGGCGGATGGGGCACGTCCGAGAAGGGCAAATGGAAGGCAGCGGGCCCGGAAGAGGACGGGCGCTGTGCCGGGCCGGTGAGTGCTCTGCGTCGGCGGCGTTAGTCCGGTGGGATACTGACGTCGGCGCCGCTCGCCGCTGCCCGACAGGCGTCTTGCCCGCACGCGGCCCGCAGCGGCCAGACCGCGCCGAGCACGAAGCCGGCGGAGATGTTTTACATCTACGAGCCGATCGTGAGCCTCCCCCGTTGCTCGGTTTGAAACATCCGTCCACAGTCTCACCGCCGCCGTCCCGCCCTGCAGGGAGCGCCCGAGTTTCTGATCGGGTCCTCGACCTCACCCGTCGCGCGCGCGACCGCCGGCTTCCACAGTCCCAGCGCGCCAGCACCAGCACCAGCGCCGTCGTCTTCCCACCAGCAGTGCCCGTCCGCGCGCCGCCGTCGCCGCCGCCCTGCCGCGCTCGTCCTCGCCAACCCCGAGCAGGCCGAGTGGGTCGCCGAACCGGCCGCGCCCAAGTCCGCCCCGCTCCTCGCCCGCCCCGCGCACGCGCACGCACACGCACGCGCACGCGCGCCGAGCCCTCCGCCGATGTACCGCTCGCTCACCGCACCACAGTCGTCCCCCGCGTCCACCGACGGGTTCCCGTCGCACCCCCCGCCGCGGCGCGCGCTCTCCTCGGACGTCGTGCAGGCCGGCGGAGACATGGGTGCTGACATTCGGTACGTGGCCCCTCCGTCGGGCCACCGCTCGGCCGCGCTGCGCGGGGGCGGCGAGCTCCCGCGCGTGCCTTCCGCCCACGCCCTGCGGGACGAGCCCCGGGGCGGGCACGCGCGGCAGGCGCCGTCGTGGGACGCGCTCACGCTCGCGTCGGGCCCGGCGTCGGAGCCGAACTCGCCGCGCCTGGCGAGCCGGCCTCGGCTGAAGAGCATCAAGGGCCTGTTCAAGCACTTCTCCAAGTAGACGGTAATGTGCGGAAAACTCGACGACGGGACGGTCGTCGCTCCCGGTACCGCCCTCCGCCGTAAAGATGAAGCTTGTATATCCGTGTTACTGTACTCGACTGCGCGCGCTGCCGAGCCGGACTTGGAGGCTGTCGTGGTCGTCGTCCCCTGCTGATTAATTGTATCGGTACATATATATTGTACTCCTGCTGCACCATGTCGTCAACGTTTGCCTGGTCAATGAGAAGCCTCGATCCTGACGACCGCTATCAAGCCAACTTCAATCTCAATGTCATACCAATCAGTGTCTTGATATGCCTGCGAATGCCTGACAGCCTGTTCTTGCGTGTATGGGCTACTCCATCATGGTTGTTCCCGTGTGGATGCCGCAACCCACCGGGATGCATGGCCTTGGGAGGTGCTGTGGACAGCTGACATTACCCTCGTTACATCGATATAGACACCTCGACGAGAATGCTGGCTCGAGACAATTCACCGTAGGACGCAGGGGTCGCCGTGGCTCCCCCAACGAATGGCACTGCAAGGGAGCATGTCGTGACTCCTCATGGTGGTTCAGCACAATCCGGTCCTCTGCAGCGTCGGGCCCGCGCACATCCGCAAGCCAGACGCACCTTTGACACCGCGCCGTGCATGGCCCCGTGAACATTGAGTCCGTCCAACTCCGACGCGCGCACCTGACTCGGACGAATGTCCTGCAGCGACTGCAGCTCCCGTGCAAGCCACTTGAAGTTCAGCAGCTCCAAGCAAGCGCTACCAGTCGTGTCGCTCGTGGTACAAACTGGCACTCTTGATGATACATGGTCCGTCGCTACTTTATGCAAGGTCTGTCCCGATGGCACATACGCTGGTACAGGTTCACAATGTGCCAGCCAATAGTGGCCACGGCCTTGATCGCTCGGGCTTGCTCGTTCCAGCGCCGTTCGGCGTGGTCACGGTGTTTCCTGGGGCCGCGCAACAAGCTTCGTGCCAGAGACCTTCCCAGCCTTCAGCCTCGCCAGGCCGTCATTGATCCCAGCCAGCCCATCCGGGAGCACCTCCACCGGGTTCGGCTGTTCGCGCATCCCGTCAGCACGCGCCCTCCCGGCCCGCCGCGCGCGCACCCCGACGCACCTTGAGCACGCCCTGCTCGAGCCACGGCGTGACGCGCCTGAACAGCGCCGCCGCCGTCTCGCGCGTCCACGGCAAGTGCCCGTCCCCGAACACGTACCCGACGCGCCTGCCCTCGCCCTCGCCCGCGTCGGCGCCGGGCCCGGGCTGGACGATCGCGAGCGCGCCCCCCGGCGCGAGCGCGTCCCGCGCGAGGCGGAGGTTGTCGGGGGTCGCGACGGCCGCGAGCGCGTACTCGAGCGGCCGCACGCCCGCCGCCGCGCGCACCTCGCTCAGGAGCGTGGCCTGGGGGAGCGAGCGGTCGAGCACGTGCGTGGCGCCGAGGGGCTTGAGGAGCGGGGCGTTGTGCGGCGAGGCGGTGGTGATGATGGGGCTGTGGCCGGCGAGTTTGGCGAGTTGGATCGCTATGTTGTGGAGTCGGTATAAGTGGTGGGTGGACAGGCGAGAGGGGAAGCTTGGAGCATACCGAACTGCCCGAGGGAGGAGGATCCGCCCAGGATGAGGGCAGGCGTGCCTGCGTACGCGGTCGCACCCTCAGGCTCCCAGACAGGCTTCAAGCGAAGGCTGAGGTTCTGCGGGTCAGGAGACTGGTTGTAGAGGAGAAGGGCAGTAGTGATGAGGGTAAGCGGGATGGTCGCAGCTTGTTCAAAGGTAATATTCTCTGGTATCTGGGGATCGGGGGCACGTACTAGTCAGCGTTTAGATGGACCTGGTGAAAGGAGATTGCATACTATGGCAGTGAGATCCGATGGCACAACAGCATACTGCTGGAAAGCGCCGCCACTTATATGGCTGTAGTCTCCTTGGAACAACCTACGCCCGAGAGTTGTGAGTGTTAATGAGCTGACATACGCCGTCTAATCGCTCACACTCTATCGCCCTCCTTGCGGTTCTTGACGTCCTCACCGACCGCCACGACGACCCCTGCGCCGTCCGCGCCCGAGACGTGCGGGAACTGCTTGATGAACACGCGGGACCGCGGGGGATCCACGAGGTGAGCGTCGATCGGGTTCAGCGCGCTCGCGAGGATCTTGACGAGCACGTCCTGCGAGCCCGGCTTGGGCACGGGTGTCTCCGCGAGCACATAGGGCGTGCTCTCCTCGTTGAGGACGAGGGACTTTTGCGTGGTGGGGAGCGACATCTTCCGACTTGTGTGTCGTGAGTGGGCGGGTTCCAATGGTGGGTTAGTTGTAGCAGCGGCATTTATATACACTCACTTTATCTAGGGCGAAAGTCGCCGTGCTTCGTCAACGGACAGGCAAGCCGCGGCGACGCGTAGGGGGTCGCCGCGATCATGCCCGCCATCGCACGCAAGTCGTGCGGCAGTGGAGTGTGTCTAGGTGTGGGTTATGTAACGAGTTGTGGCCGTTTGTGGGCCTCGATTGACAATCTCTCGCTCCGATGGCCCCGGATGCCTGTCCGTGGGTTCTGTCAGCATGACCGAGTCGCCAGAGTCCGGGGTACTTACGCGACCGAGAGAACGCCATTGCAGGCAACCGGCTCCGGGAACATACACATGCACACCTACCATACGCACGCACGCCCACTCAAGACCGCCGCCGCTACACCGATGTAAATCGGATCGTATTATGAACGGACGCGGACATGACAAGGCGACGGGGTTCCGTCAGGGACCGTAACCAAGCTAAGAAGTACGTATGTGTGGGTAAGACAAACGTGGACGAGGTATCGACGAGATTGCGGCGGCTCGTTGCCCAGTGGGGGTCGAAGGCTGCTGGCGGACTAGGACTGCCGACACCTCCGCCAATCGGCTGCAAGGCGACACACGGCCCCGCGTGCACGGAAGGGGAACGAGTGAGCGAACGCGCGCGGGGCGCACCAGGAAGAAAGAACTACGGGATACAAGAACGCGGAGAAGGTAGAGGGGGAGCCAGGGCGGAGTAGGAAGACAGGGTCGCACCGTGCGGCACGATGGAGGACAAGTCTAGTACGTAGTATTTCGTCAAGAGCCCCAGACGGGGTTGTGGAGAAGCGGAGCGGGTCAACCGGGGTCGGTCGAGCATGAAGGAGCGCGCCGGCAGCCGGGGGCCGGGCGGTAGCAACAGGAGGATGGTAAGAGGAACAGGCGATGGCCGAGGTGCATGCTCGCGTGCCCAGAGAACCCAGTTCTGCCCCGCCGCCGCATAATTATGCCAAGGAAGACAAGCATAGAACACACACCAAGGTCTAAGGTAGAACACAGGCCGGACACGGGGACAATGATACAGTGCGCACACGCGCGGAAGGCCGCGGACGGTGGTGGTACAGTTCAGCTCGTTCAGATGCCCGCGTAAGCATCTTCCTCGTCGTAGAGGGTGTAGACGGTGTCAGGGCGCTTGGCCACAGGCCCGCCCATCGCAGAGTTCTCGCGCGGAATGGCCACGGGGGCGGGCGCGGGCGCTGGCGCGGTAGCAGAGACCGGCGCAGGCTCAGGCTCATGCGTGGGGCCCACGTTATCGGGGAAGTGGGCGCTCGGCGGGGGCGACAGGGCGCTAAACGACGACCCGAGCGGAGAAGGCGCCGGGTGCGGGCTTGACGGCGCGATGGGGAACTCGAGCGAGACGGGCGAGAAGGGGCGCTGCTGGATCTGGATCTCGGGGAGCGTCGGCGGCTTGGAGGTGACGCGCGACTTGGACGAGTATGTCGGCGAGGGCGGCTGCGGGAACGAGTCGCGGATCGAGTCGTGGTGGGAGAGCTGCTGTGCCTGTTCCTCGTGCATGCTCATCGTCGGGTCCGCGAACGGAGACTCGGGGAAGGAGTTCTCGCGCGGCGTAGGCTGTACCGTCAGGCGCTGCGACTCGTCGAAGCTGATCGACGGCTGAAGCTCAAGCGGCTCGACATTCTTCTGCGGTACCACTGGGGCCGGCTCGTCCTGTTCAGCGAGTTCTTCAGCGACCTCGGCGACTTCCGAGGCGGGAAGAGCCTGGGGTGGCGCGGTGTTCAAGCGGCGTGAGATCTCGGCGTACTGAGCGGCCTGGAAAGGCGTCACGCTAGACCGACTGAGGTCTACGTATTCACCCTCATGCATCCCCTGAGGAGCAGGCTGCACAGCAGACGATGGCTGACGAGAGAGAACGGCAGACGACGCGTTGGTGGGCTGACGGCTGATCGGTTGGCCCTGGGATTCGTACGCCGAGCCGTAAGGCGCGACGGAGACAGGAGTGCCGATGGGCGAGTCGCCATACGGGGAAAAGAACGGGTTCGCCGAGTTGACCGTTGCCGGGGTGTACGGGTCCTGCGCCATGATTTGCCCAGGAGCGAAAGACTGGTTATATGACACCGCATACCCAGACGACGCGTACCCATACGGGTGGGACATTGGCGGCACGTTCTGCGAAGAAACCGGCGTGCTAGCCATCTTGCGCTCGATCATCGTCGGCGGGCGCGGGTTGCCTCCACCGCGGTTGAAGGTCATCGCACGACTCATGACAGGCCCCTCGTCCTCATCGCGAAGTGCTACGGACTGCCGGCGGAACGCCTGGGCATTGAAGTCGTTGTCGTCATCCTCACCGTCACCGCTGCTCTTGTGGTTGCGGCGCTGAGAGGAGGGTGAGTTCACGTAACGATGAATAGCTCAATGAACCTACAATGAAGTAGATCACTGCGAACAGGATACCCGCGACACCGATGACGGCGGCAATGATACCACCAATAATGACACCGGAGCTCGTGCTCGGGTGCGCATCCGACGTGCTAGACGCGCTCGGCGCAGCAGAAGTCGAGGCGGCGGCGGCATTGGGAGTGCGCGTAGACGTCAACGTTTGGGTCACATCGGTTATTTGATCGGCAACACTGCGGGAACTCGTGGTTTGCTGCACCGGTTGGGTAATCTGAGCCTGGGTGGTCGGCGGCTGGGTAGTGGTCGGCGTAACGCTCGACGAAGTGGTGGTGGGCGTCGCAGAAGACGTAGTGGATGTAGAAGTAGTCGATGGGGTGGTCGAAGTCGTCACAGGAGTAATCGACGTGGTCGTGGTCGGCAGCAGGATCGGGGTCGTTGAAGTGGTCGGCGGGAGCAAGATCGTGTTCCTCGTCGAAGTGGTAATAGGATCAGCTGTCGAGGATGGTTAGATCTAGGTCTTTACCGCGGAAACGCTGCTTTGCATCTCGGTGATGTGTAGCAGCAGCCTGTATGATCAAGCACCAGCTGCCAAGATTACACCGTGTTGATTGCTTGCTAGGCATGTACACGCAAACGGCCGAGCGCAGTGTTGTTTTGTGGCGACAAATTCACTCACTAGTGGGCAATATGACAGGGAACGTCGGCTCTGGAAAGCCAAGTCGCGTAGCCGTGTCGGTATCCGAGCCATACACCGCGGTAGGGGTGAAGACACGTTTGTTCAGTCGCCGGACCCCTGTGCCAAGGCGGCGGTGAGCGGCGCCGCGCTTGTCAACTTCGCCAAACATATTGCTGTGTTTTCCAGGGTAGCCCGGGAGAGAGAGAAAAAGAGCGTGAGTGAAGGAGTGAACGTCCCTCGACGGGACTGAGGTGATGCCTGCGGGCTCGGGCGGAGGTGCAGGCGCGAGCGGGGCGTTGTTCAGGTGGAGGAGGACGAGGGGAGGGAGAGAACGACGGGAGGGACAGCGACCAGGACGTTGCCAGCGATCGGCAAGATTTCCCCCTGCCTTTTCGGACCTGCCAGCCATTTCGGTCTCAGGCACAAACAAAAACAAAAATATCCGACAACTCCCGTTTGATTTCTAGGGGGGTAATGCGGCCGGCCCGCCTTCTCCGGTGCTAGTTACCCCGGTCCCCGGCCGTGGTTGTGCTGCGTTCGTCGTACTTGCACAAAACCCCAATTGCACGCTCTCCAGAGTACTATTGGTGCACCTCCTTCTTGTGCCCAGTCATTCATCGTACTCAGTCCGTGCATCCACATCGTATAGTTGGTCTGGCAACGGACTGAATAGCGCTTTACACGCCAGGTCTACGTCTCCCGTACCGGATGAATGGATGGCTATTAACGGCGCCTGCCTTGAGACGTCCCACTCACGTTGCCATGGACCTGGCGGATAGGCGCACCTGCGGTCTGGCCACCGCCCCTCCGCCCTCATCAGCACCGACTCCCCTCTCATGACAGCCTGCCAGCATGTTCCTGCAGCGGCAGGCTGTACTGACCTGGCTTTTTGTCGCCCTCCTCGGCCTCACGCTCATCTCCGTCGTTGAAGCGGACGTTAACATCACTCTCGAAGACACCGCCGCCCAGATCACCTACAGTCCTCCGGCCTGCGGCCTGACCCTAGCTTCGGCCGGTACCGAGACCCAAGGCCAGATCTGTGATAGTGCATGGTGCGTACCATTTGATCGAGACCCTACGAAACACCCTCCAAATCCAGCACTGACCGGAACATTGCAATTTGTCTCCATCCCCTTTCCCGCATTTCCAGGCGCATCATTACTGCACCAGATGCTTCCGGCGGTACGCTCACCACAACATCTGGGCCGACAGATGGTAGCGGAGGTCTGATCCCGCAACTATTCTTGTCTGTGAGAGGTGCGCAGAACCTAGCACTTTCCAAGTCGTCCGGTAGGCTGCGATGCTGTGTCGCGTGCTCACATATATGTCGTACATTCGCAGCTCTCGCCCTCCATGTCAAAACTTCGGCGGCCTCTAATGCCATCGTCAATGTCTCCGTCTCCACGTCCAATCCAATCGTCACTGTGAGGTCTGAGCTTAATAGCTCTCTAAGGTTCATCTCGATCATCGGTTTGCCGGAAGAGACGGTCACTACGCTGTCCCTCACATTTGTTGAGTCCAACCTGACCACTACTCTGGGTATCGACACCATCGCCGTCACCATCTCGGACAACAAGTAGGTCCCATCACGATAACCAATTCCATCCCATACTGAACTAGTGCAGCATCGCACCTTTCGTTTCACCCTCGTTGCCTCCCCCGACATCGCTCCCCACGGTTACCCCGTCAATAGTTATACCCAATTCAGGGCCCGGCGCGCCGTCATCACCTTCAGGACAGACGAGCGGCGACATCGCAGCCGAAGTCTTGGGAGCAGTAATGGGCGCCGTGCTCATCGCAAGTGGTGTTTTCTTCGCTATGTTCTACTACCGGAAGCGGAGGCGTCCCGCACAGTCCAACACAGAGGAGAAAGCTGACACTTAATACACGCCTCCGTTCGCTCGCTATCTACTCTCATACGAAGCAGCCAAAGCATTCCTCGTATACCCACAAGTCTATATGTACCACCACTGCGTATCGTACGGGAGATATAATCGCGCCAACGTACAACAAATGTAATGTGTACATACATACCCATCTGTACATCAACATCCTAGACTGTACATCTCATCTACGCCGTTCATGCACACCGCCCTCCTCGCGGTCTGAACCTACGCCGTCCAGAAGTCGGTCCAGGGTTCGAGCTGCCTGTACTCGATCGTCTGCGTGCCGCGGATGATGTCCTGGCCCTGGATGAGGCGCAGCTCGCGCCCGCGCATGCGCCGGATCTTGCGCATCGGCTCGCGCGCGTCCAGCTCCTCGTCTGTCGCCTGCCGCTCGTCCTCGGGCAGCGTCAGCGCCGCCTCGTGCGTCAGCGTGAGCATCGCGTGCGTCTTCGACACCGCGAGCGCCGCGGCGCGCGCCAGCGGTGGCTCCGCCCCCTCGCCGTTCCCCTGCGCGGCGTGCTCGAAGTGCGCGAGGACGAGCGCGGAGAAGAGGTCGCCGACGCCGGAGAAGTAGCCCGGGAGGCAGGGGAAGGAGTTAGCGTAGACGGCGGACGTGCCGGCGCCGTCGAGCCGCGAGGACGCGATGCACGCGAGGAAGTCGCCGTCTGCGGCGTCTGCGGGCGGGCGCACGCGCGGGGGGAGGAGCGCGCCGAGCCAGTGTTTGAGCGGGATCGAGCTGATGACGACGTGTGGGACGCAATACGTGTCGTGCAGCTTCCGGAGCGCCTGCCGGAGCGAGGCTTGGTCGACCATCTTCGTCTCGGTGAGGACTCTGAGAGGGTTGGGTGAGGGCGCGCGGGTACGGGTGGCGGGCAGCTCCACCTACTCGACCTCGAACCAGTTGGGCGTGATGATGGTGGCCAGCGGGAGCGCTGCTCTATAGATGGGCACTACTTCTGGTGCGACGTACAGTCGACCAGAGTCTCCCAACACCGCTGCAACGATGCTGAGTCAATGTCGCCTAAAGGCATATAGTGGACTTACGGTCCAAGAGGTATATGAGCTCCGGATTGCGCTCGCGGAGCTTTTTCGCAAGCGCCGTCACGGCGGCTGTGGCTTCAGCCCCAGGGACATATCCTGCGCCAGAGTTGAGTACGATGAGGATGCCCTAGGGAAAAATAAGTTACGAACCTGTGAGGAGCCGTTCTGGCTGCAACAGTTCATTTTGCTCCATGATGCTGAAGATCTGTTCGAGCTCTCCTGCGGATGCTCTCGACCCGCCAAATCGGCCATATCCTATCGCAATCTTCAGCTTGTCGTGTTCCAACGGGTTGGATGTGTGCTCTACACACCCGAGTGGTTGGAAAAATTGACAGTGTTCACAACCTAGTGCGGAAGGAGTCCGTCAGTAGGTGCAAGGCCCAGATGATGACCTCACGCGCGAAGCGGGATCAGATGCAGATTCCGGGCCCTGGAACTCACGTCGACGTCGTATCCGAGGCATTGCAGAGGGAAGACGGCGGCCTTGCCACCGACGTAGCCGTATGCGACGTGAGACTGAATGCTCAGGATCCTGCCCTTGCCTTTCGCCATCGTACACGGAGGTGGTGTCAGTACTTTCCAGCAACCTGGCGCCACAAACCCAGGGACATCTTCGGGGAGCGCCCATTAGGCGCCGTGACTCGATTGAGTGATAATCTCAATCATGTTATCTAGTACCGAGTATCCTGGAAACTGGTAGCTTGTAAAAAAAACCTACAAAAGAAATAGTTGCGATTTCCGGAATCACCACGCCAATCAACGCCTGTGCCGTCATCGACTCTCTCGCACAGCTCAAGCAGACCGCTCGCAGCTCGAGGTCGGTTTGTGAGCTAGCCATCTGCGGCTCTCGCTGTTGCTCGCCTTCTTGTCCGACACCTGTTGCTGCTGCCATATACAACGAGTCTTCCTGGTGTACTGCCTTCTGCACATAGCATCCTCTCGGCTAACCTTTGTGGCACAACACCGTCACAACCATTGCCTTCACTTGGTATTCCTCTGCACTCGTGGCGGGGAACAACACACACACGGCTGTCAATCACTGCCCTTGAAAGCCGTCATTGTACTCGCGCAACCAACGTGGCATCGTGTCATTCACGTGTGAGCCCTGATCAACCCCACGACATCGTACTACCAGGCGCTCGTCGTCCCACCATCCGTATTTCTCGCGTCGCCCAACACCACGACTATTCACGACTTGACGATATACCATGACCATGGATGGAACACGGTACGCAAATATCTCAACATGCTACTGTGACAGCTGACATATGTCTTGAAGATTGCGGGAATCGTGGTACACTGCACTCGACAATGCGCAGGCGCACTTCAGACAGTTGCTGACTTCGCATGCATCTTCCGACTGGAAGCGCGTTCCCGTTACAAATGACGGTGCCGCGCCTGCGAGCAAGGGCAAGGGCCGTGCGTCTGGCATGCCTGAAGTTGCAGACGTGTTGGTCCACCGGCGGCCATCCAAGTCCGGTGAGACCGTATACCGAGCAGTTCTGGAGGTCCCTGTGGGAGACGAACCTCTCTCGCTGGAAATGTGGAAGTCAGTCTTGATCACCCCCGAGCTGCGGAAGGAGTGGGATCCGGCGGTGGAGGGCGCACAGCTTCTGGAGATGTTCGACCAGGCGACGCGGATCTCGAAGGTCAACTTCAGGCTCGGGTGGCCGTCCAAGTGAGTGTGTAGCGCTTGCTGAAATGAACTTTTTCTTCAACGTGCGGATAGCCCTCGGGACGCGGTGACGATCTCGCGAACGTTCAACGATGCTTCAACCCTCATCGACATCTCCACCTCCTTGCCACGTTCCCCGGACGAGCCCACGTACTTGCGGCCCTCACCTCCTTACGTACGCTCCGATGTCTCCCGTAAGTATGCGTATATAGCCGGTCAGGAGGTCGCTCACGCCCGTTTTACAGTATTTGCTTGGTGCATACAGCGCATACAGCCTACCCCCACCGAACAACCCACCAAGTCCAGTTCGTCCTCCCCCAAATTACGTATAACATGCTTCTGGCAGCACAACTTCCGGTTACTCTGGAATTTGGGCACCGGCATGAATCTGGGCCAGCAGCTGGGCGCGATGACAGTGGGGTTGTTCAAGACAGTACAGCATCGCGGCGCACGTGTGCCGCTTCTGACAGGCTACGGGAACGGCGTGTCTGTCGATCGGATACGGTTTTCCGTCGACAGGGACGCGCTTACGGTGGACTACTCCATCGTACCCGAAGACGAAGATCACCCGCCTCCAGCGGAACACAGCTTAGACGAGTTGCACACAATACGCGAAATACGGAGGCTTACTCGCTCAGTCGAGTTTTCCCTCCCTTCAGCACATGGATGGGATGTCCAGCTATCGACGAAGGGCTCATCCGAAGAAGTGTCACAACTGCCGTGGACAGCACAGGCGACTCGTGCGGCGCCCTCCTCTCCCGGGTCAGACGCCGGCAGCGCTGAGCAATCCAAGTTTGTCTTTGCCATCAAGCATGCACCCCTCCCGAACGATCACTCCGTATTGAAAGTGCGGGTCACCATCGAGCTGTCTGGTCCTTCCAGCGGCCTACGCTTGAATGGGATTCCTCAAACTATCGACGAACTAGAGGCGCGCGACCCTTCCTCGTTCTTCATCTCCCAGTCGATGTTTCAAGATGCCTCCAGCACGGCGGAGAAGAGCTTCCAGACTCAGTCCTCTGTCGCGACCTCTGCAACGAGCACGTCGAGAGCATCCACCGTCGGTGGGGAACGCCCACAGATATCTCGGACACTGACCGAGCGGTCCGCGGCCGCGGAGAAATCGATACTTTCGCGGGTGAAGCGAAATTATATCTACTTCTCGTCGCTTCTGCAGGAACCCGAGGCCAAGTGGAAGCAGAGTTGGTGTTCAGTTCAGTCGGCGTTGTGACAAGCACTGACGCTCGTACAGCCGTGGAAGCCCGAGGAGTCTCTGTATCTCAGCTCGATTCAATCGACCCGACACTGGTGGTGTATAGAGCGGAGGCCACATTCGTTGGTATCAGCCTGTGGGATCTCTACGCTGCAATCACAACACCTGGCGCACGCGCGTATTGGGACAAGCTGTATGAGGACGCCGTACTGCTGGAAGACGTGAACGAGTTGACGGAACTATGGCATTACAAGACGAAGCCCACGTGGCCAGTGAAGTACGTCACACACCCATCCTCTGATGCCATACGAATCCCAATCATTGACGACATGTATGCTATAGCGGGCGTGACATGGTTGTCCTCAAGACGGTCTACAAGTCCCCCACGACAATACACGTGTTCGCGTTCTCCGCTGACGACCCAAACCTATTCCCGCAGATACCACCCGCAGATCCCAGTATCATCCGCACACAGGTCGATCTGCAGGGCTGGGCGATTGAGGCGCTGTCTCCCAACACGGTCCTTGTCACTCTCCTGGAGCAGTCTGATCCCAAGGGATGGTCGAACAAGGGGTCCATTCCGCAGCAAATGATCACCGCCGTGGCAGGCATTGGAGAGTTCGCCATCAAGTGCGGCGGCCCCCCTGTCGTCACCCGGTTGGAGGGAGCGAGGGCCAATCAACTACGGTATGACCACGAGCGTGGTAACTTCCGCGTGGAGTATGAGGGGTCGGCCAAGCGACGTTTGGCGGGTGACGGAGCAGTCGCACAAGGCCCTCCCTCTTTACCGGTTATCGAATGCGAGATTCGTTGCGACCTGGACACCTGGGCGTCTTCTTTGGATATCGTTGTCGACCCACCACCACAATCCCTCGCAGCTCTCCGGAGACACCGGTTTTCTGCTGGAGGCGGCGGACTATGGCTTACCATCACCCATGACGCTGTGTTCTCGGAGCAGGAGCGTCTGCAGGCGATCATCCGAAGAGGACCGATGAGTGTTCCAAAGGAGAAGGGCCTGGTAATGGTCAACGGTGTCAAAGTTGAAGTGGATGTGGAGGAGATGCCCGACCGAGACTTGAAGAATCTCACGAAGCAGAAACGCATCAAGCCCGTGCGTGTGCCTCTGGATCAGCCTCCCGTCCTGGGCGTCATTCGCAGACGCAAGGCAGAGTGGGATGCCGACAAGGATCCCCAGGCGTCGGACGATGGGAGCAGCAAGGCGTCGTCGCCGACGGCGTCCACGACTTCGTTCGTCTCCACCCCACCCTCGTTCGCCACCTCCTTCTCGAAGTTCTTCACCTATGCAGTGGAGCAGGCCACAACCACGACACAGCAGGCCGTCGCGGCAATCTCCCCTGCAATGGCCGGCGGAGAAGATGCGGCGTTGTCTGCGTCAAAGCCGCCAATGCAGTACGCCTTGGAGGCCCTCGCTTTTGTCCAGGATCTCCATGCGCGGTCGACGGCTGACGGGTGGACGCTTGTAGGCGAGAAGGATTTCCCCGTGCATCGCAGAGTATACCCCGAGATATCCCCCGTGATCCCCGTCCACAAGGGCGAGAAGGTTGTCGAGGGAGTCGCCGCGGAGGAGATTGCATCCGTGTTGAAGAGCTACGACTGCAGGAAGCAGTGGGACACGCGCTTTGACTCGGCAAGCGTGCTGGAGGCGTACGGCGGCGACGCGCACACTGCCTTTGTCGTCATGAAAGGCGGCTTCCCCTTCCGTGACCGCGGGTTCTACCTGTCTTCGCTCATGACGCGCGAGACTGTGTCACCACATGCCTCTCGGAGAAGCATTGTCGAAACGGAGCAGTCGTCCAGCGAGAGCCGTGCGGCCATCTTCTACGTCACCGCGTCGTTCTCCCCGGAGTCGGTCAGCCAGTTTTCCGCGGCCAAGTACAATGCGTACACACTCCCCATCGGTCGCGTATACCTGGATGCGTGGATACTCGAGACGTTGGACCCATACTCGGCGGAGAAGTATGCCATTCCCTCGACCCGGTGCACTCGAGTCGTCTCGGTGGACTATGCTGGGTCCATCCCAGCCGCGATGAACTCTATGATTAACGGCATGCTTCCGAAGTCAATACTGGCGGTTGAAGGGTACATGAAGAATTTGTCGCCTTCTCCGCTCATTCGCCTACCGCCAGCAGGCTTCATGCTCGCGCCTCCGCCTGAAGACAAGCTTCGGACACCACAGTGCGGCTGGACCCTCCGCCAGAAGGACGCGAGCCGCACGTTCCTGACGGCCTCTTTCGTGCCGTCGAGTAAGGTCTACGCTAGTTTGATGGTCCTCAACGGATCTGTCAGCCTGTTGCCTCCAACGACGAACGATCGGACGCCAAGACCGAGCCGAATCGTCACAAACCCTACCCCGGGCACACCAGAAGCAGACCCCTCCTCTTCTCCCCAAGTACCTCAGACCGATAGCGCAGAGACAGGCGCGTCAGAGCAGCGACTTCGCGCGGCGCGTTCGCGCTCTCCTCGTGCGCGTGACCCCGCAGGGCGACGACCGTCCGCGATATTCACCCCTCGAGGAGAGGTGCGGCATCCTGTGGACCTGCTTCTCTCGGAGCTCATTGTCGACTCGAAACTCTATCCGGGCGGCTACGAGATTCTATTGCGGTCTCGTATTGAGAAGGGCACGAAGACACAGCTGGCGCTGCCCGCTCCATCCGCAGGCGAGGCCGGATTGAGCGAGCTCCCCGCCGCTGGCGAGAACGTGCTCCCGATCGCATGCGCGGCGTACACGCTCCCGCCGTCCCCGCTGCATTCCGCGGGGCTGCACGCGGACCGGCCGCCGCGGCACCTGCTCCGGTTCACGCTCCCGACGGCGCAGTACCAGATGTCGACCATCGTCGATCCGCTCACGGGTGAGACGCGGAGCGCGCCCCCGAAGCCGCAGTGGCTCGTTGATCTCGAGGACGGCCGCGCGATCGTGGACGTGCGGGTGCGGCCTGCCGGCGCAGCAGCAGTAGCCGCAGCAGCAGGGGGCGACGCGAACAGACCCGCGAAGATCGCGGCGGCGGTGGCGGTGGACGGAGCACCCGTGGCTGTGATGAGCGAGAAGGAGTCGCTGACGGCGCTGGGGCGGGAGGAGCTGCTGGACAGTCGGGCGGGCAAGACGGACGTCCTCGCGCGGTGCGTGCCTGTTTCGCGTCCCATTCCGCGTGTGGCTGCACGCGGAACAAGGTGTGTGCGCGTGTGGACATGTACTGACGCGTGCAATGCGTGTGACTACAGGTCGGTGACCGCGGAAGAGCAGGTGCCTGCAGGGCTGCAGACCCCGCTGGCGGTGGCCCAGCACCTTCTGGAAGCGGCTGCGAAGACGACGGAGGCCTCTGACGCGCCAGAACCGCAGGAGGAGAGCACGCCCGCGCCAAGCGAGGCTGGAGAAGACGCCGCGGAGAGCGTGAGTGCCGTTCAATTTTGAGCTTTGGGCTCTGGCGCGCGCGAAGTGTCATCCGCTGACATGTTGTGATCCTGCATATCTCGTGCGGCCAATTCTCGATGTCTCGTCGTCGCACGCGCAGACAACTTCGCCGGCGGCGTCTCCCGCCGAACAGCATGCGCCGGAAGGCGCGACGAGCGGGATCATGCGGTTCTTGAACGGGTACACGCTCCCATTCAGCCCGTCACGGCGATCGAGCGCGCTGCTCAGCCCGACGGGTCCTGGCAGCCCGAGGCGATCGCCGCTGGGCGCGCAGAAGGATGCACCATCGCGGACCGCGAGTCCCGGAGCCGAGAGGCCCGTCGGGGGTGTGCTGCTGGCGCAGGCGCGCGGGCGCGCGGGGACGGGAACGTACCCGCTATCGACGGTGGTGGTGGTAGCGCTGATCGCGTTCTTGGTGGGATCGTTGCTGCGCTCGTTGCTCTCCCCGGCGGACTTTATCTACGTGGTGACGGATGAGAAGGAGCTTGGGAGCGTGCGCGCGGGGTGGCGGGAGATGAAGCGGCTGCTCGAGTTCAAGTACGTGCTCGGCGGGTGGGACTTCCAGATTGCGGTCGTGAGGAGGCACTGACCTGGGTTGCTGTACATACGGATACGGATACGATAGTAGTCAGGGGCGTAGGATAGCTCATGCTTAATTGTAATCAGTGTACTGCTGCTCATCGGCTCTCGACTCGAGTGGGGGAGGATGCGAGTGCTCGAGTGCGGGGAGGGCGCGTGGGAAAATGATGGGCGCTTGTTTGTGGGGATGTGACCCGCCCGATTCCCATCGGGACGAGCTTGCGTCTTCGGCCTGCTCTGCTCGCACTCGCACCTCGCACTCGCACTCTTCCTCCTCCCACCCTCAGCTCGCCTCCTCCAGCCGCCGTCCGTCTGCTCGTCTCCTCCTGTCCTGCATCTCTGCAGCTCATATCACCTTTGTTCCGCTCACCTCTTCCTCTCGACGATCTCGCTTCTTGTAAACTGTATCACTACCACCACCTACACACCAATCACCCGTCCTCTATCTCTCCCAGCAGGGCCACTCCCAGTCTCCCTCCTCGCGCTCTCAATCCTCGACGATCCTTTTGCTGCGCAAGGTCCGTCGCCTCGCTGTCCGCTGCACCCCCCGACTGCGCCCGCTCACCCCCCGGCGCCACCTCAGACCTCAGACACCACACACCAGGCAGACCCGACACACCTCATTCTCCCTGAGCTGCCCCTCTTGCCATCGCCGCCATGGCCACAGATGGCGCAAACACTGGCCCAGCCCCAAACGGATACACCCCAAACGACCAGTGGGAGGGCGACAGGATGTGCGTGCCCCTCAATCCCAGCGGCCGCCCTCCGCGGGCGAGCGACCGGTGCTGACTGGCTCTTACCAGGTTCAACATCTACATCTTCGACTACTGCACCAAGCGTGGTTTCACCAAGACCGCGCTGGAACTCATGAAAGAGGCCAACATCCCCCCCGCGTCGCAGCCGCCGATCAACGCGAAGCAGGGCCTGCTCTTCGAGTGAGTGCGCCTGTGCTACGCCGTGTCTCGCGCTCATCAGTGCTTTCTGCTCCTCTACCAGGTGGTGGAGCGTCTTTTGGGTGCTCTTCACAGCGAAGAGCAATGGATCAGGCCCGGACGATGCAGTGGTCTACACTCAGGTGCGTTCTCCTGTATCTCTGTCCCCCGGACGACGATGCGAGCCTGTCTGCTCTCTACTGATATAGCACCAGGCCGCTACCCACAGTGCTGCGCAAAAACCTGGACGGACAGGTCCCCCTCAGCCCCGCTACGCAAACGGTGCACGGCCACCACAGCAGAATGGCCCGCAGGTCAACGGTGTCGGTCCCCAGGGTCCCCAGGCAGGCCCGTCGCTGCCCAATGGCGCTCCAAACGCCGTTCCCTTCCCGGGAAACATGTCACAAGCGAACGGCGTGCCAGGCACGTCAGCTGGGCCCCCGGCGAGTGCACACCCTCCACCACCCCAGAACCAGCCCCCGCACGCGCAAGGCCAGCGTCCGGCTCCGTTGCAGCAACGAGGCGTGAATGGGGCGCCGTTCCAGTCCCCGACGATGGCCAACTCCCCAACTCACCCGCAAGGAGTCCCCCAGCAGCCCGGCGGTGTTCCAAACATGGGCGGGGTGGGGACGAACCCGCCGCTGACGCAGATCACGAGGGGAAACATGCCTCCGCCCGCTGGTCCGACGGGACCGATGGGTAATCCGCAACATACACCTCAACCACAATATCAACAGCTCGTCGGTCGGTCACCGAGTAATCCCGGATCACCAGGATCTGCGATGACCGGCCGGAGTCCGTCCATGTCCCAGCGTCAGCCGGTGCATATGCTGAACGCGGAGATTGCACGCATGCCGCCGCCGATGCTACACAAGCTAAAGCAGGACATGGGTCTCGGCGACAAAGACGTGAACATGTTCTCCCAAGAAGAGAAGGTGCGCTTGCCCATCCAGGCTGTCCGGGCGCATGTATGCTGACGGATCGGCAGCAACAACTGGTGAACCTCTTCCGCATAGCGCAGGGGATGAAGCCACCGAATATGCCCGGTCCCAGTGCAGGGCCCTCCGGGCAGCCTCTTGGTCCGGGTCCGAGCCCGATGGCACCGCCCGCTGGGCTCCGGACGCCGCAGATGCAGCCCAACAGCCAGCAGATGCAAGCCCAGCAGGGCCCCGGCCAGCAGCAGCGCGGGGCGAAGCGCAACAGCACCTCGCCCGGACAGGAGGTGAGTGGATGCGGACATCCCGACTGCCATTCCGACTTCCATCACTGCTTCTAGCGGCGAGCCGCTTGCGCATGACAGCTTCTCTGACCCGGTCCGTTGCTCCAGCCCGAACAGTTGCCGAAGAACGAGTCTTCGCCGCCAGACCGCAAGCGCGTGCGTCGATCTCCTGCCGGTGAACATTCCCACCAGCAGCAGCAGCAACAACAGCAACAGCAACAGCAACAGCAACAGCAGCAGCAGCAGCAGCAGCAGCAACATCAGCAGCAGCAACAGCCGCCACCAATGACGCCCATGTACCCGCCTCCGGGTCCTGGCCAGCCGCCGATGCAGCCGCCGATGCCACCCAACGGGCTCATGCGCCCCATGCAAATGCCGTTCCCGGGGCAGCCGATGCAAGGCATGAACAACGGGATGATGCCCATGAACCCGATGAATCCAGGCATGAACCCGGGCATGATGGGCGGTCCCCCACCCGGCATGACCAACAACGCCCAGATGCATCAGGTGCGCTGCACCGCTTCTCGCGCTGCTCTTCCGACGCAGTCTGACGATTAACTCGGTCACCATCGCACAGTACCGCCGGGAGATGCAGTCCATACACAAGCCGCCGCACATGCAGCCACAGCAGATGCACGGCGGCAACGTCCCGTCTCCTTCAGCGTCGGGCCAGCAAGGCCTGGGTGACGGCTCCGACCCGCAGCGCCAGGGGATGCCATACATGCCCGGCCCGCCGGGGAACCGCATGGGCCAGAACATGGGCCAGAACAAGCCAATGGGCGGCATGCCCCCGCCCCCGTCTCCTGCGATGAACGCAAAGCAGCCGGGAGGTCCCATGAAGCCCGACGACGGTGGCCCGCCAAACGGCCACATCGACCGGTCGCCACAGAACGCCGCTGCGAACGCGGGCGGGCCTCAACAGGGCCAGGGGCCCCCGCAGGGTGGCCCGGGCGGTCCGCCGCCCACAGGCACGCCCGCGCCCGCGACGCCGACGAACGCGTCGATGACCGCGCCGTCGCCCTCCGCGATTCTGGGCTCGTCGACGCCGTCGATGAGCCACCCGCAGCCGCCCGCTCCGCAGCCGGCGCCGGACGGCGGGCTCGATCCGTCTGCGTTTGGCGGAATCGACTTTGGCGCGGGCTTGGGCGACTTTGACGGGCAGATCGACCCCACGATATTCGGGACGGACTCGAGCCTGAACTTCGAGCGCGACTTCGCGGCGTGGTTCGACCCGGAGAGCACGAGTGGGCCTTGAAGCGCGGGTGTGGACGGACGGCGGACGACGGACTCCCTCCGGTTTCAGGCTGGTGATCAGTGAGGTGGACGCACTTGTCTGCGTGGTCGGGACCGTGCTGCTTTCGGCCGGTCGGTGCTTGGTCGTGCGTCCATACCCTACTCGACACATCGTCACATTCCACATCCGCACCCACATTCTCCCCCATTACATATCCCCGCCCCCATCTCGCACATCTATTCTCCGCCACCTACCGTACCCACTGGTCACCTACCTCCGCAATACCGCCGTCATCACCAATGGTCGTATTTATGACAAAAGGCACGCGCGCCTCGCGCTCCCGGTCGCCCTCGCCGTAATTTACTAGAATCCCTTCACCCTCACCCTCGCCCTCGCCCTGCTTGTCCTGCCGTTACCCGGTCTGCCGTGCTGTCGTGCTGCCTGTCTGCTCCGTGCCCGCAGTCCGCCTCTGCGCCTGATGTCGCTGCTCCTGGCCGCGTCCCAACCGCAATACCCCGCGTAATCAATCCCCCGCCCCCCGCCCCCGCCCCCACCACCTCACCCTGACCGCCCGGTCTGAGCTCGTAGTACAATGCCGTAGTACCCTACCCTTCCCCTGCCTCCCCCATCCCACCCCACTAACCCTGTCCGCCGATTCTCCTCCCGCACCCCACCGATCCCTCTGTTCGCTGTCGCGCTTGTTGTTACCCTACGTCCGCCGTCCGCCGTGTTTTCCTGGCTGATTGATCGATTGGTTGGTTGGTTGCCCCCATCTTTTACTCTCTCTTTCTCTCTCTCTCCTTCGCCTCCCTTACCTCGCCTCTTCTCTACATCACCCGCGCCCTGCACCCCACCGTCTCTCTATCTCTATCCCCTCTAGTCCCTCATGCCACCCTTGTCTCATAGCCGTGTATAGTGCCTTGCCGGGCGGACCTGCCAGCCCCGCCGTCGTCCCCCGTTACATAACCTTAGTGTGTCCCGGACGGAATCCCATATCCTCTGCTTCCTTCCTACTCTGATTGTCGATATCCGGGTGACATTGGTGTGCACTGGCGCTGGACACGATGACGATGGAATGTCAATCCGGTGGCGAGTGATAGGTACATAATCGCCCTTTGACTGCGTTACATCGACTCCCTCGAGCGGCAAGCGCCCGTCGGGCTAGTCCACTGATCATGACCAAGCTACTGGCCCGAAGAACTCTGTGATTATTGCGTGCATAACGCACGGCACGATCGCTGCTGGGCGCACAACGAGTCGATGGGTACACACACACACCTCCAACCCCAGCTCAAACCGAGACAGCAGGGTCGGGGCGCTCGAAGAGCGCCTCGAACGCCTCGCGCGACTGGCCGATGACGCCGAACGCGTCCTGCAGCGTCCGGCCGAGGTAGTCCAGCTCCTGAATGACGGCCTTCATCGTGAGCGCGTACGCGAAGAAGAGCAGGTGCCGCGAGCCCTTCACGTCCCGGCTCCGCACGACCTCCAGCTTCCGGATCGCGTCGACCTGCCGTCGGCGCGTGGTGTCAGCGGAGATGCGACACAGCGCGGGAGGGAGAGAGGGACGGGGACGCACGAGCCGCTGCCGGGAGTCCTCGGCGGGGGGCAGGTACGGCGGGAGGGGCGACTTGAGCCGGAAGGCGGCGGCGAGCGTGGAGAAGTAGAGGATGACGTTCCCGACCATCTCCCGCCGCTCCCTGTTCACGGGGAGGATGAAGTCGTGCCTGACGGTCTGCGGGACGGCAGCACGTTAGTCTAGCCTCGGTGTTCGTGGCATGCTGAGGGGAGTATCTACCGTGTGCCTGCACGCGGCGGTCAGGCATGCGCGAATAGCCGAAAGCGAGACAGGACTCACCATTCTTCGCGCGAGGTCACACAGCGCATGCTGTGCATCCTGTCCAGGATCGTTTGCAGGCTCGTGAGGATGGAGCGGTACAGTGCGACCGGGAACGGCCCCTTCAGACGCGGCTCGTGCTGCGTCTGGGACAACAGCCCCTGCAGCTCGATCAACTTGATCTGCAAATGGAGCTCCCTGTGCACGGCTCAGCCAACGTCCTGCCCCTCCGCATGGCGCCGGGCAACTCACATGGCCATGAAGTGCTGGATCGAGTGCGAGAGCGCCGGGTTGACGCGGAGCAGGTGTGTCTCCTCGTTGGGCGACTCTTCGTCTGCCTCGGCCGCGTGCACCTGGAGATCGCTGTCGGAGAAAGAGTTGAACGCGACCAGGCGCGTGTAGAGCCATCCCATGTTGAGGCAGAAACTGGCATGTCGCGTGCTCAGCATCAGTTGGCCCTTCACGGGGGAGGGAGGAGCTGCACGCACTCTCCGAGGGCCCTGCTCAGCTCGCGCCGGGCTTCTGCTGGCCACCAGTACCGCGAGACGATGGCGGCCCATACGACGCCCACAGTCACAGCCACTGCGCGATGGTACGCAATGTCAAACACCGCGACGTCTTTCTGGCGGAGATTGTAACTGGAAAAACGCGAGGAGGTGAGACGTGGAGACGGGACAGGACGATTTACATACCAGTAGAGACAGGTCAGGTTGTATGTGAGTAGCACGAAACGCGATGATGTTGCATATTGCGGCTTGGCGACGATATAGTAGAAGCATGGGATGGAGTAGAAGAACCCGAAGATCGACAAAACGTATGGATTTTCTGGGAACAGAGACCATATGCAGAATGCTGTTGCCGCGCCGAACCTGGGAAGGATGTCATCAGCACGGCACGGGTGATGGATGTAGAAATGGTATACTTACAGTGTTCCCAACACGCGATGGACACCCATGTAGTTCGTCTATCTCTTGTCTTAGCTGCGGGAGTCTCTACGGGTGTGTTGGTACTCACGGCTCCGATGGTAGGCGAGATCACGACAAAGAACTGAATGATGATGTCAGACTGTCTCGCCATGCAGAACGTAGGAACCACATACGGAGATGAGAGCCCACTCCCCCCTATACTCAACAAACACCGGCCTTGTACGCTCGAAGAACGCCGGCGCGGCCAGCATAGCAGTCGCCATACCCGCTTTCACAGCGTACTTCGCATCTTGCTGTTTCAAGCGTGCGCCGATTGCCCAGATCGACTGTTTGACCCGGCCAATGAACGTCAGGTTCTCCCGTGCCGGCGTTTGGATCGTGTTCGGCGCGTGCGGGGTGATCTTCGGGAAGGACACCGCCCTGTGTGGCTCCTGGGGCACAAAGAACGACGCTGGCGGCAGACGTCCGATGAGCACCGCCGGACGGCATCGACCGTGCAAGCGCGAACAGACGTACAGAGTCGCTTCCGCATGCTCTTCGACCGCTTCTCCCGTGTCCGGCGGCGCAGGGTGCTGCGCACGCGGGAGGTGAATCGCACCGCGCCTTGCAGCTGGTCCCAGAGGCCGCTGCGAGCAGCGTGGGCGCGTTCGATGCTGCACACGCGCCCCATCGCGTCAATCAACGATATGAGTTCCTTGGAGAACTCTTGAAGCGTGAATATGTAGCTGGATAGAAGTAGGCATGAGTCCTTCTCGAGCGTGGTGAGCCTTTCACTTACAAGTAAACCAGGAACACGTTCTCGCTGTCGTCCCCAGCTAGCACCGCATTCTCCGAGTTGAGCGACGCAATAGACGCTCGGGAATCGAGTCCTGACAGATTGCCACTTCTGTAGAGGCGCAGGACGGCGTGGTTTGACGTGCTTTCGAATGTGAACAAGGCGCGATCGACGTTCTCCGACAATTCGTGAAAGTCCGCGGGATCCATCGTCGTCCGGTCGGTGTTGTCCCGGGGGTGGACGAACGCCTCACGGAGCCGCTTCAGCGTCGTAGTGCACGTCGTCTACAGGTGTTCACAGAGAGGTCAGACCAAATACTTCTGAAACCATCTGACATATGAAACAACTCACGGAGAGCGCCTTGAGCGGTGGTCCCAGGTCGTCCATCAGATCCCCGAAGACCGTCGCGGCAGCCTGAAGCAGCGCGTATTCCTCGTCGATGATCTCCGAAGACGTGCTGGCCAGGTCCGGGATTTTGCCTTTTCCGTTACTGGCCAAGCTCTCTTCGGCCGCGCGGGCGCGCGCCGCGGCGTTCTTGAGCACAACCTTGCCTTCCCTGTAGCCCTTTATGATCTCGTGCTGCAAGCTGATGCCGCTCCGCAGGCCGTTGAGGTGCTGGCCCAGCCGGTTAAGGCTGTCGATGGCGTCCTGGTATGCTTGTCCGGAGCTCCCACGGAGCTGCGCCTCGCTCCCGACGCGTCCAGGCCCGCCAAAGAAGCGCTCTGAGCGCGCCTCGTCGAGACTCTTCTTGAGACTTGTGAAAGATGCCTGGTGGTTCGTGATGGAGCGCTGCAACCGCTCCGCGCTGAACCCGTGCGGTTCCTCGAGGAGGAAGGTTTGGGTGAGCATGCCGAGCAGGGTGGAGAAGGACTCGAGCGTCTGCGTCATGTTCTTCTGCAAATTCTGGGTCGCGCGCTGCGGCCATATGAGGAGGCACACAGTGTTGGATATTATGGCGCCAACGACGACGATGAGGGCGACCTGCAGCAGAGTATCAACGCCGCCCTCCTTGACCACGCTATCAAGATCTCACGTTAGTAATGTCTTTGGGTGTCGTGCTAATGACTTACACCACGAAGAGAATGATGGCGGTCATACTACAGGCTAGCGGGGGTTTAGTCATGGGATATCATGAATGCGGAACATGCGACCTACCAGTGTTGAACGTGGGCTTCTTCATCCAAACCTTCATCCATGCTACAGCAGACATACCAACACCAATCATGCACAAAACCAGGACATCTGCTAGCCACTCCCAGCCCGGTTGGAGCTCGAAGAACCAATAGACAGTCATACTGGTGAGAGATACGAAGGTGGCAAAGAGGAGACCCATGAAACAGAAGACATCGGCCTCAACCATACCGCCTAGCGTCTTGGCCGGGTTGTAGTATACAGCACTGTGACGATCATATGAGTAATATGAAGGGTAACGTACAAGACGAAGGTCGCTTACACGGTGGCCACCATATGCCCCGATGGGGAAGGCATCCGTCCGTCAGGTCCATTTCCGGTGATATCGGCGATGAATCCAGAGAGGTAAGGAGAGAATGTGAACAGCGATCCGAGGAAGTAAGCGATCGAACACTTGAGAATGTTGCGGTATAACGGAGATAAAGGGGGTATCTGTGGAACACCGCGCATAGAGTACCATTGATGATGCGGCTCCGGTGTTGGAGTTTCACACTCGCGGCTGCTGTGGTCCGTATCAGATTCTTCGGATTCGTCTCCGCCGTAGCTCAGTGGCTGAGCTTGGGTGTACTCGGGAGCTCTTTGTGCAGAACCGTTGTGCTGGTCCTCCTCGCTCTCGAGAGGGGGGTCCGCGAACGGATCTCGTTCATCCACGGTCGAGGGCGTGCGCTGGAAGTAGAACTGCATGCTCTCACTAGCGACGCGCGGCGTACTGTGTTTCGTCGACCGCGCCGTGCCCGGGGTGAGAGGTGTCGGAGAAGAGCGCATCCGCGCCTCGTCTTCCATGAGCTGCCCAAATACAGTCCATTCATGCTCCCGAGGCAGATCGTGATGCGAGCGCCGGAGGAAACTGGATGCGAGCTCTTGCACGCGCGAGACAGGGTCGCCCCTTCTCGTTGCGTTCGACGTCGAGGCTGATACGCTGCGTTGAAAGCTTGGTCGAGAATGCTCCGTCCTGACGTGCGGAATGGAGGGCTGGGTACTCATGTACGAGTGCAGACCCGCATCCCGTATATGAATCTGTTCGGGAGAGCCGACCAAGTCCCCCACGCTGTCAGAGAGGTAGCGCTGAGACGACGAAGGAATGGTGATCGCCGGCGTCCCAGACGGTTTAAACGAGTTCTCGGATTCCATATAGCGAGATTACTGGTGGAAGACAGCAGTGCCCGAGGAGTTACGGGCCAAGACGGTTCCAGTAGTGCCCTGCTTCCGAGTGGAAATTAACAGCTTTTGCTGACTCCAAGTTACAGACCCTAGGTCGTCGTGACCTCGTCAAGGCAGCTAGATTCAAGCGCGTTTCAGTACTCTCAAAACGTTTAAATGTAACGAGGGGCGGCATACGCGTGGAGGAGGTGAGGTGGCATGGAACAAGCAAAGAACTTGCGCGACGTGCCTTTCAACTGTCGTGACGCCGCTCGGGGGTGGCTGTGTCCCGTGACCTACGGGTAAGGCGGTGACACGCGTGACGGACGTCTACAAGGGCGACTTCCCAGTCGCCCACATCCTGCGTGAAAACGGCGAGAGGACACACTGCTATGGCGTAAGATTAATCTACTTGGGAGTGACCAAGCACTTGCGATATTCTTAACAATATAACTGCGGCTCTCCGAATCGAACAAACTTGAATCGGTCTATTGAGTACTAAGTACGGGTTCACTACTACCAGTGGTCTGAGATCGTTTCCAAGCTCAGGTATGAGTCAGAAAAATCAGCCATCAACAGAGTATTTTCAGAATTCCCAGAGTTTAGGGCCATCCGAAAATTGTTCAGCAAGCAGGTTATGTGAAGTCCACTAGCAACATGGCGCAGGTACTATAGCACTCCTACACATACACAACACACTATTCAGCGACTTGTGTATTATCCCAATATAACGCTATCGAAAGCGCATACGATCCTTGACGTGATAAGACGAGTCGGCGCGAGCGCGTCGAGGAGTCCGTCCAGTCAACATCCGCCCTCGCGATCACACAATGTCTCGTTTCATGATCTCGAGCGAGATGACGAAGCACACATCCGCTGGTATATAGAAGGAAAGACCAAGGTAGGTACGGTATTGCAGACACCTAATTCGCACGTACCCGATACCCGCCGTGCAGCGTGCTTCGAATACGGCAAGACGCTGAAACCAAGCCATGGACCCGCCATACATGCATGGGATTCCACTAGACACGACCTCCAGGGAGCACTCATGACATAGCGCCGAGATGCATTCAACTGCACGTGAATACAGCGGGGCCTGAGGAAGTGTTAGCACCACGACGATAGTGGCGCAGACTCAGCGACTCACCAGGGGGTGTGTAGCTGTCGAGCGGCTGGTAGATGTCCACCACGAGGCCTATGTACAAATGAGCATTCAGGACGCTGAGTTCCAGATTGGGTGGAGAAACGTACCGGGGTCGTCTTCCTTGTAGGCTCCCGGGAAAGAAACCGTCTCTGGAGTCTTGGATGCACTGCCGCCCTTGATATTGAGCTGTGCGCACTCCAGGAAGAACTGCGCGCCACCAGGCTTCTGCGCCGTGTGCAGGGCTGGCGTGGTATACCAAGTGAGAAATCCGGGCAGTGAGACAACTGTGTCTGCTCACCGATGAGCTCGTGACGGAGGAGGTATTGGCCGTCTTCGATGCACTCGGGGATCTTGAACGTGACATTGCCCTTGTTGGCGACCATCCGGTCAAGGCCCCAGCTCTGATCGTCGACTTTCAAGCCGTCCTCATCAATCTTGAACCACTGGAGGCCGGTTACATCCGCCTGAGTCGCATCCGGAATCTTGGCGCTAGCGGAAATACACGATCAGACGCGGAGAACACGCATATGCGTCACGTCAAAACTGACAGGTAGGTGATCATAGGGCCCTTGTGAGAGTGGTCGCAAGGGTCGGTGGGGTCCGCCGCGTTCGCAGTCTTGTTGAGCGTGAGGTGCCACTGCGTGCGAATAGGCATGAGTAGAGAATGATGCATGAATGCCATGCTACATACCTCCGCAGTCAACTCGGCACCAGCCGGGACGTCAATGACATCCTTGGGAGGGGGTTGATGGAACGCGTATTGTACACCTACAGCATATGAAGCGTGTCGTTATTGTCAGAACATCGTTGAGGAAGGGTCTCTCTTACCGTTGCAAATGATGTCATTAGCGCTGGCGTTGAAAATGGGCTAGCGGATGTCAAGTCTCAATATACGCTACTAGGAAGGGCGATTCCACACGTTCAAAGACTAACCCCGTTGTTTTCCACAACACGGACACCAGTCAACCAACCCTGGTCCTGACCATCCACGTACACCTGCTGAAAGATGGTATGGGCAGAAGCAGAGCCCACGAGCAAAGCGGCAGTCCCCAGGAAAGCTGCGGTCATCATGGCTAGTGAGAAAAGAAAGAAGGTGGAGGGATAAAAAGAGTGAAGGCAGAAGTGGTGGTGGTCAGCTCGTCCGGATCCTCGCCGTTTTATCCTCTGCGCTGCCCCAAGGAAAACACCGAATGGACGTCCTCTGGATCCCATGACGCTATCCCGATCCACCGAGCATCGCGCGGTGCGGGAGAAACACGATTTAATCCTTGGCGTCAACGGGCAAAGTGGATCGTCGGGCTCATGGCCGGGATGCTCTCATCCGCCGCCCAATCAACACATTCTGCTGCAGATTGGACAAGGTCAGCGTCTGGTTGTGCACAGCGGATGTCGGGGAAGGGGACGAACAAGGGACCTACCCGCCGGTACAACAAACTTCTCCCCTGCTGACATCCCGCTCAGCATTTCAACGTGCTGGTCTCAACAGCGGCGGGAACGCTGAGCGCTCGTTGATGGACCATCCAACTGGTAGCAGACAAAGATTATCTCATGAGGCATTTCAGCCGCCGGCAGTCCACGACAATGAAAGCCGTTGTAGGCATATACGCAGTATGATTAGGATCCATTGCCTGGAATGCCATTGAATGAGGTCTATGCGGTGCTTGTCCATGTCCACGAAGGAGCGACGGGGTGATGGTCTGAGTCGACAGAGCGTCAAAAGCGCGAGCGACCCTCCGTCCTCATTGGCGCTTACGGCTTTTCGGCATACCAGCCTGTATTTATAGGACTCGCGGCTACCACTTACTTACTGAGCTACTTACTTGTAAGCAAAGGCGAAAATCCCGAAAATCGCGCTTTTCCGCCTCCCCTCTAACTTACGACAAGGCGGTTTCAGCCCCTGGCTTTGCGCCAATTGGGCGACGCCTTGTTACTTCATGAACATGCACGGTCGTAGCCCGGGAGGTTCGCGATATCACCACTCTGGTAGCAACAGCCGCGGCGGCGAGAATCCGACAGACCAGCAGCCCCACAGAGGAGCCCAGCCGAAAGGCAGCCGTCTGATTTTGAGTGGCCCGTATTAACCCACGGGGTACTACTCCGTCCTGTACTACTAACACCGCTACCGTACCGTAGGTAGCGCGGCGGACGTACGTACTCTGCACGGCGGCCGAATGCATGCATGGAGTCATACGGATTGGACGGACGTAGAACAGATGAGCATGATGGTAGACTGCGGCGGCAGACGTACATGGTCGCGCTCTGTGTCGCTACACAAGTGTCAATCTGAGCCGCACTGGTCCCTGGCAGGCCCTGGCATCGGTGGCACGTCACGACGGTTGTATCGCAAGGATTCGAATGCGGTGTTCGTGGAAACCTGTTGGACTATTACTGATGTTCATAGTACTCAAACCAACACGTAGTGCATCGTACATAGGTTAGGCGGATATATAGAAACGTTCGATGGCGTCCATGGTGGTCCGTGTTAACGCAACGAGAGCTGGGTAGTATACATACTATGCCACTACTGATACTACTTCGTAGAATAACCATTATATATGAGTGTACTTCAGCCTGGAGAGTATTCGTGAGGAGAAAACGACAGAACAGAGCATTAAGGCGTCAGTATGTGTTTATGAGCGGTCATTCCAATGGGTGAGCATATCACCAGCCGTTGTGCTGCGCCTCGTCATAGATCGGGCACAGGTCCTTCCAAGACTCTGGCATCGAGGTCAGCAAGAGTGCACACTAGAGCCTGAAGGGGCGGGAGCGCTCACGGGGAACGGGGTTCGCGAACTTCGTGTCCTTCGTGTCCTCCGCAAAGACGACCGCCAGGCCCGCCTGGAGGTGCCAGTCGATGTGGCAGTGGAGGAACCACGGGCCGGGATTGTCGGTCTGCGGCCATACTCCGTCAATACTACTATGATTGCGCACCAGAGGAGAACGCGGACCCACCCTGAAGCGCACGGTGACGTTGTCGTTGGCGTCCCCGATGCTGACCGTGTCCCGCCTCACGGGGTTCTTGTAGTTGTACTTGTCAGAGCCCGCGCTGCGGACGACGGAGAAGGAGTGCTATAGAAAGCTGTGTGAGTCCGCGCCACTGCGGGAAGGGGAGAATGGTACGTACGCCGTGCAGGTGGAACGGGTGCGGGCCGCCGATGACACCCCCGGGGATGGAGAGTTCGATGGTGGAGTGCGGAGGCAGGCTGTACACGCTGCCTGCGGGGAGGAGCTGGTGCGCATCGAGCGTGCCGTTGAGTATCTGCAGCAGCACCGGCACATTCGGAGGTACAAAAGGGACGCCGTTGATGTTGAACTCCGTCAGGTTCTGGTTCTGTGGGACACGCAGCGGGCGGGTGAGCAAGGGCACTGGGATATGCAAATATAGGACAGCCCGTACGATGCCCAGCTTGAGGTTCAGCGCATAGTCGACGCCACCAGGATAGGGGTGACCAGGCTGTGGAGGAAACCCCGATGTCAGATCGGAGTAGTTCGCAGGCGCCAGGCTGCGGGGCGCTCAGATCGCAGATAGACTCACAGCAGCAGGGTGGGTGAGCGGGTGAAGGTCAGTCTCGTCCAGGAACCGCTTCACAGGGGTCGACTTCGCCTTCGGCTCCTCGACAGGCGCCCCCTTGTAGCGGAGGATGGCGGAGTTGATCCCGTTCGCGAACCCGGTGGCGTTGTTCCGGTTGGGGTTCGCGCGGATCCAGTAGTTGCCCACCGGCTGGTTCGCGTTGACCTGGGAGTAGGACGCTCATGAGGACATCGCCGGGTTGACCGCCAGCGAACACGGGGAGGACGTACGACGATGGAGTACCGCTGAGCGGCGAAAATCTGAAGCGCGTCGACCTGAACTGCTTCAGTGTTCTGCCCGTCGGCCTCGATGACCGTCATGCTGTGGCCGTCGATGGTGAAGTTGTAGTTTGGCTCGCAGGCAATATTGACCAAACGGAAGCGGTAACTGCACGGACGTTTTAAGGTGATGCGGTAATCCCGGAGTTGCCAGTTGTACGTACCGTTTGCCGTGTTCCACTTCGATGATAGCCAGTTCGGAGGTCGGGTTGCCGGCCCATCGCCCAAGCCCGTTGATCAGGGTGCTGTCCGAGAGTCTATACGTTATGTGAGTACGGAAGCTGTTAACGGCATCGGAGCCACGCACGGGATGCCGGGTATAAGGGGAGCAGCGGTATGATACCAGTCAGCCAGGGTGATCACAGTACTCTCTGGGAACAATATGTCAGCACGGTCAATACGGCACAGTGGAGCCAGAAGATGAGAATACAGGGCTGACCATCATCAACGTCGTAGAGGTGGGCGTGCGGATCGTAAGGGTCGTAGATAACCATCGCGCCGCGGAGGCCGTCGCAGTACTGGGTGGCCAAGTGGCTGTGGTACCAATACGTTCCTGCTCAAAATGGTTAACTCCGGCGTCTTGGCCGTGTCCTGAAACACCGCACTCACCCGTCTGGCCTTGTGCCTGAAAGTTGTACAGGAAATCATTCCCCGTCGTGATAGGACATTGCGTGACGAATGCCGGCCCGTCCGCCCAGTTGGTCGTGTGCTGGAACAGTCCGTGCCAGTGCTGTCGAGCACGCGTGGAACATAAGCAAACGGGAGCGCGCGCAGGGGGAGGATGCGGACATACGATGGTCGTGTCTGTCAACATCGTCTCGTTCACGAGCTTGTCGACGACGTTAATGCGGAAACGGTCGTTCTGAGGCGCATGTCAGCGGGCGATCATCCGAGTAGTGCTGTCACGGTAAGCGATACTCACTTTCTTCCCTACGATGAGCGGGCCAGGGAACGTACCCCCGGCGAGAACGGTATTGCGCTGGATGCCGTCCGGCGCGATGACCTTGTTCACGATGTCGAGGTCGGTCACAGGCCCGATGGCAGCCCGTGCACCGCTGCAAAAGGCGGCCAAGACGAGCACACGCCAAAGGCTAGCGAACGACATTCAAATGCGGCGTGAAGAAGCGTGTAATGTAGGGTGACGCGTGAGTGGAGGGAATGAGAGTTCTTGGGAGACAGAGGAGATGGGCGAACGAGAAGCCCTGCCCACCCACTTTATATAGTGCATGGAAACTCCCCCTCTCGCACAGGAGCATCCCTACGTTGCCGGGGTGGCGTTGCTGTGCCTCAGATGGCGGTTGCCCGACGAGTCAGTGGAGGGGAAGAAACCGCAGCTGGACTTGGGTGGGTGTCAACATGAGGCACAGATGCCGGTTCTGCGACACGGCACTATGCCTGACCGGATGTGTCTCGTTCCTGCCTCCCCGAGCGCCGTTGCAGCCGCCCCTTGCGTAGCGGCGCGAGTGCGCGACTGACGGAGGTGCAGCGATGTTCTATGTTTGAGGCAGACGCACCGTCTGCGTCTGCGCATCTATGTAATTCGGCTGCTGGGTCGTACGCTGGTGGCCACGCTCACGGAGCGCCCAGCGCCGGGGAGGTGGGCGCTGCCTACAGATGCGAGTATAAGGTCTAGTCGAGACGAAATATGCAACCTGCGCGCGAACGTACCACAACCAGCATCGAGTCGAGTCGAGCACGGCCGCCACCGTCTGTAATTACACGCGGCGACAGCTCGTGCCGGGCGCCCTACGTGGCAGTGTTTGCCGAAATTGCGGGCGCAGACGCACTCGTTACCGATACAGACAGTAGCGACATAAATAGGCAAGGATATTGAGCGGTCAGTAAGTGACCTTTGAGCGGACGTGTGGCGTGGTCGGCATGCAATACCCCCTCGGGAATGCTGGAATCGCAGCTGAACAAAGTTGTGCCGCTGGTGATGCTGTGTGACCCTGATTGTGCGCACCCGTGATGCTGCCTTTTGGGCCTCCGAATGGTACGGTAAATGCTCTCCGGAGACTAACATCCATATTGCACATACGCTGTAACGCAGCCTCATAGGACCGCTTCTGGATTCTTCTGGGGATCAAGCACCTCGGACCAATAGGATCTTGAGCGTCCAGAGCGGCACAGCATCGAATGCCAGTGATTCTTAATGGTACAGATGGGATCGCGCGCCTCTTTTGAAGCATGACCGATGCGCGCTGGTGGTCCGCTTAGCATTTGCCCCGGATATATGCACACTGTGTACGGGAAGGTTACGCACCCCCTTACATCCCCGCGAGGCTCGGTACGTCTCGACCCTCTACTGCACTGCTTAGCCCTCGTCCATTGTTTCAATGCCTGCATTCTTCCACCATGATGTCGGACCCAAACCCTGTTCTGCCATGGAGCACTGATGCGGTGCGTGTCAATTTTGGCTGACGACGGGGCGAACATGTGAAAAAGGCATACTGTGATGGTGTAAGGTGGACGCCGGCTCTCCTGGACTTGCTGAACGCCTTCGTGGGCTTTGGGTGGCCCCGGTTCGTCGTCATGAAACTCGTCGGACTCGACGCGGACTCGAACCACGTCGCCAGCGTCGATGTACATGCGGTCTGTTAGAGCCGAGTCTAGCAGTTCATGGGATGAGGTAGCCTCGGACCCTGGTAGCCAGAAGTGCGCGCGCTCTTTCGAGTCACTGTGGGCATATGGTGAGTTGCTGCGATCGTTCAGTGGCGTCGGCGGCTCACAATGCACTCGGTTCCGGCAGATATATCAGCGGCACGTATATGTCGTCGAAGAAGCCGACGCTCACTGCATTCTGGATGTCAGTCGGCGCGGTCAAATGAAGACTTGGCTAGGCTACGTACGACGGATGCCATCTTCGTCAGAAGACTTGACCTTTGCAAGAATCACTTCAGACGCAAAAGGCCTGAATACCACCATTCGGAACACAACTGCAGGAAGTGATAATGGGTGGCTGCCTCCCCGATGTCGACCGGCTCGACTCACCAACCTTTGTACCATAAACAACCATCGCCGTATCTCACTTTTCCTTCTCCGACCTCGGAGAGGTCAAAGACTGACACGCACAATCCAACATCGTGCAAGACGCGGTTCGCGTACTTTTTGTTCAGCTCATTTGTGATTGCTTGCGTCGGTGGGAGACCAAATTGTGAAGGATGGACAGCTACTGTATCCTGAGAACGACATAAACATACTGTTCAATCTGGGTATAGATCATAGCCACCTTGATGACGGAAAGCTGAAACATAGCGTTTATGCACCGGTCCAGTAGTTGATTCGCCCCAAGCGGGAGATGGTGGCCGGCCTCGGGCTCCGATGGACGTTGGCGTCGGATGCGTGTTTCACAGGGGCGGTTCGACAGGAGACCGCGGGGACGTCGAGCCGACACAGGCTCGGTGGGGGCGTGCGCTGCGAGCGGCGGTGGAGGGAGAGACGGTGGAGGTGAGTACACTCGAGGCGCCCCCGCATGCTCGATCGGCGTGTGCGTCTATCTAATCTTATCTCGCGCCAAAAATTCTGGCCGGCATCGTCACTTGTCCAACGCGGCCGGCCGGGCTTGCCTCCGTCGAGCTCTCCCGCGTCCACCTCCACCCCCTCCTCCCAAAATGTCCGACACTCCTCTCAGACCCGTCGATGGCCCTTCAAAAACAAATTGGCTGCCCGCGAAGTCGTGGCACCACCTCGTCGCTGGCGGGTACGCGCCTTCCAACTCATCTAGCACCGACACGTCTGACAGCATAGCAGGGTCGGCGGGATGTGCGGAGCAATCGTGACGAGCCCGTTCGACGTGGTCAAGACACGGTTGCAGTCCGACCTCTTCAAGGAGAAGGTCGCCACTGTCAGCCTGTCTGGAAACGGTGTCGCGGCAATGACTGCACCCCGACGAAATCTGTTATGGCACTTTGTGGAGACCGGCCATATCTTACGGTGCGCATATAGAAGGATATGTTGGATACAACTTCACGTTGCTCATAACACTTGAAAGTGATATATACCGCGAGGAGTCGCCGCGTGCTCTGTTCAAGGGTCTTGGGCCAACCCTTGTCGGTGTAGTCCCCGCTCGCTCCATCAACTTCTTCACCTACGGCAACGGCAAGCAAATCATTGCGGACCGGTTCAACCACGGAGAAGAGAACTCGTATGTGCATCTGGCGGCTGCCGCGATCGCTGGCATCGCTACGGGCACCGCGACGAATCCCATCTGGGTAGTCAAGACGCGGTTACAGCTGGATGCGCACAAACCAACGACTACCGCGAGGTCGTTCTTTGGAGGTTCCATTGGCATGATCAAGCAGATTCTACGAGAAGAGGGCATCCGAGGGTTCTACAAGGGGCTGAGTGCAAGCTACCTGGGCGTGACGGAGGGGACCATCCAGTGGGTCCTGTATGAGCGGCTGAAGCGGCTCACCGCGGGTACCCAAGGGAAGGGTGGTGTGCAGGAGTGGCTGGGTATGCTCGGTAGCGCAGGCACTGCAAAATGTGTCGCGTCGCTCATAACATATCCACACGAGGTGCGTTTCGTCGTTTACTGCCTCTCAGCCGCCGCATGAACCCCGCGACACAGGTCCTCCGCACGCGTCTACGACAACCGCTCGTCGACGGGAAAGTCAAGTACACCGGCTTGTGGCAAACGTTCCGGCTTGTCCTTGCCGAGGAGGGCGCGCGGTCACTGTACGGTGGTCTCAGCGCCCACCTAATGCGTGTCATCCCCAACGCCGCGGTCATGTACTCCATATACGAGGCTGCACTCCGCATGGCATGACCCGCCCACTGGCATTCCCTTCTCTTCCCCTTCTCCAGGCCCTCACGCACTTGCTATCGATTGCACACATACCGGTATAATATACGGCCCCCACTCACCACACCTTATCACGTATCTTATAGACACCACTTATGTATCAGTACCACAGGGAATATTTACTTAGTATGCTCTAGAGTAATCCGTCTTCATTGTACAAAACCATCAGGAACCAACCGTTGCAAAAGCACCACCTGTATCGCGCTGAAACGCCCCTGGACTCTCAAAGGGTGACCGGCGGACATAACCTACTGGTATGTTTTGAGTGATCCTTCCTTCTTGAAACATCGTTACAGCAAAGTGATACTGCCTAACCGTCCGCGTCTGCTCGGTCTCCGCGACACACGCACGCCCTGCATGCCTCTGTCCGCCACCACCTCCGCCGCTGTTTAGTTCTCGCCCCGACCGAGCTTGTCCAGCGCGCGGGGGCCCTGCTCGAACCACTCCTCGCGCGTCACCCAGAACTCCTCCCGGTTCTTCATGATGTCTGCCAGGACGGCGCCGCCGAGGAAGACCATGTGTTTCCGACGCGGGGGATCCTCGATGCGGATCTTGAATTTCTGCATGCGCGTGTGAGCCCAACAGACTGTATTGATGAGACGGGTGACGTACGTTGAGCCGTGTGGGGTCGCCGTTCAGGACGCGCGTGAGGTACAGCTGCTTCATCTCCTTCTCCAGCCGACTTGGCAGTCCGGGGTACATACTCGAGCCACCGGAAAGGACGATGTGCTTGTACAGCTCGCCACGCACATCGACGGCCGCGCTTTGGATGGTCTGGAACAGCATTTCTGGATAGCGGCCGTGGGTGGCAGTACGGATGTATCATGGACTGAGAGACATACCTGCTACACCGGGCTGCTCGACATCTACCAGGTGCGGTTGGAACATGCATTCTGGTGCTTCGAATCGCTCGGATCCGATCCGGATTACCCGTCCATCGGGAAGCTGGACTACGGTCAACCGCGCTGTCAGTCTGACCACAACGCGCATCACTCACGGTGTAGCTCTCAACCAGCACAGTCGTCTCCTCCGCTAGCCGGGTGTCGAGGTCGAGGTCGTAGCTCACGTAGCACGCCTTCTCCTTGATCTCCCGCACAGTCTCAAAGTCTGCCGTCCGGTTGAACGCATAGCCCCGCATGAGCAGCAGCTTAATCAGATAGCGCGTGACGTCCCGTCCAGCGATGTCGAGTCGACGCGTTAGGTGGGGGAGTGAGAAGCCGTCGTACACGGGTACAATGTGCGTTACACCGTCTCCGGAGTCGACGACGACACCGGTGGTCAGACCTATCGCAGTTCACGGATCTGAGGACCTTGGTACAACGTACGTCGCGACCGGAAGGGCGTACCTTGCGCGTACAGCGTGAGCACGGCCTGGATGGCAACGTACACTCCCTGGAATCCGTACTCCTCGAACATAACCTGGCACATTCTCTGCCGGTTCACCTTGGGGTTCATGGGCGGCTCGGTCAGGAGGACCTTGCGGCCGCGGGTGTCGACGCGGAGCTTCTCGTCAAAGGTGTAGTCCCACAAGAGCTTCATGTCCTCCCAGTTGCGCACGATGCCGTGCTCCATCGGCTGGGTAACCTGGAGGTAGTTGCGGTTCTCTGCTGCCTCGTCGCCGATCATGACGTCCTTGATCACCGCAGAGCCCGAGACGCGCTCCTCCGCGCGCAGAATGGGGCGGCCGACGATGGAGGGAAATACTACGATGCCAGTGAGCTGTCTGCGCCGACGATGTGCCGCGACCATGGCGTTCGTCGTACGCACCATGTTCGGGGAAGTTGGACCCCGCATAGCCCACTTTCACGAACTGCGGGGAGGAGATGAGTGCGTCGGCGGCGACAGAGGATGAGGGCGATGCTCACGCCGGTACCGTTATCAACAACGAGCGGCACAGAAGGGTCCATGGGGAAGAACGAGCAGAGTTATCGTGGGGGTCGTCGTGGTCAATCTCGAAGATGGCGCGGCGCTACCCGCTTGCGGCGTGGGGGCGCGTCGCGGCACTCCCGCCGGGCGAGCATTACCTACAACTCTCCTCCCTCCCTCATCTCCCTGTGCCCTTTGCGTCTCCTCGTCGTCTCCGACGTCCTTCTTGGCGACCCTGCGCGACACAACGATTTGGCTGCGTGCTGGTAACTCCAATTACTCTCCAGACGCGCCCGATCGCCATGGCTCGCGGCGCAAAGTCCCCCGCGCCAAATGCCCTCCCGAAGGTCTCGTTCGTGAAGGTCACCGATGAGGTCACCCAGCAGCCTCCTGGAGTACACGATCACATAGCAAGGTCCTATGGCTGTGAGGAACACGCCTAGTGCTGCTTCTCCTGCGCCTGACACTTCACAGACAATGACTTCAACGATGAATTCGTCCTGCCGGAGGAGCACTACATTCGATATATTGGTGTGTATCATGGGCCTTCAGTCGCGTATGTGCCCCACTGAATGGTACACCAGAACCGCTGGAAAGCGATCTCGCAATACAGGTCGAGTACGACATGGACGAGCAAGGTGTGCACCCTCCCGAGCATGTCGCGCTCAGCGCCACTCATACCTTCGGCAGACCAGGAATGGCTGGACGTAGTCAACCAGGAGCGCAAGGCCATGCAGCTGGACAAGATCACCTACGAAACGTTTGAGATCATCATGGACCGACTGGAGAAGGAGTGGTTCGACCTGGTGAGTCCGTTATGTGCAGCCACAGGCATGCCGGATGTGACCCTGTCGCAGTCCAAGAACATCCCAAAGTCCGACATGGGTCTGCCCTCAGAAGACTCTACTTGCGCTGTATGCGATGATTCCGAAGGAGAGAACACGAATGCTATCGTGTTTTGCGACGGCTGCAATCTCGCGGTCCACCAAGGTAGGTCCGAGGTTACTCTCGCCGTAAGCCGCTCATGTGAACACATGTGCAGATTGTTACGGCGTTCCATACATCCCGGAAGGCCAATGGCTGTGCCGGAAGTGCACCGTCTCGCCAGAGAACCCAGTGGTAGGCTCCCAGGGTATGTTAAATGATCGCACAGCGCGCTTACCTCCTCCCAGTCTTGCATCTTGTGTCCCAACGAAGGCGGGGCTTTCAAGCAGACCGTGTCTGGGGACTGGGTGCACCTACTCTGCGCCATATGGGTACCAGAGACTGCAGTAGCGAACGACGTCTTCATGGAACCCATCACGGGCGTGGAGAAGATCTCGAAGCAGCGCTGGAGACTGGTCTGCATGCTCTTCTTCTACTCCGCCTTCTCATCACTGAATTATCTAGAGGTGTTCAGTGTGTGACATCCGGGAAGGCGCTTGCATTCAGTGCTCGAAAGCATCGTGTTTCACCGCCTTCCACGCTACATGCGCTCGCAAAGAGAAGTTGCTGATGCCGATGAAAGCCACCCAAGGATCAGAGGCGCCAACACTGGCGTGCTATTGCGAGAAGCATCTCCCGGTTGGTTACAAACATCCTATTCTCTCGCTGCAGTTGCGGATACGACTGACAGAATTGGAAATGAAACAGCGAGAACAACAAGAGATTCGTGCTGCAGCTCTCCGAGCGCAACACGCGGAAGGCTCCGATGGCGAAGCTGGCCAGGCCAACTCGAAGTCTAACAAAACCGCCAGGGCTTATGCCAAGACTTACAAACCAGGCCCTCCCCTCGTACCGCGGATCATCGTCCATCGGATCCTTCAATACATCTCTCGAATACCCATACGCCATAAGGCAGAGCTTGTGCAGCTGGTATGTAGGTACTGGAGTCTGAAGCGCGAGGCACGACGGGGCGCTCCTCTCCTGAAGCGTCTGCACTTGGAACCTTGGACCGCATTATCTGGCAGCAAGCAGCAGACAGACGAAGAGAAGGTCATGAAGCTCGATGTCAGTATCACTAACGTTACTACGAGTATTCTGCGCTCATCAGTGAATCGTGTAGGTCATGAGGCGCCTACGGCTGGATCTTGAGCGTGTTCGGCTTCTCATTGATGTCGTCCGCCATCGCGAGGCGACAAAGCAGCGACAACAAGAGCAGATACAGCTCGTCCTGGCTCAGTTCTTCTACCCTCACGAGCCTGCCCTCAGGTTTGCATTCGAGAAGATATTGAGGTAGAACAGTTTATATGTAGTGACTTCGCATACACGATTGACCCACTGCACAGCCACGATCGTCAAGAATACTTCAAGTCACCCGTCAACAAGACTGAAGTTCCGGACTATTACGACATCATCAAGAACCCGATGTGTTGGGACACAATAGATCGGAAACTAGACAGTCATGAATACCTTGACTTGGCGCAATTCAAGGTATCTATCCATCGTGCATGAGGGTTGTGAGGTGGCTCAAATCGCTCCAGGGAGACATTGAGCTCGTAGTGTCGAATGCCATGACATACAATCAACCTAGTACACCATTCTACAAGACAGCTCTTCGGATACAAACAAGCCTACCAACCATCTTGGCAGATCTCGACAGAACACTGTCAATACGACCTACCCCCAAAGTCGAAGCACCAGAGTGTGGTCAGTTGTCACCGGATCTTCCGACAGATAAAGAGGCTGTCATCCCACCGTCCCCTCCAGAGCAGATTCCTCCAGACCAGGCACCCCCGTTGGTCGGGGACCTCGAACCACCTCTGGAAATCCTGGACTTGCTCATCTCAGAGGAGCTTGTGCGGCAGGACACCGACGTCGTCATGACGTCTGCGCCCATTCAGTCGCTCCTCAACTACGAGATGCCCAACATTCGGCCCCCGGCCCCTCCGCCGCCTGCTCCCAAGCCAAAGGTCAAGCCGACGAAGAAGAAGCCCAAGTATGACAGGAAGACGGCCCTCGAGCGCAAGCGGCTCGAGCGCCTGCGCGCGCTCGACTCCTCCCCTGGTTTCCGTGCTCCGCGGACGCGCGCCGCCATGGCCGCTGCGGCTGCGTTTGAAGCGGAGGCCACGGGCAACTCGGATGCGCCTGGCACGGACAATGGGGAGCCATCTTCCGCGTCCGCGACTGCGGAGGATGGGGCGGGCCCGTCGAGATCGGAGCGGAGCGCGAGGAAGCCGCGGCGGTCTGCGGTTCCGCCTTCTCAGGACGTGACACTGGCAGTCCAGGACGTGGACCGGCGCAAGTCGTTCGCGATGTTCGAGCACGGGTGGATCCTCCCCCCGAGCCAGAAGCGCGGCGGGCGCGCCCCTGTGGAGCGGCAGCCGTTACCGCCGCCGCGGAAGAGAGCAAAAACCTGTGAGGCGCATCACCTCGTGTATGCTGGATGCAATGCGCTGACTTATGTGCTCCAGCGCACGGAAAGTCCCAGCGGTCGGTTTCTGCATCGGCACCCACGGAAAGGGGGTCGTCGCGGGCCACCGAGAGTGTGGCGCCGGAGCAAACTGCACTGGAGGTCGCCTCTCACGGACCCCAGCCTGCGCCGAGTGGTACGCTTCCCTCGGAGTCCCCCGCGCCAAGTCATCCATCCACGGACGTTCCTGCGCCTGTCCCGTCGTCGTCGGACCCTCTGGCGGCAGAGGTGGTCGCTCCGACTACTTCCCCATCCGAGGCTATAGCTCCCGGCGAGCCGCACCAGGACGTTCCAGTGGCTTCTCATGCGGCGTCTCCCATCGCACCGGTCTCTGAACCTGCATTCGTTCCATCGGATACCGACCCTGCAACCATCGCATCCGTTCCTGAGACCACTTCAGTCACTATGAAGTCACCTTCTCCTGTTCCATCCGCTGTACCCACAGAGATTATCGCTGCACCTGCATCGCACGAGTCGGCACCGTTGGCAGAGCCGGCGTCCGCGGAGCTGCCCCTTCCCGAGCCGACCGCGACGGAGGGGGACGCAGCCATGGATGTTGACGGGGAGCTTCCTGCGGACGCAGCACGGGAAGCACCTGCTCCGGGCCCTGGCTTTCAGGCAGACGTTCCGATGCAGGCTCAGGCCGAGTCTGCACAGGCGCCTGAAGAACGGATGCAGGAAGTGGAGGAACATGCATTGGACCAACAAGGAAAGGGTGCGGAAGAGCCGACAGAACCGACGCTTGAAGAAGAGCGTGCTGTTGAAGCCTCCCTTGAAGATGTCGACAAACAGCCCGACTCCGTCGGGGAGGGGCAGATGCCCATCGAAGTGGACCAAGAGCCCGCACAGGAACAGCCGGCTGAACAACCAGACGAGCACCCGACGGACCCAGAGCAAGCCCCCGACCAACCGGCAGAGGAGTCGTCATCAGAGGAGGAAGACACCGGCCCACGCCGGATCATCATCATCGAGGAGCTCGACACGCCCGCGACGCGGCGCGAGAAAAACCTGCGCAAGAAGCTGGAGCGGCAGGCGGCGCGCGAGGCCGCCGCATCCGCGGGCCCTTCATCCGCAGGCCCGACTTCGTCCGTGTCCGCTGCCCCTGCGACGGCCTCCCGTCGCGGGCGGCAACAGCAACAGCCGCAAGCCGTTGCAGGCCCGTCGCGGCTGCCGTCGAGCACGGTGGACGACGACGACGAAGACTCGGATCTGACGGATCTGTCGGACATCGAGGGGTCCACGCAGCAGGGCGAGCGCGATGGCGAGGACATCCCGAGCGCGAGCGCGGCGAGGCCCGGCGTGCTGCAGCAGCCCGAACAGGGCCCGGTCGTGTTCCGCTCACTGAGGCGGGCGCCCCCGCGCCAGGCTCAGGCTCCCCCTGCGCCCGCACCTGTCGTCGAGCCGGGCGCTATCACCGTCAAGCCGGGGGAGAAGCTCGAGGGTGGAACACTAGGTGCGTCTTCATTTTCCTCGAGAATGTTGAGGCCTATTTCCCGTCGCTCGCACTCATCTGTTGTGCATGCAACAGTTTGGGCGAAGATCGGTGAGCACATTCTCCCAGGACCCCACAGGAAAGGAGTGAGTGCTTACGGCTGTCTCAGAGTCGTTCCCTTGGTGGCCAGCAGTCGTGTTCGAGGAGGACGACCCAGAGGTGCCGGAGAGCGTCGCGGCAAGAGCGCCACCCCCGAGCCCGACCTCGAGCTCGTCCGTTTCTACGAGAAGCGGCACATCAACAATTGGTATCTCCACTCCTCCCCCTCCCCTGTCCCTGCCTGCATTCCTCTGACTGTCCCATCAGGGCATGGGTCAGGCACAAGAACATGCGCTACCTGGGCGAAGACGACTGTACGTTCCATTGCAAGGTCCCCATACAGCAGCCCCAGGAACTGATATGCTATCTCTTTACAGCCCTCGACGCGCAGATGCTCGCGCCGACGAGCAAGTACCAGCGCTGGCGGAGTGCCGGGCGTCGGACAGAGTGCCGGCACGCGTACCAGTACGTCCCCCCTCCCTCTTTCTCTCCCGCTGCCGCGCTCGGACGCACGACGCTCACAGGGTCCGTTCCGCAGGGACGCGCTCGCAGAGATGGAGGCGGACGCCGAGCCCGCCCCCGCGCCTGCGCCGCCCCCGCACGCCTCGCTCCGGGGCCCCGGCCAGCCGGGGGCTGCCAGGCCCGATCGCAACGCGAAAGCGCGCCCGCACCCCGGGCCCGAGTCTGCGCTGTCGCGGCTCGCCGCCGCCGCGGCGGAGCGAGTGCCCGCCGCGCTGGACGCGGACAGCCCGATGACGGACGTGGATTCGTCCTAGGAGGCTGGCAGGGTGGTGTTGGCGTTGGTAGTGTACATAATAGGATGTACGTACGTCCGACTAGCTTATGATCTTGTTGTATTGTGTGCTGTCGTGCTTGATGTCATTGGACGTGTTTCTTGTTGGACTTTATGCTTCGCGCGCGGCATGTGTGGCAGCGCCGTGGGCTGACTTGGGAACCGTTGTGTGTGTGTGAGGCTCTACACGCCGGGAGGCCGGCTGCGCTACGGAAGTGTTACAGTACGATTGGGCAGAAGCTAACAATACACGGCGCTGGACTACAGCAGTTGATACATATGCAATGTCCATATCATCACTAGAGGAAAGCAACAGAAGCACACAACCCAGGGATGGAGAGGCAGTCGGGCGAGGTGGAGCAGGACAGTTGAGTGGGGGAGGGGTTTGGGGGTCTCAGACCTCGCCATGGAAGACTGACTGGGAGAACTGCGCGTCGGTGCTGCTCTCTTGGGTCATCAAAATCTCCTTGACCTGGGCGGGGTATCAGGACGGAAAATGCGGTAGTGCACTGCTGCATGCGTACCTCGGGAGGCGGGTTGAGCCCGAGCGCGTGCGCACGCTCCCACCGGTCGAGACGGGAGACTCCCACACAAGGGCCGTACTCATAGGACCTACCAATTTCCGAATAAGTCCGTACTGTCCCCGAGAGTGTGACGAGGAAACTCACAGGTCAAACACCCGGAGGATGTGGTGCACCATCGATTGGCCCTCTCCATGCACTGCCGGCGCGGGGTCAGCGACGGCCCCACAAGAGCATACAGCCGGACGGGCACACTCACCGGGCGGGAGGTATCCCATCTTCTCGCGCGCGAGACCGAACTGCTTCCTCCACCGCTTGTCGCCGGTGTTCAGCTTCTCCCTCTGCGGCTGGGGCACTGAAGGGGCTTGCTCCTCGTCGCAATCCTCGTCTGCTCTCTGCGTGACCTTGTGCCGCGGGGCGTTCAAGCGGCGCTTCTTCGTCGCTGGCGAGATATATTCATCGTTGAAGGACACATCGCTCTCGCTGTCGGAGATGTTGATAGGCTCAGCGGTAGGGATGGAGGAGGCCCGCCGGGAAAGAGCTTTCTGGGGCTTGGCTTGTTTGCCGGCAGCAGAGGATGAGGTTCGCTTGGAGGTAAATGAGAGCTTTGCCTGCTTCATTGCGGGCGTGCGGCTGCTGGAATCTGTTCGAGCTCGTGTTTGAGGAGGCATGTTGGCTGGGTTTAGTTGCCGTTGAGATACGATTCAAGCGGATGGGAGGAGGTGAGTGCGTGACGATCGTCAGTAGCACGGTGGTGCTAGTACTAGAAGTGGTGCGCTGTAAATACTGATCAATAAGAACATATGTATTAACGAGATATGGCCGACTAGCTCAGTTGGTTAGAGCGTGGTGCTAATACTGGAGTTGTGTGAGCAGCTCAAGCAACGCCAAGGTCGTCGGTTCGACCCCGGCGTTGGCCATTTTTGTCATTTCTGACAGAGCCTTCGATGTCCGTGGAACCCGGAGTTGTGTCCAAGTCTGTGCTCAAACTTGATTCGTCTGCTATACCCCGCTCCTCGAATTTCAGTCCTTCGTCCTTCACCTTCCCGATGCCTCACAAACGAGCCAAACGCTCTGTCCGAGAGCAAAAGCGCCAGGAATCGTATGTAAGGCCCTCCTCACGCATACTTCGCACACCAAATCATTGCTTTGCAGGGGTGATGATGTTGCCCCTGCCGCGAAGCGGTCCATCGAGAACGAGGAGATTCCGAAGAGCGCTGCGCGCGTTTTGAACGCAGCCAAGATCCAGCAGGAGTGGGCGGAGAAGAAGAGAAAGGGGCAGACAGACGATGGCGCGGGCCCGTCTCGCAAGAAGCGCAGAAAGGAGAGCGCAGGCGGGGAGGGCGGCGGCGAGACCAAACTGCGCATACAGCCGGGCGAGTCGATAGCGCATTTCAACCGGTACGTATGGTTGTTCATGGAATTGGCCGTTCTTCATGTGTATGGGTACAGGCGAGTCGAGGACTCCATGCGCCATTCCGTCCGCGAAGCGATGCAGACGTCGTCCGCGAAAATGCGCAAGGCGCGCAAGGAGGAGCTTACGCAGGCCGCTAGTACAAAGCCCACCCCTGACACAACATCCAGCGCCAAGTCTCGTGGGCGGAGTGACGACGACGCATCCGACTCAGACGACGAGCGGCCCGCGCAGCGAGCAAAGACGAGGGACGACAAGCCGAAGGACTTTGAGAAGATATCCTCGTCCGCGCCGAAGCGGTTGAACGACATCGTGCAGGCCCCGCCGGTGCTGAAGAAGCTCCCGCGCAAGGCGAAGAAGCTCGCGGCACAGGGCGGGGCGCAGAAGACGGGGGGTACGAAGTCTTTACGGGAGGGCGTGCTGTCCATGGCGCAGAAGGCGATGATGGAGGAAGAGCGGGATCGTGCGATTAGGTTATACCGGGAGATGAAACGAGGGAAGACGACAGCATAGGTGGTCTATGTATGTTTCCATGCATCACGTACATTCATTCTTCTGACGAGTTATGTAGTGTTGGGCAATCTGCTCAATAATCTTTGCTTTAGCACACAATGTTGGAGGTGCGGCCAGGCCATCGGTGGACCGCTATACTTTCACAAACTGGCTTTTTATAACGCCACTTGTCTTGCTGAATCACCTATTTGAACGATCATGAACAGTCAGCATCGGGAACCGGTTGTGTCGGTGCACCAGATATCCACGCGTTCCGCCGGCCGTATACTGTGGCAATGTGGCTACAGGCAGGAACGTTCAGGTCAACACATGGACGTGCAGTTGTGGAACGGGTGAGTTATTAGAAAGCAGCAGACTAGAACAAATTGACTTGTATCCGCATGACCGGCGCGATCGACACAGTTCGCTACCCCCAACGAAAGAACAGGAGATCCAGTGCGCCTAAGTGCGCTTCCGCGGATATCGGCACATAAGCTGCCACATTCCAACATAATCGTCATAGCCGCGCGATCGAAATCACCGTCACCCCGCGAGTTCGATGGACAGGCAAGCCGCAGGGTTGGGGAAATGTGCGAACTTCTTTCTATAGGCGCGGTGCGTTCACGACAGAGCACACCGGCCTCCGCTCTCCTCGGCGTTGTTCACTGACTATCGATCGGGGTTGCTCAGACTCGGCACATAACTGCTTATGAGTTGGTATCGCCGGCGCCAGAGAACCTCGGCCTCCGTTTGAAGCCCTTTTGGGATGCTGGGGGTGCGACCCCGTACGCGGGCACCCCTGCCCTTGTCCTGGGTGACGCATCCGGTACGTCCCTATTCATGGCCTACTCCGGACTGGGACTAACTCACCCGTTCACGGCACCAGCATTCCAATCGGCCAAAATCGCGGGCCACAGCACGATCATCGCCACCTCCTCGCCGCACAACGCTCTCTTGCTCAAGTCCCTCGGCGCGACGCATGTGCTCGACCGCTCGCTCCCCCGCCACGCGCCCCCGAGCGAGGTGCGCGCCGCGACGGCTGGGCAGCCGCTGCACTTCGCGTTCGTGGCGGTCGCGACGCCGGACACGCCCCGCCTCGCCCGCGACGCGCTCGCACTTGGGGGCGCCCTCGCCGCGACGCTGCCCTCGCCCAAGCGCGTTCCGCCGGATGTGGCCGAGGCGGGCGAGGGGAAGCACCTTGGGTACGTGTTCGGAAGCGTGTGCTTCCCTCATACGCGTGCGGTCGCGCTGAGCATGTTCGCGCATATCGCGCCGTGGCTAGAGAAGGAGCTATTGAAGGTGCGTCGTGGGAGCGGTGCTCTCTGTGCTTGGTGTGCGGTGCCAATAGGGTGTTCGCAGTGGAGGTGCTCTCGAATGGTTTGGCAGGCATAAATGACGGCTTAGCCAGCCGAACAAGGTGTCCGGCTCGAAGCTCTTCGCTCACCCCCAAGAAACACCGTGAACTTCACGACTCTGAGCAATGTGTGATTGTAAAAATGCATCACCGTGGTGATACATAGTGTGTACAGTACAACGAGACATACAACCGGAACATCGTGGTCCTGTTATGTACATGTCGTGCTATACCCTCGCCGTGAAATGTCGGACACCAACAATCATGCTGACACATGTACAAGCAACGGGGCGTGACCGACGCAGTCGGATACTATCCCATGCACATTGTGGATCCAAGACGCCCACACGGCCACAACACACCTAGGCAGCTACCTACTGTAGGCCAACTCTACGGCCGCTAGCTGCGCGGTTTGTGTGCGATGGCGGAGATAGTGATCGCAGTGGCCGTGGAAGCGCTGTCCCGGCTTGCTCGTCCGTTCACGAAGCACGTCGGTCGGCGTACGCTCCCGTCGGCCCCATGTTGAGCTACGGTCTCAGATCAGGTGTGTATATATGTAAGTACCACTGTTTCCTTTTCGCACACCTATAGGCAGAAGGCTGAAGATGACGCTACCCACCACGCAGAGGTCCCTCGTCCTCAACGAGGAGAGCACGCCCTATGTGCTCGCTGAGACCCCCGTGCCCAAGCTGGGCCCTCAAGACATACTCATCAAGATACTCGCAAGCGCACTCAACCCGTCCGATTTCCACCTCGTCGACCCCCCGTTTTCCCACGTATTTATAAAGCAGTTCCCGCACGTCTCGGGGATGGATGGCGCGGGGTTTGTCGTTCAGGTCGGCGAAGAGGTCAAAAACCGCAAAGAGGGCGATAGGGTGTAAGCAATCCGCCAATCTATGACAGCTGATTGGGACTCAAAATTTGGCGTAGGCTGTTCCAAGGAGATTACAGCCACATTGGTGGCGGCACCTTCCAGCAGTATGCCGTTGCGCCATCAGATCTCACGGCCATAGTATGTTCTCACTTTGGCCTCACCGAGTCTGCTTGTTTTCTACCCGCTGACTGGTTCTCCCGATTCTGGATAGATCCCGGAGAACATCACCTTTGAACAGGCTGCGACTATCCCGCTCGCCCTGACCACTACTGTCCTTCTTCTCTACAATCAGTCGTCTGCTCCCCAGAACCTGAGTCTTCGCTTGAAGCCGGTCTGGGAACCTGAGGGTACAACAGCGTACGCAGGCACGCCTGCCCTCATCCTGGGTGGCTCCACCTCCCTCGGACAGTTCGGTACGCTTCCATTCCCGCCTGGCTAACCACCACCTGTGCCGACTACATCCACAGCGATCCAACTAGCCACGCTTGCAGGCCACAACCCAATCATCGCCACTGCCTCGCTGCGCAACGCCCCGCTGCTCAAGTCCCTCGGCGCGACGCACGTGCTGAACCGCTCGCTCCCGCCAAACGCGCTGCTGAGTGAGGTGCGCGCCGCGAAGGGCGGGCGGCGGCTCGAGTACGCCTTCGCGGCCGTCCTGGCCCCTGACAACCTCCGCCTCGCGCGGGACGCCCTCGCGCCGGGGGGCGCCCTCGCGGTAGTTGTGCCTTCGCCCACCGGCGTTCCACCCGACGGTGTGGACTCGGGTGCGCCGGCCTCCTCTGCCGTCGTCCCACCCGACGTCGCGGACCCGGGCGAGGGCAAACGAGTCGGGTACGTGTTCGGGGACGCACACTTGCCGCACACCCGCGAGACGTCTGTCGCGCTCTTCAAGCAGATCATGCCGTGGCTCGAGCAGGGCGTGCTCAAGGTGCGGCTAGCATGCGGTTGGGTGCAGGGCTTAGAGTTGTGCTGACGGGGTGTGTATAGCCATGCCCTGTGGAGGTGCTCCCGAACGGGCTGGCCGGTATTAACGACGGCTTGGCGAGGCTCAAGGCCGGCAAAGTTTCCGGCACGAAGCTCGTTGTGCGCCCCCAGGAGACACCGTGATCATGCCGAGCGGTCTCTAACAAGTTGGACCCCCTGTCGGTTTCAAGTGCCATGACGAACCCCGTGTACGGCCTTCCCGGACGAGTGATTGTTTAGAGCCTATGCACGATTAAGAAAGTGCATATACCCCAATCAAAGACCGTTGTAACCCCCAGGTTTATTCATCGCGAGAACGTGTGTCGCTTTGCCACAGTTTTGCATGAGGATAAAAGTAGGCGGTCCACCCGCTTTCAAGCATTCCTCCTCCCCCTTTAACACGAGGTAGGGTCGCGGGACGGGACTTTCCAGGTGCAGACGTGCGGCCAACAAGGTGTACTCGTGTGTCACAACCCTGCGCAGGTTACACTGCCAACGGCACCGTCCACAATATGCTTCGAATGCGCGGAATGCCGTATACGGTCACGGGGACACATCGGGGACGCCTTACCGGCACTCCGACACACACGGCGAAGTATCGACTAGATTGACAATACCCCTCAATGTTGCGGCGGCATACATGGAGGACAACAAGCGCAGCGAACCGCAGGGACGACAAACAAGGCCGTACTAGAACGGTCACCCAGCCCGGGTTGGGGTACGAGAGGAACACGGGCTCGTTGGCAGAGGAATGGCGTAGGATCAAACATTCACTGAGACATTCCTTGTCACAGACAGGTGGGACTAGAGCTCCTAACCACCGAGCGCCTGGGCAGCACCGTGCCGCTCCCGGGCGTCTACATACTGTAGACGGGCGTTGAGTGTTGAGCTGGCTGGGTCAAGCTGGAAAGCGGCAGACTCGCCTGCAGGACGATCCCTCTAGGACAACACACGGCAGATACCTCGGGGACCCGGTTTTCCGTGGCGTTCACTCCGGGTCAAACCACGCGACGAAATCGCGCTCGAAGTCGACGTTCGAGTACGTGGCCAGTGTCGCCGGCTCGATCCGCCCGTCTAGATTCGCGCCGTTGGACATGCTCTCAGACAGAGGTGGGGGGACCATGCCGTTCGGCGCCGGCTGTGGCGGGGGAGGGCCCGGGGAAGGGCGCGAGAAGCGGGGACTTGGAACGGTCGAGTGGTTAGCGTGAGCGCGGTCCGTCGCGACGGCACGCTCGCGGTCGACCGAGTCGTCAGAGTCATCACCCTCGGGCCCCGAGACGCCGTGCCCGTTGAGGGCTCCACGACGGCCGGGATCGACGGCGAGGGCCCCAAAGGCAGGTGTCATCGTCGCCATCGTCGGCGGGGGTGCATGTGATGTGGCCGAGGCGGGATCGCTGCGGGAAGCACCCTGGAGAGAACGCGGATGCTCCTGCCGTACTTGCGCAGCTGTGCCCGCCACACCTGGCGGCACTGGTCCGGGTCGAACACGGGGGGGCGCGGCATCAGGGCCCGGGGCGACGGACGGGGCGTCGTGTGTGTTGGAGACGGTGCGGAATCGCTCAAGGAGCTGTTGCTGCGATGGACACAACCGCACGGGCTCGTTAGAGAACTGGATCGGGTCAGAGGACAGACGGGTGCACCTGTTCTTCGTGGTTGAGCAGATGCACATTCCCGTGCCCGAGGCCCATCTCCCGCATGATCCTGGCTGCGATGGCGGGCGGGACGCGAGCGATATGGTCTTCCAGCGTTGCCGACGACGACATTGAAATGAGGGCTTGGCGAGCAAATATTGTGATACCAGTGATGTTCGCTTCCAATGCACGGTGCGCTCTGCTGCGGCGCTGTGGGCACCTCCCCGGGCATTCGTGCGTATGGAGGTCAAGCTCGAGGCGGAGACTGAAGCCCGACAGTGCGTCACGGGCATGAACCAAACCCAAACCTTGCCACTGGTTCTCACGTAGCGTTGTGAGCGTCCGCGCAGTCGCTACGCACATGCGGCGTGACAGGGGAATGACTCGGAGACGCGCATGCAGCTGGTCCACAACGTATGCATTTCTTCTCATGTCGAACGAGCCAGCGTATGTTCTGAAGAAGGGATTCAGCTGGTGCGGTCACTCTCGCCGGTGATTGGGTTATGCCACCTTGTGGACTTCTTGAGGTTTCCTCCCTCCAAACTTTCCATATGCCCGTGGAGAAAAGGAGCCGGACCAAGGGATACGGCCCTAAAGTGATCTCGACGCCTGGAAAGCTACACGGATTGAGCAGCGTGTTCAGAACCTCCGCGAACTCATCGTCTCCTGTTGTCCCCTGACTCAGAGCAGGTTCACCTTGGACTTGGTGTCGCTTGGACGTGGTGTTGTGGTAAGCACCACACGACCGACAGTCGCGCCCGACGGTGTCTTCTTAGCCTGAGATTGTGCTCGAAACCTGCCCTTATTCCCCCTGTATATCCTGAGTTAGAAGCGTGGAGCGTTGAAGAGCAACAACACTCTGCACTGGCCTGAAAAGCACTCACCTCAAGCTCTTCAACCAACTGCACACAGTCCCCATCGGCGCACGCCAGCCATCCGGGATCCCGCCCGCCCAGTTCCGAAGAAGAGTGGTGGCTGGGCAGGCGGAACCGTGACACACATACGACATACGAGGACCCCTGGTAATCCACCCAAATCCCTGAGGCCGAATCCGGACGCTTTTTGCATTTTTGAAAGCCTTAGGCCTCATCCAATCCGGAAAATTTGGCAGCTTTTCCTCCAGACGCCCCATCCAATGGCCCGGACATCGCGAGGTCGCAAAGGAAAGGCCTAATCTAGGATATAGTGGGGCCCGGACATTGATATCGCGGCAGCGCGGCACGCGGCGATGGTGACTCGAAGGAGTCTGCGACGGCCTACGGCGGCGCGGACTCCGGAAGTACTCTGGACGTCTGCGAGCGCCGCGAGGTCACTGAACACCCCATCAAGCTGAAGTGATAGTGGTCCTATCTCTCTGTGGCAGTACCCGAAAACTCGCTGTAATCATTGCAAGCAGAAGCGCGCTTACCTTGGTATATACCGTTCCGCCTCCCGGCACAGTGCACGTTGAGCCAAGACAAGCTCATGCTCGAGGTTGGGTTTGATACCTTCACACAGCTGTCCTCTTCACTCACACGCATCACAAAGGCCGTGAAGCTTCTCACCAAGGCACGTCGGAAGGCGGCAGGCAGGAAAGATGATGAGGAGGAGTAGGCTACTGGGCGACCCTGTGTAGTTAGTATCACCAGTTCATTGCATCACCGTATCGGGTCCGATTTCGTGTTTGTATGTGCTATGTGAACTTACATGGTGATATCTGTGTTTAGTGTCCTCCTGACCGAAATGGCGCAAAGTGAGGCCAAATCCTCTTGATCCGGACTGAACGCGGACAATAACACCCCTGATGAGAGAGCCTGGACATATTTTGGTTCGATTGGCCATATGCCTGATCTAATCCGGAAAAAAACGTCTATTTTCCAGGCCTGATCCTTCGGACAGACATGCCCATATTTTTATGTATCGGATCAGGGATTTGGGAGGGTTACCACGGGTCCTGACATACGGCGCAACCGCACCAAACAGGCAACCACACAAACAACACAGCCATATCTTTGCGTATCCAGCGGCGATTTTGGCACAGATATCTGGTGATACACGTCTATAGATTGGCGAGGGGTGGCGGCGGCAGGCGGCGCCTCCGCGTCAGCAGCACAACGTCCCGGAACCGGGGGGACAGGTACACGAGGGAGCACCGGCAGGCCGCGAGTCCATGGCATGGTACATGGTATAAGGGGGGGGGGGGGGGAGGTACCGTGGCACAACAGCGAAGAATGGGGGAGGAGGGCCGGTAAGAGAGCGAGCGAGCGACACGACGGAGAGACGGCAGAGACGACGACGGCGGCGGCGGCGGCGGCGGAGGCCAAGCCAAGTACCCAAAGTTCGCTCGGATGCCCCAGGGTTGCGGGCCGCGCCCGCAGCGCCCGGGTGAGCGCGCAGAAAGCGGTGCCGACCTTTCGGTCGGAGAAAGAGAAGGTACACGGACACGAGAGCGAGAAAGATGCAGCGTACAGGAGCACGAAGATGAACGCGGAACGGACGCTTGGGCGGACGCCGGTCGCGGGCGGTTGCAGGGGTGTATATACGATGCGCATGGGGAGACCGCTCGGCACGGCTAACAGACGACGACGAACGAGGGACAGCAGTCGGGGAGGGTATGCACGGAACGTACGGGGGAATGTGGGCACGGGCACGCAGAGACAGATCAAGTGGTACACTCAGCAGCGGAACGGTCCAAGAAAACACGGGAACGGCACGACACCTAACATCCTACACACGCCCGGGCGGCGCACCCGAGCGGTTTTTAACTCCCGCCCTCTGCCTCAGCCATGGACGGCCGCCAGTCAGCTCGACGGCTGCTTCGTCATGGATGGGATGGACAGCATCGGCAGCTGCCCCCGCGAGAGCGAGCCAATGTTCGGCACCTCCTCGCGCCGGCCGCCGTTCGTCATGCTCCCGACGGCGAGGTTCGAGCCCCCGGGCGAGCTCCCGACGGCGCGCGGCGCGAGGCCGCTCCCGCTACGCGGCCGCGTTTGCGGCCAGTTCGTCAGGCCGTACCCGAGCGGCGCGCTATCGCTCCGCGCCCGGCTGCCCTTCTTCATCGTCGTCGACGCCCCCGATCCGTCCGCCGAGCCGGGCACGGAGAACGACGTGGACGAGCCGGGGCCCGTCCGCTGCCGCTTCGCGCCGATCCGGTCGTCAAAGTCCATCGGCCCTGGCGAGGGCGGAAGGGGCGTCGTCAGTGCCGTCTCGTACCGTGCTGGGCTGACGCCGTGCATACCGTGATGATGATGCGCGTGCTGGTGGGCATGGTGTGCGTGGTGCGAGTGCGCGTGGTGCATGCCGTCATAAGACGGGATATGCTGATACGAGTGCTGTCGCGACAGCGTATGCGGCGTGTGCGTATGCGACGGAAAATCCGCCGTCGTCGGGCTCGAGCTCGGGCTCAGTGTGTGTAATGAGTGGAGGCCGCTATTGGGCAGGGACGACAGAGAGGGATAGTGGGACGCCGCCTGCGCAGAGCTCGTCGGCGACGTCACATAAATGTTGGGGCTGTCCCCCGTATCTAGAATGTCGGTGGGGAACGGGACGGGCACTGCGTTCGACATGAGTTCGGCATCGAGTGGCAATACCGCAGCGGGGACGCACCACCGGAGGGGAAGCTTTTGGACATGATGTCGTACATGACCTTGGTCACGCCCGCGAGCCGTTCGACCTTGCCGCGCTCCTGCTGGAACGCGATCATAAGCCGCCGGTTGTCCTCGCGCATCTGCGAGAGCTGCGCTGCCACTTCTCCCGGCAGCTCGACCCTGTGCTTCAGCGACGGATCGGGTTCGAGCGCCTTCCGCTTGATCTCCTCCAATAAATCGGGACGCCCGCGCAAAAATTTGTGGTGAGAGAATTCCCATGTCTGCACGTCAGCGGACGTGCGTTGCGCGCGCGGTGTCTGCGGCGGAGCGTCAGCACGGGGGCGATCCAGCGTGGACGTGCTTGTACTCACACGGTTGATCTTGTGGAAGCCGTACATGTTTAACTGCCGCACGAAGCTCGAGAACTGTGTGTGGTTCAGTCACGGCATTCCTGATAGCAGTGGGAATATACTGACGTTGTTGTGCTTGAAATGCGAGCCCAGGATCGTGCGGCTGAACTCGCCGACGTTCGAGACCACGAAGCTGACAGGACATATGGGAAAACGCTGACTGCAGAGCTGCACAGGACGTTACCTTGTCCCATGTTCTGTCCAGTTGATGAACTGCGAAGATTTTGGGTCGTTGATCATTCTGCGGGCGGAGGTGTATCAGACACGGCTCGTCAAGGTGACTGTTGTCCGGGTATTCCTTGAATTTCACAGAATGCCCCACCTTGCAGACATGCTCCATGTGATCTCGGATGGCGAGTCTAGGAAAGACACACGCGCAGTGTGTTACTACAGGCATGTCTCCTCTGTCTCATGCAGCTGTGCTCTCACACCCAACCACTCAGGAGTGAGATGCTGAACATGGCGCACCATCATGGCGTGTTCAGGGTGAAGCGTGTGCTCTGAGGCGGTGCCATGTTTAAGAGACGAAAGAGTCGATGGCTGTATACGGTGCGGACACGCAGAACGCGCGCCTTGGGCACACCCTTTGCGCGCGCCGCCGCACCGCGAGCGCGTCTCGTAAGCGCCGGGGCCACAGCTCGGGCGCGCCCGTCTCCGACCGATCGCGTCGTGCCCTGTCGCACAGCATGTACGGCGCTCGCGGAGGACACGGCGCTGGCAGCGGAGACACGGCGGGGCGCGCGCGCCATAAGAGGCATCGCGCATCGAAGCCCGCGCAGAAAAAAGAGCGCAGGGGAACAACGATCGGTGGCGGGGATTAGACTCACTGGTACAGCTTCGTCACAAAGTTGTTGGTCCCGAGCGGCTTGTTGAGCACGCCCAAGGACGGCGGCGGCGCGCCCGCGTGGAGGGTGCTGCCCGCGCCGGTCGGGACCTGGCCCTCCATCGGCTTGAGGTGCTCGTCCTGCTCGCCGCCGCTGTTGCTGCCGTCGATGGGGCTGCCCTCGGTGTCCATCGCGCCGTAGCCGATGTCGACGTCGTCGTACATGGCGCTCCCGGGCGGGGCGTCGCCCATGTCGTACGCGGTCTCCTCGACGGAGGTGGTGAGCGGGGCGAGGGTGGTGTAGCTGCGCTTGCGCGGGACGGACTTTTCGGACGAGGAGGAGGAGCGGGAGCTGGTGAGGCGCTTCGGGCCGCCGTAGCTGTCGTAGTGCGCGTCGTCGTAGCGCACGCCCTGGTCGGGCGCGGCGAACTGGAACGGCTGCTGGATGTGCGGGTGGTGCTGGGGGTGGTGGTGGCCGAGGAGCCCGCCAGAGGGGCTTATGGGCGTGATCGGGGAGACATGGGAGCTCGCGTGCGTCGACGGGTGCGGGGACGGGTTGATCGGGGAGAGGTTCGTGGGCGAGGTGACGGTGAGGGAGGAGAGGTTGAGGGAGAGCGCGGTCTTGTCGCCGGGTCTATCGGCTAGGGAGTCGGAGATGGAGGACTGACCTGAGTGGGGCGCGGAGTGTTGGTGGAAATAGGACTGATACGGCTGCTCGCTGAGGGACGATGCGGGCGAGGACGGGGATGGGAAGGACGACTGGGGCTGCGGGGGCGGGAGGAGGTGGGAGGGTGATTGTTGTGACCATTGCTGGCTCTGTTGAGACTGGGGCTGCTGCTGAGAGTAGGGAGCGTCTTGGGAGGACATGGTGTAGTGGGCGGGGGCGCTGTCCATGAGGTTCAGTGGTGGCAATCAAGCGATCAGCGTGCAGCCGCAAGCCGGGGGTGAGGAGAGAGAGGCCCGGGGTAGGCGTTGTGGTCGGCGAGGGCGCGCTTGCATGCGACGGGCGGGCGGTCGGGAGCCGACGAGGAGGGGTCGGAGATGAGGGAGAGGAGGAGGAGGAGGAGGAGGAGGAGGAAGGGGAAGATGGCGGAGAGAAGAGAAGAAAGCTGGGAGGAGAGAGCGCGTGTGAGGAAGGCTGAAGACGACTGGAATAAATCTAGATTCGAGGGTGCTCTGCTGCCATCACTTGCCAATCCGGTCCCTTTTCCTCTCTCGCACCGTGGCCAACGCGCTCGCCGACGGTGGGGGAGCGAGCGATGGAGAGCACGGTCCGCGACGGGTGCGAGGGCAGGGCGGGTGTTGTCGGCGGCAGACACGCTCGCGAGCTGAGGTCGACTTGGGCCCCTTCGCGCCTGGTTTGCTCGCCGTCCGAGATCGAGCAGGCGGACGAGTTCGGTTCTAAGACGGCCCTTCTCTGCCAGGCCCCCGTACTCGGACTCGGAACGCCCTTGGCCGACGTTCTCACACTGGCAAATACCACACTCGTCCTGCCCAGCGCTGCGTACGAACACACGCCCCCCAACGGGCCCGTGATGGCCAATCTCCGGCACTGACCTCGCTCCCGATCCTCCTCAGTCCACCATCCCCCCACGCTCGACCCACCCACGACTCGACTGTCCCCGCCAGCCGCCGCACACGCCCGCCATGTGCTGTCCCTCAAATCAGCCTTGATAGATCTCCGCCCTCTCGTCCGCATCATCCCTTGATCTCCCCTCAGCTTGTTCTCTCCTGTCCCTCCGCACACAGCGGTCACGCTCGCACCCTGCGCCACGCCTGCTGCCCGTCTTGCGTTACCGCTCCTCCGGCCTCGCGCGCCGAGTCGCCATCATGGTATCATCAGCCCTCTCCGCGCCAGAAAGCGGCCATCTACCGACATTGACTCCCGAGCACTGCACCACCCCACTCTCGGCCATTTCTCCCACCCGCGAGCCTCTCTATCTGCCCGCGGTAACTGCGGAATCCGCCGGCGGACTTTGCCTGCCAACTCTCTCTTGTTCTCTCCCGTGCCGGATTCGCTCGAACGCTGCTGCAGGGCCCGGTCGGACGCCTGCCACTCTCCTCGCCTCGCTCCCGAGATAGGCCAAATACGCTGGTACACAGTGCGCGAGCTGTGACACTCGCCCGCCCACGCTCTGCCGCTCTCCCCGGCCTGGCAGATGCTGACATTGCTCCTCGCCCAGCTGACACCCGCATCCCACATACCACCTGCCGCCGCAACTCACCGGGCCTCGTCTCCTCCGAGTCCGATAGCCCTCGCATCTCGCGCCCTCACCACAGATGCCTGTCCATGTAACTCAAATCCGGCTCTCGTACGACGCGTCCTCGCTCGCGCCCTCCTCGCGCCCGGCCCTCATCCCGCATCGGCCGCGAGCAGCAGCCCGCGAACATGCGCCGCAAATCCGGTTCCCTGCCCACGTCCGGCGCCGAGTCGCGTCGCGCGCCTCACCCTCGCCCCCGTCGCCGCTCGCCTCCGTATCGCTGATCCCCCCCCTCTCCCCATTCTTCACGCTCGGCACAGGCGGGAGCCGAGCGAGCGAGCCGCACAGCGCGCCCCCGCGCACAGAAGCTCTCGGGACCAGACTGCACACTCGCGGGCTGCCCGCTGCATCTGCCACCGCGCCCCGCGTCCGTCGCGGAGCGCCCGCGATCCCATCCCCTGTGCGTGCGGACTGGCGTGCCGGGCAGCTCAGCCGTCTCTTCCCACCCGCGCCTGGCGGGCATTCTCGCCGCCGGGTCCCTTTCGTGGGCCGCGCCGCGTGCTGACGGTGGGGCGAGTCGCCCCGTCGCCCGGCGCGCGCCCAGTACGCCCAGGCTGCCGCACCATGTCTCGTTCCCCGCCGGCCCTGCGGCGTTTGGGCGGGCGGCCCGCGGCTGGCGAAACAGGCTTCGCGGGCGCTCACGACGCGCCCCTGCCCGGCCCATGGATCAGCCTGCCGTCGGCGGGCGTGCATCTCACCGAGCGCGCGTGGCCGCGTTGGGTTCGGGCTATGAGCATAGGGGTGTCTGCGAGGCTGGACTGCCGTACAGGAGGCCGGTGCCACGACGCTGCAGTGCCGTCGGGGATGGATCTCTCTGTCTGTCTGTGCCTTGTGGGCGCTCGAGCGGCGACGCAATGCGGTTCGTGGGCCGCCGTGGGCGCGCGCGAGGAGCGGTCGGCCGAACTTGCACTTGGGCGAGAGGACCGGTTGGACGTTGGACGTTCAGTCACCGGCCCAGAGGACACGGCAAGGCGACACGCGCCCGGGGCAGATCGTCGAGGGCGCTCCCTCTGGATGAGTGTCTGGCCGTTGCCCGCCGCGGAGGGTGGGTAGGGTTCGGTGCCCGGTCGGTCGGCGATAGGGCCGCAGACGGTCGGGCTTGGGTTCGTTGGCGGTTTCGCCCACGGGGCCCGGGCGAAGGGAGCCTGTCGTGACCGGTTGGCCGCGCACGCCCGCAGCATTTGGGGCGCTGTGCCGCATCATCTGCGCTGGCCTGCTGTTCTCAGCCTCCGTACGTTGTCCTCTGCCCGGAAGGGGGCTGCGGCTCGCCGGGTGGGAGCGGTCGGCCGTCGCAGCGGCTGCAGCTCGCTGTCCCACCGTATGTCAGGAGTGCTTCGGGTGTATGTAGACACGCAGAAGAAGGCTCTCCGCCGGGGGCTGCGAACAGCTGCCACAAACAAATGTCCGGTTACCGAGCGGCTCCCCAGCGCGCCGTTGCGTAGGGTCAGATCCGGCGACGTGTTTGACACCGGTACCGCCAATTAACGCGGTGGATGTGGCCATGCATACCCTAGATTCATGCACGATCATCCGTGCGTATACCACGCAATTACGTGGTGCTCCCTGGGCACTTGTCGAGTCTGTGCGGGTGCGATGCTGATATGTATCATTCGACCGGGACCACGCCAGCGAGTAGAGAGGTGCGATCCGTCTCTGGACACACTCACCATGCATGCGCAGTTCAGGTATGTGCCTGCCAGCAGAGCCCGGTTCGCAGCCACCTGTCCAAGGAACCAAGGCACTTGCTCGACCGCATGCACACGCTAGCGTGCGTCCGGTGGGGTGTATCGCTCGGATTGGGCTCGCACAGCGCTAGCGTCCACCGACATCCTGCACGCTGTCACCCGGCGGCCCAGCGCGTGCCCCCCGTACTTTCGTCCGCTGCGAAGCGGTCACGACAAGCTTCTGCCTTCAGCGTTTTCACTTGGCTCTCTCTCGCGCGCGCGCGCGCGCCCACGGATCTGACACTGGGCGCTGAGCGCTCAGCGCTGGGCTTCGACGACCCGCGTCCGGGCTCGCACGTCGGCGCAGGGACGTCCCCTCGCCCGGTACGCACGCCCGCCGGCCTGGGGCCTGAGTCCGAGGTACGTACTGCTGACGCCCTCCGGCTGCTCGCCGTGCTGCGCCGGCGGGGCCGCGTGCGCCGCTGCTTCTAGATAGCGCGTGGCCGTCTCGGACTCACCCCGGCGGCGGCCCTCGCGGGGGGTGCGCATGCGTTGCAGCAGGAGTGTGGGGCTCCCTCCCCTGCCCTGAGACAGGCCTGTGGCCAATGTGCGTGGTGCAGGGTGTGCTGCCTCGGCGGGTGGGATGAGATTCGCCGGGCGGAAAGCGATTTGCGATCTCTGTCCGTCGTGCGTCCGGGTCGGGCCCGGGGCGGCGCACGCCATCAACGCGGGAGGGTGCGGGCCATGGATGCGCATGTTACATACATTATTGCATGCGCAGATGAGGACGGTGTGCGCTCGAAGCGCCGTGGCCTCCGCCGTCTGGCGAAGGACCGGAGTGGGGCATCGTATCAGGCCAGCTCTTCTCCGCTGCGCCGTCCGGGAGGCAGGCGCGCCGCCGGGACCTGCAATTGGAAGCCCTCCAGGGTCTGCCCGCCCGCACTCGGCGGTCGGTCGCGGGTCGGGCCCGGGTAGGTTTCAGAGAAGACGTCGACGGTCGATCAGAGCGAGCATCGAGCCCCCCCGCGAGTCGTTGTGGACGTCAACATGATCGACGCCTCGAGGGCGTACTACGTGCGGATGCGGCGAAGCCTGGGCGCGCGCGACCCGCGTGGCCGCGTGCACCACGCTGCCGCGCGCGAGGGTCGACGGCACACACCGTCGGGCGTACATACCGCGCCCACCGCGCGCGCCGCTCGAAGCCGAGTAGGCCTCGCACGGACGCAAACGCTGCCTGCGTGGGCAGGGTGCGCGCGCCGGTGGGAGTGTCTGTGGTGGGGATCAGCGGGCGCCATGAGGCGCGCTGAGACGCGCCCTCGTCCCACTCGTCTTGCAAATCCGCGCCGTCCCATGACTCGCCGTGCTCAGCCGGATAACACATGGACGCGATACGGTGTACGCCATCACCCAGTGGCCGAGACTCCCGCGAAGGACAGTGGATGACGGCTGCAGGTCGACACCAGCGCAAGGCCGGCTCGACGGGCACGTGGGGGAGTCACGCCAGCGAAATGCACCTCGCCCATCGTACAACGCGAACGGGGCCCACCGTGCAGCGCTGCGGTGGTCGAGGGCCATCCGATGGACATATCGACGCGACCGTGATAGCAAGGGGATTGCCGCGGGATGACGCGAACCCGCGCAGTCCTGGACAGACAGGCGCACCCACGCACTCGGGCGCGTTTGTCCGGCGTTGAGTATGCACGGGCGCAGGCCTCTGGCCCGCGCCACGCGAGAAGCCGCCCGCTGGGAACGGACGGATGCGCGCGGGCCCGTGCTGCCTCTTTCGCCGCGATAAGTCGAGCGCAGCGCCGGCCACGGGCCAATGTCGCGTACGTACACGACAGCCTCGCCCGCGAAGAGAAGCGCCCCCTCGCGCCCCCTCGCCCCGCGCAGCACGCCCCGCGCGGTCGCACGGCGTGCGCCGTGGCCGCCGTGCGGGGTGTGCGGCTACGCGAGCGGGCCCTCCTCGCGCTTCCCTGTCTGCTGGCCAGGGCGCTGGCGTTCCCCGATTCTCCTGCGTCAAGCACGGGGGCGAGCAGCGCAGGCCGGATCGAGCCCCATCTGGGGTTCGCCTTCGATCGCGCAGAGGCTATCAGCGATGTCTTCCTGCGATCGTTCACGAGAATCAGTGTAATTCATCCTTCTTATCGCCCCCTGCCCGAGCCCGAGCGGCGTCAATGTAGAGCGGCGCCGAGCGAGGAAGGGGTGCGCTGAAGGGGAGTCCCATTCCGGAAACCCATCGCCATGGGGGACGCAGAGGACCGCCGAGTACAAGGGTGGCACCTTGTCGAAGGTAGCTAAACGAGGGTTGGCATGTTTGCCGTGCCTGGGGCACGAACCGACGCAGGACATGACGGGAGCAGTTTTCCGTCCCTGCGTTACGTACCTGGGGCGGAGGGTGAGTAGCCACGAGGCGACGCTAGCTGCGCAAGCGTCCCGATGGCGGGGCGTGCGGCGAAGCCTGCCTGACGCCTCTCAAAGGGCAAGAAAGAGCGCGTCATACTTGGCAGATCCCACGTACCAGTTCGAAGTTCGAAGACCAGCCAGGGTCTGGCCCTCGACGGAACGTGGGGTGCTCCGTATACGGAGCGGCGACCCCGGGGGCGGGAGCGGTCGTTGTATTCAAGAGAAGGTGTTGAGTGTACACTTCAGAACTTTGCGATGTGATGCAGGTATTCAAGCGGAAGAATAGTAAACTCTCTTGAAAGCGGTCGTCAGTGAATGGCATGACCAGGGCAATTTTCAGAACAGCACTGACTATAGACGAATTGCGCGTCAAAATCCGAATACCGCAGTCCTGCCGCCACATGCTCGCAATTCCCGGGGACCAAGACGAATTTGAGAGGAGGAAGCGCCAGGTGCGTGTCCGGTAGCGAGCCTGAGAAAGCGCACACCGCCGGAAGGGAGCCTTCCAGATACCGACTCCCGGGAGCCCTGAGCAAACGTAGTGCAGCGGTCTGCTGATGCACCTCCAGCACCCCAAAAGACATGCCGGAGGCCCAGGCGGCTCGCTGGCCTCGGACGCTGTACGCTCGGCGGAGAACCCTGCGCGGTGCAGGTAGCCGGATTTGCCTTTAGAGCAAGTGTCGGGTTATCAGCGCGCCAAGGCGAGATGAACACCCACAGCGGCACTCACCGCAAACACCGACGCACGTCCCCCGGTGCTGAACCATCGAGGGCCGGCTGAGGACGAGGACGCCGCGGGATGTCATATGGGTGCAGCGCAGCCACCTTGTCTCCGTGCTCGCGCCTGGCATTGACCCGCGGGGGCGCCCTAGCATAACTTCCGCCGCCGGGAAGGCCTGCGAACGCAAACTCTAACGGTGGCCCTGCAGCACGCGGAGGCGAGCGAGCATCTTTACATCACCCACGCGCAGGCGTCCGGTCCCAGAGAGGTGATCCACACCTCGGGCTGGGAGTCGCAAACCTTGCGGCGATCTTCCATTCCTGCATCCAGCCCCTCCCAGCGCCTGCCGCTCTATTGGTGCACTCAATGGGGCAGGTCCGAGCGGCCGTAAGCGGAAAACACGGTGCTCAGCTCCGTCGTGGCGACGGGGAGAAGAGCGGACGTGCCCCGGAAATGAGAGCGTGACAACATGGTCCGTGATGGTGAACTCTGCAATACTCCCGGTCGGCGGCGCCGATGTGTTCCAGCATCGATTCGGCGTGGAGGCTTGGGCGCGTGCTGGGGCGCGAGCGAGGGCAATGTCGTTGCGAACTGCGACGTTCGCATAGAGAATCTCCCGCTCGCGATGGTGTACTGGGAACTGTGTCATAAGCGGGCATCTCAGTGGTTGTGGGCGCGTTGCTGGAACAAGACGTGTCTTTGTTGTGATCGCTCGAAATAGTACTCAGTCGGCAGAGTCGCTGGAGAAGCACTGCCGGTAACACTAACCTGGGCGGACGTTTCGCTGGCTGCGGAGAACAAGAGGTTGGAGCGGAGAGGGTACGGTGGTTCTCACCAGCACCATTCTTGCAATCAAGCGCAAGTCCGGGACAGAAGAAGCGTGTGTGAGGATAGGTCGAGAGATGTGGTTGAAGGGGCCACATCCGGTAGCGAGCGTTGTGAGCAGCCAAGGGATCCAATACAAATGCGTTCGGACCCAAAGGGTATGGTTCGACCGAAGCACCAGGCAAGCCGTAAGGGGGGACGATCGTTCTGCAGAAGCCGCTGGCTGTTGAACGCACAGTAGGCGTCAGGAAAATATGATAGGTATCTCTGCGCGTTTGTAAGACGTAGCTTGTCCCACGTCCAATACCCGGTTGGTTCGTAGGAGATCACATGGGCAATGTGGGTGTACCATAAGGCGAGGGCGTATCCCGTGGTGCGCAGAGCTCGACAGAACCAATTGTTGTGCGCTAGGCCGGGCTTTACAAAGTAGGGCAACGGGTAATTGTGGCGGAAGGCTTACGAACCGAATCAAACACATTTGCAACCGACGTCTGGACGTCAGCGTGTTGAACGTCCATACTCACCAGCCATCAAGCCGAGGTAAATTTCCCGGTGCGCTAGGTTCAATGTTGATACTACGAATCACGAGTGAAAAACAGCGGTTGACGTAGCTAGCAGGCCGCATGGTACTTTACGAGGCTTGGCGCGTAGGCAAGGAAAATACAAAGGGCTAGACGAGATTGTCAGACGACTGTATACTCGCGAGTCAATTGAAGTTTAACGTACCTTGTACAATGTGAACTAGGAATAGGCGTGAGTGATATACATTCATGAGAACCTAAGCTTCGGTCAATTCATCTCATCACAAGGAGAGCACCCACTCTCCCACATTCTCAAGACAGTGGTAGCGGCCTGCTGAACATGACCTTGCCCTCCTCAAGCTCCTGCTCTAGTAACCAACCCCGGCGGGTCAACCAGTTCCACATATCAGGAAAGCGAGAGGGGAAAGTGCAGACGGTGACGGTCCCTATATTCCCGAGCTGGCGCACCATCGTCGTCAAACAACCTGCGGATCTGAATGTGGGCCGTACGCCTGCGAGCCAGATATGGAGGCCATCGGTGGCCCCACTGCGCAAAGGCGGGTTGTATGTGCGTGGAATGACAAAGAGAAAGGCAACGGGGGTGTCCGGCCTGGATTCAGACGCGAGAAAGAGGATGAACGCAGAGGGATGAGAGAGAGAGCGACGCCAATACGGCAGTGACCCGTGTTTGGTACTATCGTCGGCAGCGAAGATGAAGTTTGACAAAGTCAGGATGTTTTCGACTCTGCCGTCGTCTGATGAATCTATCCTGTACAGGTTGAGGGAGGCGATGTCGGTCGACGCACTCGGAGTCGCCGTGTTTTCCGCGTGCTTCGAGCCGGAGGAGGTCATCGTGGCGGACAAGAGCGGGCTACGCGGGCCGAGACACGCGCGGAGGGCAGGGGCGTGACGGGATGTGACCAGCGTGTCTGATGCGGAGCGAGGAGCCGAGGTTGCTGGTGCGACGACGCGGACACGGTCTGCGCGCCGAGCTGCACACATCCTCTCCGCTCCAGAGCCTGGCTTTGCTCTCCTCCTCCGCCCTCGTCCCCCTTTCCTCTTCGTCTCCGCCGCCGCCCCGCGCTCCTGCTCGCCATCTCCAGCTTTCGTGTCTCATCCGTCTCACTACCGCCGCTCGTTGCTTTCTGGATATCAACATAACGAACTACTGACGACCTGGAACCTTAACTTCAACTATTCACTTATTTTTCCCCAATGGCGCAACCCCTCTTCGAAGAGCACCCCCTCGAGGAGTATTTCCGACGTGCGTGGCCAATGCTCCGTTCTTCTGAGGCTGCCTTGACATTTAACGCCGCAGAGACTGGCGAGTTTGCTGAGCCTATGCCTGGCATCTCTCCGGACTTCGCACCAGAGCCCGAAGATCCACTAGACCTAGATGATCCCTCAGAACTTGCGGATATCCAACTCCCTCAGTTTGTGGTTTCGGTTCTCCAGGTGAGCATGTCCACTCTGCTTTCGCTGCGGTGTTGTCGTGGGTGCGCTGCGCGCTCCGTGCAGACGCTTATGCTGTTCGGTCCTTCGCATTCTCCTCCGGTTCCCACTGTACGTTAGAAGGCGGACATACCGGACGGCGTAGAACTAGAGAATACCTCGCCGCGTGTGTGATCATCACGGTCTGGACTCAATGAATATGCGAACCCGCCCCTGACATGCGGACGCGACGCCGGTTTCTGCTTACACCGCAGTCAAATCTCTCTTACCTCTCGGGAGACGTCGTGCACGAGCTAACGCGGATACCTTTGTAGATCGTCAATGACTTGCTATCATCGTCATCCAGTAATTCTTCAGAGAGCACATTCGCGGAACGCTTCAAGTACGATGTAATATCTTCCTCATTGCTCGCATCCTCCCTGGCTGCACCAGCTGGTGTAGCCCGGCGGGCATTCTCTCCAGAGCTTCCCGGCAAGTTAGATGACGGAGGTGGCGGTGGCGAAAACGACCCCCCGTCAGCAGAGAAGTCAACGCCCGCCGCTACCACCGAGCTAGCCTTGAATCCGAACTCTCTGGGACAGCTGCCATATGTCTTCCTCTCACTTGGCGTTCTCGCACTTTCGGCAAGCTATTATCTTCTCGCCATCCTATCCCTTTGTACCGCGGCCTATGTCAGGTATGTTGTAAACACAGATAGCGACAAAAGCGATACCACCAAGCAGGTATGGTTCACTGTCTTGGCTGCCAACTCATTCTCTCACGGTTTCCCACTGCGAATAGACCGTTGAGGCTCTCAACGAGCTAATCTCTGCTGGGAACGTCTGGGATTCCGCTGTGCACGAATCTTTGATGCTCATCGAGAACGAAGAACGCAGGTAGGTGTCTACAGGCCTCCACAATTCTTGACTTGATGCGCAGTGGCTGACCCTAACCCCTCTGCCTTGTAGCATCTTCTACGGACCCACAAGTTCGCAGGCTCCCTCATCTGCGTTACGCCTGGCCCTCCAGTCGTCGCTACAGACGACGCAGACGCAATGCGACAACGTTCGGCAACTACTCGCTGCGCTCACCTCCCCGACCTCGCTCTCGCAGCTCGCAGAGATGTATGCGCCCTCCTCGCCTGTTCGTCCTCCACTTTCGCTGGTGGACAGTCCGCGTTCGCCCGCGGCGTCAAGCACTATGCGGCCATTCTCTGTGCCCGCAACGACGCCCTCGCGACAGCGCACCACCTCGTTCCCTATGACGAGCTCGTCGAGCAAGCGCGCAACGTGGAACGGCTCTTACGCCGCGCTCGCCTCGGCAGGCAGTCCGACTGCCCAGCTGCGCAAACGCAAGCAGATGAACCGTCGCTCTGACCTCGCCTCCCTATTCAACAACCCTCCCCCAACCATGTCTAGCTCCAGCGCGCCGGTCAGTCCTCAGCCGCCAAGCCCTCCACCCAAAGCTGGCCTGGAAGACGTAATAGAAGAAGACGACCACGACGAGTCTGAACTTGGAGCGAAGGGATACTTTGGCGCTGCGGCGCTCGACCTGCAGAGGAAACGGCGCAGTGCAGGGCTCGAGACGTTTGGCATACCCCCGCCGAGCTACGCCCTGTCGGCGGATCAAATGCTGACGGATCTCCCCTTACGGTCTCCTGTACGCGGCTCGCACTCCCGTACCGCTTCAGGGGTATCGTCGACATTCTCGTCGTCCCGTCTCACGACGGTCCACACAACCCGCCACCCGCTCTCCCTGTCCGGACTGCACCTCGCTCTCCAAGGTGCGCTCTCAGCGAAGCGCTACACCTGTTCGCATCTGCTCGCGCTTCGCTTCAACGAGGACGAGGATGACGCCTACTGGGAGAACGTGCGGTCTGTCATGGCGCTACTCACGAGCACCTTTGCCGACGCATCTTCGCGCCTCGTCGAGGCCCTCGACAACGCCGAGAAGCAGCGCATCAAAGATGAGCACCCAACGCCGCCTTGCGGTCCCACCCCACTCAGCCGTGAGAGCAGCATTTCGCCCCTGCGGCACGAGCTCGGCGCGGGCCACAAGCGCGCACGCTCGATGGCAGACATGTTCTCATTTGCGCCAATGCCCACCACTATGGCTCGCTTCGGCGGGCACGTCGACGCAATCTCTACTGCGCTGAACGATGCGCGCGACAACCTCGAGGAGTGCGTCGCCGCACTGCGTGATGCGTCATCCCGGCGCTCGTCCCTCCAGTCCCAGTCCGACACGGGCGCGCCGTCTGTGCAGGACCATCCCGCATTCCAGGCGTACGACCGCCTGCGGAAGGAGCTCGGCTTTGCCCTGCGCGAATGCGAGCGCGGCCGCGAACGCTTACTTGACATCCTTGCGGGCCCGCGCTCGATCGCAGATGGCGCGGAGGACGAGGACGCGTCGCCGCACACGCCGGGGCTCAAGCAGGACTCGGGGAGCGAGTCCTCGGAGAAGGGCCCCGTCTCGCCGAGCGCGCTGGTCGGCGAGCACGGCCCGGGCGACGCGGGGCTCGGGCTCGAGCTCGAGCTCGGGCGGGAGCACGCGCTCGACGACGCGACGGCGCACCTGCTGCTCGCGACGTCGTCGCAGCACCTGCCCGCGCCCGGCGCGGAGCAGGTGTTCGAGGCCGAGACGGGCGGCGCGGCGCCGTTCGCGCGCGAGCGCGCCAAGCTCTCGCGCGAGGAGCGCATCAGGCTCGCGAAGGCGCGCCGCGCGAGCGGCCTCCGCATGTTCTCCTCGTCCTCGCTCGCGTCGTCGATCGACGGCGCGGAGGTGCCGCCGCAGCCGCGCGGCGAGCGGTGGGGCCCCGGCGGGGAGGTCGTACAGGAGCTCAAGGACGTCATTTGGAAGGTTAGCGAGAAGCGGCGGAAGTTCTCGGAGCGGTCGCCGACCCCGCCTGTTGATGGGGAGGAGGAACCGGCTGCATCAGAGCCAACGGAAGCAGCGCCGTTCGCGGTGCTGGAGACCGCCCCGGGAGAGGCGAAGCACGCGCTTGCGCGCGCACCCGCGCCTTTCCGGGAACACTCGTCGCGCCCGGAGCCTATAGATACCCAACGGACAGTGCCTCCCGCCGCTGTAGTCGTGGAGGTGGAGGGCGCGGCGGATGTGTCATGACCCGTCTCGTTATCATGTGTGCCGGTCGGATGGATTGCTGGTCCGTCGCCCGTATGTATATGTTACAGCGTTCATAATCTCTTTAGGTCGGATTTGTACAGCTCCTCATCGCACCCCTCGCATCGCTCATCTCCCTCTCGCGCATTACTACTACTATTACACAATTGGATACACCACGGGTTTGCAGGAATGCAACCGCCCATTCGCCCTACGACCCCCGGCTTGCAACCATGCTGTGCCACCTGCTAGCCTGTAGCAAGGTTAACGATGGTCGCGTCGTTGGTATACTGCTACCATTGCCTCAACGTTCACCGTTCAACATTCAACGCTCGCCTGATGATTGTTTTCTGTCATGAGGTTCATGGCATTCTACAATGTCCAACGATATTGGGCCCGAACGAGGCGTACCGTGACAGTATGTCTTCATTAGATATAATTTTAACATATTTATCACTCATATCTAGATTAATATATCTTTAGTACTCACGGGGTGGCTGTGTCGAATATTTCAGTCCCCACGCCGAACACAGTACTACGTTCTACTAATCAAGTCGTCTTCTGCCCCCGTGTCCGAAGGCCCCGTTGTGAGGCCTAGGCTCGCTTGTCTTGCCTCTTCCCCTCATACTCAGCGCCAGATCTTGACATTGATTTAGCCTTGCACGACATTACTGTCCGCCCTGTTGATATCGGCCTTGCTCTCAGCGCGAACAATTAACGGTAGCTGCCGCACAAAGCTAATACAAGGCATACCCTTTTGCTTGCGAAGTCTTGTCGACCCAGATCACAGTCTCTACGAACCTCCTTCCGCGACATTGTTGACTGATCATGACCAAGAGACAGAGATGAACAAAGTAGCATAAACCGCTAGCAGTCCATTCAATCGGTCTACACGCAGTACAGGCTAACTATAGTACTTTAGATGGCCTTGCTCTTGACGAGCTCTGTGGGAGAACGCCAAGTCAACAAACCTGTCCCGAGCACGAACAAGCGAAGGGGTGGACAAGGACGGAGGGCACGTACGCTCGATCTCGGCAACGGCGCCCGCGAGGATCTCCTTCTGCGTCTTCTCGTTGCTGAGGTTCTTGAGCACGTTCTCGACCACGGTCTTGACGAGGTCCGCCTGCTCGCTCTCCTTCGCCTGCTGCTCGTAGCGCACCCAGCTGTCGAGCACGGCCTTGACCTCGGACGCGAGCGCGACCTTCTGGCGCTGGACGAACGCCTCAGACTCCAGCTGCGCGGTCTCCTGCAGAGCCGCAGACGCCGGGCGTAAGCAAGTGCTCGGAGAGGGGGGTGGGAGGAGGGAGGCAACGCACCTTCGAGAGCGCGAAGAGGCCCTCGGTGACGGAGACGACATCCTTCATCTGCTCAACAGACTGGATGCGGTCCTTGACAACCTGGGTGTGCTCCGCACGGGACGAGTTCAGGATGTCCCGGACGCGCTTGATGTGGCCCTCGGCCCAGTCCCGGTAAGGCTCCTTGACGGCCTGTAGTGCGATAATTGTTATTATGGCTCGCAAGAGCATGCGGGGCGCGGATCAACGACGTGTTGCACGGCGCAAGGCCACAACACCGTGATCAGTGCATAACACTCGCAATGTGATGACCTCGGCGCTCGCGACGCGAAGCACGCGACAAGACACGACACGTACCTTGTAGATGGCAGAGATGAGGATGAAGAAACCGGCGGCAATGACGGTCTCTTCGTTAACGACGTAGAGCTCCTGCGAGATGGCAGTGGCGAGGAGGCCCGTGCCGAGGATGACGGAACCAGTTTTCGTGACGAGGTTGGGGGAGGAGGGAAGGCTGTTGATGATCTCCGCCGCGCGCTCCTCCGGCGGGGGCTTGCTGGACGAGCTGGCCATGCCGCGACTACAATATAATTTTATCGCGCATTTCGCAACGATGGCGCGGGTACTCGGTTAGGGACACTGTTGGACTGGAGGTGGCATGACGCTGGACACTCACGCGGTGAGGGCCCGGGGGACGGCAGAGACGGCCTGAGTCCGGACTCGGGAGGCTGGACGTGTTTCTGTCGGTCATCTTTGTCTCTGCTCAGTGCTAGGAAGGCGTACCTGACGCCCTGAGGGACGAAACGGCAATCCTGGACGCCATGGACGATGGAGGTGAAGTGCTGGCGGTCGACGGCCACGACGAGCTCCTCTGCAGGGGCGCCTACCGTCCGTGGGAACACCCTATTCCGATTTCTCACGACCCTCCCCCGACTGTTGTCCGAACGGGTGTGGGCGCTTCTGTAGCATGTGTTGGAACCTGGTTGGAACATGGACCCTCCCAGGACCCTGGGGCGGAGGCTGGAAGTCCGCTGCGGTCTATCAGTATCAAGTAAATCATCTTCATCCCGATACTCTCACGTTATGCGCTTAAAGGTACAACATCATCAGATATCGAGGTTCTCCTAGTCAACGCTCTCGGACGTCGACTTCCTCATCTCTCCCTAGAGTCAACCCAGGACAGCAGCTTATGCACTTGGCTGACTGCGAGTGTCCGTCTGCCCTTCATGGACCTCGCGCCAGTTTCAGGGCGTTGCATCCTCTGGAGGGACTAACCTCGCAGCGGCGGTAGCTAATATACGCGGTCTCCTCGGACACAGCTCTACGGCAACTCACGGTAATGCAAATAAGTGGTACAGACCCGGCGTCTTGCCTTGCGATCTACCGCCACTAGAAGCACGCCAGCGGTCCTGCTGACTACCACAGATAGTCCATACCCTTCTGGTACCGTCTCGGAACATCCGGTCGTGCAGTAACACGCCGCCCCTTCACCTTTTGCGGATGAAACGCTGATTCCCGCGACACCGCCCGTACGTGAACGCTGATCCTGCGGGGAACGTCATTGCTGACCGTATCCGAAGCATGCAGACCGTCTTCGTCGGGGAGGGATGCTGATGACAGTGGCTACGACCGACCGAGCACTACAGGCGCACAGGCCATCGGCTGGGATATATACTGTGCCCTCGTGCTAGCTGCGGAGGGCTTCCTTTCTGCTGCTGCTCCCACTTTGAATTTGCGTGGCTAGTTCTTCTGGCCGTCATGGCTTCTCAGGGCGTGACCACCACGATTGAAGTGTATGAGAGCCTGTGCGCCCCACATGCCACCTAGTCCCGATGCCTCCCAGAAGCTGACACGGGCGTGATTGACAGTTACACTGATAACCGCTGCCTTGTTGCAGTCGTAGGTGAGTGCCTTGATATGCACATGTTGAATCGCCAATTGTTTAACATGCCAATGGTTCGCCAGTGCTCATCGTTTATGAGTACATAATAACGTTCGATCAGGAGGTCGAACTGTTTTGGCGGCCAAAAATGACGGGTGCAACCGCTCTCTTCTTGTCAAATCGGTACTTGCCATTGCTCAGCTACATACTGGTGATGTGTGAATACATCCCGATGACCGATTCAGTAGGTGATCCTCACGACTTGCCCATTATGATAACTCACCCAGTATCGGTAGAGGTATGGCAGGTAGACTGACTGGTCGACGCCTGCTAGAATGGTTGACACCGTTCTTTAGTTGCGTGGCGATGGTAAGGACGCAGTCAGTGGTCCACTTCCTCCTCTACGTCCCTTGGGCAGGTCAGTGTCGTACGACACACCCCGTCGTTACGGCAGGCTGCATGAGGAGCCGCATGCTTACGCTCTCGCAGCATTCTCGGCCCTTCGCGCCTTCGCGCTCAACGGACAAAGTTGGCCATTAGCCCTGTTGATATTTGTATTATCTATGATATCCGTCGGCGTGAACTTTGTGCGTGATCCTGCTGAGTGAAGTACCTTGTGGTGCAGTTGCTCAATGGCGACACTATGTTGACAGGCGCAATTTGGGTTGGGTATTGGCAGCACCTACGACATGACATTCGGGTGCCTCGTCCAAGTCTCTCTCACTGTCACCCAAGCAAGAGCGTGCGTTCCTTTCTTTCCCATCCTCTTGAGGAGTATTGACGTCCATTTGAAGGTGTGTGTGTATTTACACTAGCTAATGACGGCCTAAGCAAGAGCACACCTGACAATCTCCTGGCAGTGAGTCTCCTCTCGCGGCTGTCCCTCATTCTCGCAGACATCCTCGTAATCGGCATCACCTGGCATACCATGCGTCGTAGGCTGGTATTGCAAGGCGAGATCACACGACGTCCACTGACTCTGTCTACCGTACTCATACGTGATGGTACGTGCCACCCGCTCCAGACTTCACGTGCTCACGGTATCTGACTTCTGTCTCCAGGACTAATCTACTTCATGTGCGCGTCATGGCACGGCACCACTGCGTCACCTGCGATGCATGCTAATGACCATCCCGACAGCGTGCTGCTAATTCTCAACATTCTGCACCTTACCTTTGTGATGCTATCTGTGCGCACCTTCCCGCGCACCCCTTCCACACACCATCTGACCGTCCACGGCACAGCTGACCATAGCCTTCGACCCCTCAAGTCAGATCAGCACCTTCACCGAGCCGTGCGTCCCTCCTGCCTTTCCGTCCACAGCACACGCCCGCTCACCGTGAGCCTCGACGCGCGCACCGCACGACGCGCAGGGTGACCGTGGTGCTTGTCTCGCGCTTCCTGCTCGACCTGCAGGCCGCGAACCGCCGGGCGCTCCGGCTCGACTCCCGCGACCCGCTCCACGTCGACGTCAGCAGCGCGGGCACGCTCAGCTTCGCGCGCGTCGTCGGCTCGCTCGGAGCGTCGCTCGGGCCATCCGCGACCGTCACGGACTGGCGGGCCGACTGCGACGTCGACGTCGAGGAGGAAGAGGAGGATGGTGGATCACTCACATTCGCGAGGGCTGAGAAGCGGGAGGAGGGAGAGGAGGCCGTTGTGCGGGGACAGTTGGAGACTGACGCAGCACGTGTGGCGAGCGCCGCTTGAGGACGCAGGTCGGGACTCAGTACTGTAGTGTGCATATAACACAGCAGCCCATGGGCCTGTAGCATGATATCATACCGAAGCCTCCATGTAATCAATCGTATGAGGGTATAATTGCCGCCCGGATCACTGGTTGGTATGTATCGACAGTAAGCGCTGTCGTTTAGTAGCGTCTTCGCCATCGTTGCACGCAGGCCCGGGGAGGCGGGCACTGGCGTGCGGATGTATCACCCAAGCACTCGTACTCCACGGAAGAGACACCCGGGCGATGACGCGACGCGAGTGCCAGAAACGCAGCCCGCTTTGTGGTGGCTTGCCCTTCGGCCAGTAGGATCATCAGAAGCTGACACCGCCCGAGTTGTTCTCGCCGAGACAGCCGCGTTGGGGCCGGTATCGAGGAATGCGCCTCAGTGTACGGGGGCTGCATCCCATTCCTCGTGAACGCCGCGGAGTCTCACGTGAAGAGGGACATCGCCGGCTCTAGCGCGCAGTGTCAGCAGAGACACAAGCCCACGACAGAAGGACGCACCATCGGCCTTGACGTACCGGAGATACTCGGGGAGCTTCCAGGGTCGGCGGTAGGACCTGAGGAACTTTGGACTGGGGGCCTTTGAGCGAATGCGGTACACCTCGTGCGGGCGGTAACGACTGGGGCACGGGATGCCGACGAAGATTTCGTGGTCGGATGTGAGGCTCCAGACGAAGTCGGAGTCGTCGGGTTGCATGTCGTAGTAGCGCGTGTTGTACGTGTCGACGTCCTCCCAGTCCGCGTCCCCGTCGTTGTCCATGACGGGATCGACAGAGAGACCCTTCTTGCAGACAAAGCTGTGCACGAACCAATGCTGCGAAGACAGAATCAGTACGCCACAGACAGACGTATGCCAGACCGCGCGGGACGTGTGTTTATGCCTTGCGCTGGCAGTAGTAGCTGCAGTAGTACCGCATTATCTTTGGGGGACAGTTCCGCCGCACCGGAGGCACGGGCGCACACGTCCGCGCAGCACGCTCTGGCAGCGCCAGAGTGTCTTCCGATATGTATCGCCTGCAGTTCTGATACGGGTCATGGCATAATATCATGTCCAGCAACGGAACACCCGCCGCAGGCGCGGTCACAGTCTACCTGCAAGCCGCGCCTAAGTCTCCGAGGGCAATACCGCTCAATCCTCTGCGAAAGAAGATTCAGCTCAAGCCACAACAGTCCCCAACAAATTCCTCCACGCCCCCTCGCGCTTCTTCCCCCCTCTCCGGCTCTTTGGGTTCACGATTGTAAATCATGTCCCCGAAGAGGTTCGCTGCAGTGTGTATACCAACGTATGTCTCGATTCGAAGCAGCGGGAAGGCACCGATTGGACGAGCTGTACGCGGAGTGGGTGAAAGAGGAGCGATGGCCGAGCGAGTGTGTGTGCGCGGCTGAGGGCTGCGGGATCCGCGCGGACCGGCGCGCGGCGTGTGCTGGGCGGTGCCCGCCCGATCTAAAGCCGCACTACTGCGGCAAAGAGTGCCAGAGGAAGGTGCGCGTTTTACAGGTTTGGCGTGCATGGTTTTCAATCCCACGTGCGCGCGGACACAGGACTGGCCGCGGCACAAGCCCAGCCTACACCCACCATCACTGACAAGCCCAAGGAGCTGGCGCTGTTTGAGCTCGGCGATCCTGAAGATGAGAACGACGTTGCCCGTTGCACACGCCGCAAGAAGACATCCTGCTCAGCTTCGGTCCGGTCAGTGGACCTGGATGGACCATCGACATGCCCGCGCCGGGGCTACCTGGTGGGTCGATGACGATCCCCTCGAACACCCTCGCCCCGAGTGATTGCGGTCCTTCCGTGATGCACTGGTGGAGGGAAGAAGGGGCGGAAGCTCTTCGTGAGGATCTGAGTAGAACAAGGGACTCTGAGTGTCCTCCCAATCACTGACCATATCGTACAAGGTGAACTCATGACTTCTCACACACATCGTCCGAGAGGTCCTCCGTCATCTCGAACTCCGCCGTATCCACGCTGTCCCGCGTGAGGGCCGACCCGATCGGGGCCACGATACGCGCGAAGGTGACGTTGCCGACTGTCGCGAGCGTGGACTCTACGCCGCCCGCGAGGCCCTGGTTCACGCCCTGCAGGTCGAGCAGGAAGCGCGAAACGAGGATCGCGGTGATCCTGTTAGTTGGGCATGGGAGGTCAGCTGGACTGTGCTTGCGCACAACGCTAGTATGGGAAAGAACGCACGGTTCGGAGAAGTGCGTCACGTAGCTGATGGACTGCAGGCTGTCGGTCGCGAACTGCGGCATGCGGCGCCAGTGAGCGGATGACGTCGTGAGAATCTGTGTAAGGGGGTGGCGCACCGAGCAGAGGGTGAATGTGAGGTGCAGGGTGTTGAGTACTAGGAGCGCACTGCGATTTTGATTTGTTGACAGCAGTGAGTAACCATGCGGCTGTGCTGCCCGAGAAACTCACGCAAAGTATAGGGTACCTGCACAGCAACCGTCAGTCAATATGTCCTGTGGGTGATCGTCGACTCAAGACACACCATTTCTCTGGAGGGTGTGCGCGAAGGACCGCCCGCTGTGCAGCTTGAACTCGGCGGATATCCGGGTGGTCCTATACGTCGCAAACCATGTCACGATGATGACGAGGATGTCGGACATGATGAGGCAGCTGCGGGACAGTATCGTGACTGGAACAGTATGTCAGCTGTATGCACGAGCTTGGGTACTTGGCGGCGTACATCTGTGGAGATAGTGCAGGCTATTAGGGCAATCCACAAGAGAGATCATTTCTCTCACATTCGTCCCAGATATCGCGGTGTTTTATTAATGGCGGAGCAGCCTGAGCTGTCGCTCAGCGTGGTGAGCCAATGGAACTGAGACTAGAGGTCACAGCTGCGTCAAGACGACTCTCACATGCGGGGACTAAGCGCGCACCAGATTCACGCCGACGGAGACGAGGGAGAGAAGCAGGACAACAACCGCAAGTGGCCAATGCCTCGCTCTCAACGCGTATGTCCTCATGCCAGAGAATGCTGGACACTCCAAAGGTCAGGCTGCGGTAAGAGCAGAGCAAAACGGCCGGGACATGCCTGCCCACGTGATGTACTGCAAGATCGTGAGCGCGAGTAGCGCATATACGACCGCAAAACAACTGGAATGAGAGAAGTTGGCTTAGGCGAAAGCACGTCTTCGCGACTCTGTGACTTGGCTCACCCCTGCAGAAATGACAGTCAGCATAGGAGTATGCTCTTAGCAATCGTGAAGCGCGCCTTCCCCATGGCTGATCCCCCGCTGTTTCCAAGTATGTTCAGACTTAACGGAATATAGCGGTTTGCAAAGAAGAGCACGGATGCACTCGTAACCCTGCGCTTCCAGAATAGATTTACCTCGCGTCCGAAGGTGATGAGGTATTCGAAAATGAGGAGCGCTACGCAGAGCAGGTCAATTACTCCTACCGCATGTATGTGGGCGCGGTGCTTGCCTGTCGCAGCGTACATGATGTACCCTTGATTTTGTCTACAAGATGTCAATTATTAGTCTCCTTATGAGGTGGAAGAGGTGGATAAGCACGTACATCGAGTCGTAGAGCGCTATGAGTTGCGCCTCGTCATCACTACTAGCGGGCGCAGACATTGCTGAACTCGAGTGGGGAATCGGGCGACGAGTGCGGTAAACTCTGCTGCAGACGCCGAGAGTGGGGGACGTTGTGCCTCATATATGCACGTCCGGGACATCTCGAGGCGACAATGCATGTAAGTCGGCAATTCAGGAAACAGCGCTCGAAACAGCGCTCGTCGTGATTTCCGTGCTTCTGATAATCGCCACCGCTTGCCATCAGGCCAGTGGACGAAGCACAATCTGCAGAAGACCACATCAGCGCTCGCGGACAATACGATAGTCTGATCGGATTGTGTCGTGTACGCTAATTGAGTCCATACCTCACGGGAGCGGCCGTGCACCGCTGATGGCGCTGGCGGGAGGGAGTACATATGGGGATGCGAAAGCAGTCAAGAGTTGACGCAAGTCGATGCGAGTCGATAACAAAGGCAGGCTCAGCATGTGTGGCTCATCAAAGCTCATATATCACCAGCTTATTTCTCAGCGGAAGCAGGAGATTCTTGAAGCTGTATGAAACCTGGACGAGCATGACGGCACATGAGCACCTCTGAGAGAGATGTGAAATCCGTTGCCAGACTAACGTGTGTATGCAACCTCAAGCGCCCACGATCCGGTGTCCGCGGCATCGCGGTTTCCTTTAAGTAATACTCGGGATTGTATGTGTGCGGCTCTTCGCTCTTCCTCCACGTATCGCGTTACTCAACTGCACTTGTTTGATCTCCCCAGATATTCCCTTACCGGTTCGAACATTGTTGCACAGAATACGTGACAGCACTAACTAGACAATTTCTCCTGCCTAGCCAAAGCAGATGCGTATCGGGGATGCCGCAGGCTGCAACATGCTGCGCTCGATGGAATATGAGCGCATGGCACATTGAGCCATGAAATCTAGATGTGTGTCAATATGCCGCTATTGCTCACTCTCGCATGCACGGGACGCGGCATACGTTGACTTCTCTGCCAGCGCAGCGTTATCAAGGCCAGCACGACATGCGCGCTACCTGCACAAGGTCTTATACTCGTCGAAGGCGTACGCACGCCGCCCACGTCGTTCTCTATTGAGAGACAGCCATGAACCGGATAATGGGACACTGGCATCGAATGAATGAGGGCGCAGTGTAACGAGTGTCTTCGACACAAGTCACCCAATGCGCGCAGTGTGCCGATGGCGTCAGTGGTTCCCGCCATCGTTGTCGACCGTGCTACATCTGTCCGGCTTTTAGCCGCACTACAGTAACTGGGTTTCGGGTTAGATCCACGTATTCTCATTGCTGCATGGCTCCGCGCGGTTGTTGCCATCCAACGCCACATTGGTCGCAGACGAAGCTGATATGTTTCCCCCATACAGCATCCAGAAATACGCCTGCCGCGGAGGCCGAGTCTAAATCACAGACTGCAGTGGGAGTCAAGTCAAGAGCAATCACCCCCCCACTGTCGCATGTAACTCTGCGGCAGGGCGCACAGGAGATGGGAACTGTCATCTGGGTGCTTCTTATGAGATCGCCTCCGTTCCATATCTGGGGCTCGTTGCGTGCGTCGTCTGTGTTGTTAATCCTTCCACTGACCTAATATCGGCCAGTGAGATACAGCAGGGCATCGCAGAGCGGCGTACTCGCAGTCCGCAATCGTCGCACTAGACACGTATTGATTCCCCCAGCTGATACCGTTCCCTCATCAAGCCGTCGTCTTCTGTTCCATCCGCACTGTGCTCTAGGGTCCCTAAAGGGGCCATCCATATTATGCGCATGGTCAATGTTATCAAGACAGACCCCGAAGTCACTCCACCATGATTAACTCAAGGTTGTGTCGCAACAGCTCCATTGAATATGCTCATATCACTACGGGAGGGCCACCCTCATAAAGTTCATCAGGTTTGCGCAGTGTTCTCCAGCTCGTTGTAGGCTCTGACTGTCTGTGCAGCATACTTCAGGCGGTGGCGAATGGATTCAACAGGTACATCTAACCCTCGCCGATTCGTCCGCTCCCACGTTCGCACAACGCGCGCAGAAAACGCGACCTCGAGTCCCCTCCTACCTCTGACATGTCTCTCCAAGACCAAGTCTTCGAGCCTGCAGAAATAGTCGACATCTACCAGACCAAGTTCGTTCATGAATCCTCCATTTGCTGGCGTTGATCGCTCACGGCGGGTACTCTAGTTTCATCCAGAGCGGTTTCGTAGTCGCGGGTGCCAGTAAGCCAACTTTCTCTCCCCCGGACGTATACACACTCAATTCAGCGCATAGCCCTTCTCCTCTACGAATGGATCACTACAATCGACCAAGAAATCAAGCAGTTCTGGAACCGCCGCTCCACAGGAGCCTCTCTCCTGTTCTTGATGATCAGGTACACCGCCCTTATCGCGAACGCCTTCCTCAATCTCGTATGTTTCGCCCAAATGGCTGACCTAGTACGTCATACTCCAAATGATGCACGATTCCGGGGGAGAGCTGAACATTCTGCGCAGAGGTGGGACACTGCTGCGTGACAATTCCAGCTTGGATGCTTTGTTGAGACTTGCCCGCTTTGCTAGCTGCGCCATCGTCATACGTACCCAGACTGTCATCCAAGTAGTGCAATTCCTTCCATGGGCAGGTGTGCACCATCCGACATTCTGCTCCGCCTCGTCCGTCGCGACGCTGATGCGCGCTCTCCAGCATTTGCTGCATTACGTGTACTGGCACTGAGCAAGATGCGGTGGGCATTGGCCGTAATTGTGTTCGTTCTCTCCCTCGGCCCGCCGGTGATCAACGCGGTACGTCTCCCACCCCACCCATATAAGTAACTCGCCCCCTCAATGACTGATCTCACTAGATGCAATTCGGGTACGGCCTCACAGGAGCCGAAATCCTCATGACCGGCTGCAGCAGCGAGATTTCCGAGTCTCAGCAGATAACCATCATGTGCGTGCCCTGCTCTGCAACCATAACGACCGAACGGCTTGTAGCTGATCTCGAGTAGAAGTATGGCTAGATCGATCCCTGTGGCTGTACCCTTTCTCAACGTGACCATGTTCTTTCAGCTACGGTGATCTCGAGGTCGACATTGATCGTAGCCGACGTCATAGTAATTTGTGTGACCGTTTGGGCGACACGACGGAACGGACGGTTGACTACCCGGCGCCGGCAGCTCACCATGGGATCGTTGGCGGACGTCTTGTTGTGCGACGGTCTGCATCACCACCAGCTCGATCTAGATTGTGTGTGTTGACATTGGCCCTTGTAGGCTTGCTATACTTCTGGTGAGGTCGACGTTGGATGCACGTCGAAGCACCGCCGCTCAACCTGTCGTCCACGCATAGGACGATCACATGCTTCAACGTCGTCGACCTGTTGCTCACGCTTGTCTCGGTACGCATCGTCCCCATGGCATATTCACGTCCAGTCCTGAATGTAGGAACAGATCGTCATGCCACAATACCAAACGAGCTATGTCACAGTTCTGTCAGATCCGTACGTACTTGCTCGACTGAATAAATCACATTCCCTCTGATCCTCGCAATGAACATACCACATGCTGACCAGACGTCGCAGGATGACAGCGGTCCTCCTCTGCCGCTTCCTGCTGGATCTGCAGACAGCCGATCAGAGGTCCAGAGGCCTGGGAGACACCGGCTCGCGCGACGCCTCTGTCTCTGACGCCTCCGCGAACGCGACCGGGACGCTTCGCTTCGCATCACTGGCCATTGGATCGCTGGGCGCGTCCCTTGGAGGTATCGCTTCTGCTGCGGCGGACATCGACGGCGGTGGCGATGCCGACGGGTACAATGGTTGCGTCGAGCCGTCCCCTGCCTGAGATCTGAGAGCCCGGTTTGCAGTGGACAGTAATCTCTTCGAGAATCTCTGAATACAGTACAAATGATGGTGTCTAGTCTATGAGACGTGACCGCGGGCTCGTCGCCACGCCTTAACACCCATTTCCATGTGGATCATATTCTGACAACGGGGACCTCAGGTGCGCCCGCATGCAAATGTCCTGTATATGCGTTCTCCGCAGCGCGCGCTGGGGAGCTGATGTCCGCCGTCAGGCTTTCCTCATAGCTCTCTCGCGCCGGCTGCTTCTCCGGCGCACTCATACGTCGTGTATGCTCAGTGCGCAAGTATCTTCCCCCTCCCTCCTCATCTTCGCCACTTGACAGTGTCGAGACCATGTGGCTGCCGAGAGACGCGCCGAGCGAGCCCGTGACGTGCGAGGCAAACATGATCGTGCCGTCCGTGGCCGAGGATGTGTCGGCCCCGATGTCGCAGCCGGCGGATACTCCGAGCTCGAGCGGCAGGTGTCTTTGGCGAGTTCAAGACTGCGTGTGTGCCATTGGCACGAGTGGTCGTGGGTTGCGGCGAGAGCCCCACGCCCGTCTAAATTCAACCGCATTGCAGAAACCAGGGTCCGGGGTGAACTGCGTACGTAGTACACGTCTTCTCATTCCTGCATTGTTCGGCAGAGCGGTCGTCATCCAACGTCACATTGGTCGCAGGTGCTGATGTATTTTCCCCCATGCAGAAGTAGACCTGTCGTGCAGATGGGTTTGGCGTGCCTGATAGGCCGACTACGGTGACAACTTGGCCAAGAAACGTCACTTCTCACCGTAACTCATGCACCGTAATTCTGCGACATGGCCCACAGCAGATGGCAACTGTCATCCGGATACTTTGCGCACCTTCTGGGATCGCTGCCCTTTCCATCCCTGAGGCCTGCATTAGACGGTGCGAAGGCCTACGTCGCTCACTTTCGGTAGGTCACTTCCAGGTACCGGAGCCCGACCGACTGGCTATCTACAATAGTCATGCACGTCATGCTTCTCTCCGTCATTCAGTTGCGCTCTGCGCAAGACCAGCCTCTCAAGCGCAGCGATAAGGATGTCATGAAGGGCATTCCAATCACACATGCTCCAGGTTCTGTCCCAGTGGCATTGTCGAGAATCCCTGCCTTTCCATTACGCGAGATGGCTGTCTTGGGCATCATCAGGTTCGCGCGACATGCTCCAAACTCATGATGGGCCCTGACTTCTTGTTCAGTAGACTTAAAAGCAGCGGTTCCCGGACTGTGACCCCAGCGTTGTATCCTCCCCCGTCCGCATAAAGTTCCTCCCGACTCACGCAGCCACGAGTCTCCTCGTGCCCCAGAGATGTCCGCTCGAGACCAAGGCTTTGATTCCGCAGAGATAGTTGACGTCTACCGGATCAGGTTCGCGCGAGGACGCTGTCTCGGCGTGCGCAACTCGCTCACAGCAACCATTCCAGTTTTATTGAGGGCAGTTTCGTGGTCGCAGGTGTCGGTAGGTGGGCGATCCTATGCCAGGACATGCGTAGACTCAAGTTCGCGTTCAGCCCTACTCCTCTACGAATGGATTGTCACTGTTGATCAAGAGATCGAGCATATCTGGAAAGGCCGCTTCACAGGAGCCTCTGTCCTGTTCTGTTTGATACGATACACCACCTTGATCGCACACGCCTTCCTCAATCTCGTCTCTTTTGCGAATATGCCTGATTCAGTACGTCACTCACCATGTGATACACATCACCCTGTAGAAAACTGATTATTCTTGTGTAGGGGTAAGACACTGCGTGGCAGCTTTAGCCTGACCCTCACGCTGAAATCCGCCTGTTGCAACTAGCTGTTCCCTATTGATACGCATCGAAAAGGTGGTCCAAGTAGTACAATATCTTCCATGGGCAGGTGTGCACTAGCCGCCATCACGTTCTAAATCATTTCCGCTGCATCTGATGTGTACTCTCCAGCATTTGCTGCATTGCGTGTACTGGCATTGAGCAGAATGCGATGGACACTGTCCATAGTCGTGTTTGTACTCTCCCTCGGCCCTCCGATCATCAACGCGGTACGCAGTCCGACTCTTCACCCAGAATACACGATCCTCTGACTCAGTGGCTGGAATTAGATGCAATTCGGTTATGGCCTTACAGGTGCCACCATCCTGAAGACGGGCTGTGGCGGTGAGCTCTCCGAGTCTCACCGGACAACCATTATGTGCGTATCGCGCTGTGCTCCAACACCTATTGGCTCCTAGCTGATGTCGAGCAGAAGTAAGACTATGCTCTTTCTCTCGCACATTCACGTTAAACTGTCAAACGTGGGATTCCAGCTACCGTGTTCTCGAGGTCGACACTGATCGCGGCTGACGTCATCGTCATTTGTGTAACCATCTGGGCGACACGGCGGTACGGACTGGTAACTACTCGTCTCAAGCGGCTTACCATGGCGTCCTTGGCGGACGTTTTATTGTGTGACGGTCTGTTCGCCCCTACTCTTGCACCGCCGTGCGCTCATATTGGTCTCTACAGGCTTGCTCTACTTCTTGTGAGGTCTACGCTGCATGCACATTGAAGTGCCGCCGCTCACTCCCGTGCCGGCGCACAGGACGATCACCTGCTTCAACGTCGCCGACTTGGTGCTCACGCTCGTCTCGGTTCGCACCTCTTCCCTGCAGGCCCGTCTCAGGTACTGAGCGCGGACACAGATCGCGACGCCGCAATACCAAACGAGCTACGTGACGGTGCTGTCGGATCCGTACGTACCTGCATAACCCCGAACGGCTCGCCGCTCAGCGCTTGTATTCCCCTCATCCCGACGTGCGATCCGCACACTCCATGCTGACCGCGTCCCCTACCGTCGCAGGATGTCAGCGGTCCTCCTCTGCCGCTTTTTACTGGACCTGCAGGCGGCCGACCACAGGTCCAGAGGCCTGGGAGACACCAACCTCACGTGGTGCCTCCCCCTCCGACCCCTCTGCAAACGCGACAGGGACGCTCCGCTTTGCGTCGCCGGTCATTGGATCGTTGGGTGCGTCCCTCGGCGGAGTCGCTTCGCGGACCACGGCAAACGGCGCCGGCGACAATGTCGAAGAGTATGCTGATTAGGTCAAGTCGATCCCTGCTTGAGAGCGCTTCATGGTCTCGATAAGTTTATGCGTTACAGTACATATGGTATTGTGCAGTGTAGTATGGAACGTGACCGATGGCACCAGTCCGCACGAAATCTGGGTCCTCGCATGCATACCCCCAACCCTCACCGACACCGCTCGGTGAATCATACCCTGACAACAGGGCCCTCGGATACGCCCGCACCCACTTGCCCCGTAGTTGCGTCCTCCGCAGCGCCCGCTGGGGAGCTGATGTCCGCCGTCAGGCCTCCCTCGCAGCTATCCCGCACCGGCTGCTTCTCGGGCGAACCTATACTGCGTGTATGCTCAGCGCGCCAGTACCCTCCCCCTCCCTCCCCATCCTCCTCGGTCGACAGTGTCGAGCCCGTGGGACCACCGAGAGACGCGCCGAGAGAGCCCATGACGTGCGACGCGAACACGATCGTGCCGTCCGTGCGCGAGAAGGTGTCGGCCGCGGTGTCGCAGCCGGCGGACACCCCGAGCCCGAGCGCCGTGCGTTCTGCGGCCTGGAGGTCGAAGAGGAAGCGGCAGAGGAGGACCGCTGTGACTCTGCGTCGCCGGGTTGGGTCAGTGTGCCTGCAAGAGTGCGGACGATGGAGGAGGCGACGGACGGGTCTGAGAGGGCTGTGACATAGCTCGTTGAGTAGTCCGGCGTAACGATCTGTCCGTCTGGTGAGCGGCCCTCGATTGGGGCGTCGGTAAGGGAGTGAAGGACTGACCGAAACCAGGGTAAGGACTAGGTTGGCGATGTTGAAGCAAGTGATCGTGCTGTATGCGTACACGGTTATGATTGGGATGGTCACTCGCTCCTGCAGCGGCGTCTGTACTCACAGGAAGTACAGCAAACCTGTGAGAGCCAGTCAGTGCACGACTCGGACGACGTAAAAGTGAGTTCACCGACCATCATACAGCATAACATCCCCCAGGGAGGACATGCTCATGTTCCTCCAGGAGGTGGTGAGCAGTCCATTCCGCTGCGTGGCCCATATCGTCACGATAACGACGATGAGATCCGCCGCGATCAAAGACGACCTGGAGACCATCGAGGCTGGTAGAGGTGAGTGAAAGAGAAACGGCCAATGCTACGTCGTTCACGCACTTCTGCTCTGCGTGAGCAACATGACGGGTGTAGTAGTAAGCTCGAGCAACTCACATCATGGTCAGCCGCTTCGACTCGTTCAGTTCGCTGCCGCACCCCAAAGTGAGCAGGTTAGACCCGGATAGCCCGTAGGCAAACTGCAGCTGTATGCGGATACGGTCGGCTTCAAAGATATGCGTCAAACTGACAATACGTACGCCGTTGATCACACTCGGGCCGAGCGAGAGCAGGAACACGATCGCCGCGAGAGAATACTTCATCCGACTCAACGCCAGCACACGCAACGCGGCAAAAGCTAGAAATTCCTGGTAAGTTGCAGGTCTGTAGGACAACGCAATATTAGGGATCAGAACATGCCTGCCCATGGGATATATTGTATAACTTGGATAACGGTCTGAGAGCGAATGAGGAGCGCACAACTCTGCAAGTAGCAACATCTATATCAGAGCTGCTGGAATTTGTGGACCATTAGAAAAATTTACCGCGTCGGAGAGGGTTGCCAGGAAGCACACCAGGTTGAGCACGCAACAAGCGACGAAGGTCGTGTATCTGATGCAGAAGAACAGCACCGACGCGCCAGTGACGCGCCGATTCCAGAATAGCTTGACCTCCTGGTCGAACGTGATGCAGAGTTCGTAGATCAGGAGGACTGCGGGTAGCATAGCACGACAAATCGTTGTCAACATATGGGCCGTCTCGCTATGGGTGGGTGGTCTGCATACCTGCCCCAGGGAGTCCGGTGCAATTCAAGTCGAAGCTGAGTGTGATTATGATGTTTGGTACGACGGCACTCCGCTGAGGTATGCGCTCGTCACGTACGTAGATTTGTACATCTGCACAATCTCCGCGGGCTCAAACTCTCCATAACCGACGGATTCTGAAGACATGGTGGCCGGCCGCGTGGAGGATGCAGGGAAACACGGGTTGGGGTGGGCGCTGCACGGCTCGGGAGTGTCGTTCGCAGCGGTGACCTTATGTACTGCGCTCCCGTGCCAATATACTACGAACCGGTGCGGCCATACAGAGGCGGCTTGGCCGCTGAAAGTAATAAGGTACGATATGCGCTTGTGAACACCGAGAAGCTGGAAGTCCCGAGTGCGATCGCGATGCTCGCGTTTTTGGGTTCATGGCGATAAGGCGCTCCAACAGTTTCTGATACATTGCTTGATCTCCAATGATGGGCTTTGGCAGTACAGCGCAGCGCTCGGAAAGCTGTACGACATACCAAGAACGTATTGAACACCGAAATTCGTATCCGAGCTCGGAGGCATTTTGTACCACCGGATCAGTAGGTAGCTAGGGGCCTCGCAGTGTAGATACTTATGTAGATGTTCTTGGCTAGTACGCGTAGTACCACAGGGCTGTGATACGTTGCCCACGTTGCCCCATGGTCCCCGGAAACAGGGTTCACGCGCATTGGGCCCCGAGAGAGATCGGAGCACCAAAGGGGAATCCGCGGATCCCATCCACGAGCGGCGTCAGTGCGAAGGTGAAGGTGCCTGGGCGTCGGCAAGGTCCGATGCTTCAGCGCCATCTTTCTGCCACTGACATTCGGCAGGCCTCAGATGCGTAAGGAGGTACTACAGCGCTGCAACGGCATCAGGAACGAGCCTATGCTCCGATGATAGAGACTCCGACAAGCATTCTGTGCGAGGATCAATCTCAGTGGGGGACGGACGACGCTGTACGCAAACACTCACCTACGCCTCGAACCTGCATGTGCAGCGGACGCAATGAACAACCCCGATTTTGACTCTACACACTACTATCCCCTCGACTACAATACACGAGAAACGATAATGTCTAGCAAACAGTCCCGTCTAAGCTCTACTCCTACTGTATGTCGCTCTATACACGACTTTACAATGGATCTAAGGTCTATGTAGTCTGTCTACGAATGAGCATCTAGACGTTGTGCAGAGCGTTATGAAAAACAAAAACCTCGGAACGAAACGAAACACACACCCACAAAGTATCCCTACCTCACGCCCAACCAATAGTGTAGTGGACGTACTCCACCTCCCTGCCTCCTCGTACGTCCTCCGCCTCACACACAACAGTCTCCATGTCCAAAGTGTACAGCTGCAACGAGTCCGAAGCGACAAGGCCACTGTCCAGGCGAGATTCCGAGAGCACCTGCCGAGGGAAGACTTCTTCGACCATGCGCGACTCCGAGGTGTGAGTATGGCGCCGCGGCATGACGAGATGGAAGCGGGACGGCGGCTGGCTGTCTCGGGAGGGCCGACGAAGCAGCGCGGAGACGCAATCCTGAATCCACCGCGCGTGAGTGGGCTCGTAGACGACGTCTGCCCCGAGGATGATGTCGAACGGCGCGTCCAGAAGGGTGCTCAAGGTTGGCGTTGTATCGCCTGCGGAACCGGAGAACAGGGACCAGTCGAGGGCTTCTACGCTCAGCGAGACCGCCCCTCCAGCGCCGCAAGGGAAGTTTGCCTTGATGTTCTGGGCCAAGTTCTCGAGCACAGCCGGATGGTAGTCAGACGCGATGATAGTCACCGCAGAGGCAGAGGTAGAAGACTTCGCGTTGATAGTCTTTGCAGATAGCAGTTTTGCCAGAGACAAGCTGACGAGACCGGTCCCAGCCCCAAGCTCGAGCACGCGCGGTCCGCGCGCGAGGACGTCTTCGGTGAGGCCGAACCGCTCGGAGCGTTCCACGACCATCTCTGCCAGCAGGCACGCACTGCCCCACGTATGCGCACCGACCGCAGCGTCGGCGTCATCGACCGAGATCGGGATGTCCGTCAGCTGGACCTCGACGGGTGCGGCGAGCGAGGGCGAGGCGAACTGGAACCTGCGCGTGAGCGTCCCGGCCGCGGCGGAGCCGGCGCATACAGCGAGAAGCGACGCCGCGTTGCGTATGAGAGCGTCCACTTTATCTTCCATCGCGTTTCCGTCGTCCTCGCCCTCAGAGGACGCGTCTTGGAGGAGGGACGCACGCGCGACGAGCCCCGTGAGCCAGCGGATTGCGTACGCCCTCTCGAACGGGTCCCCACGGAGAAGCTCAAGCGACTCTCCGTGTCCCCCATCATCCTTTGAAGAAACATGCCTAGTCTTTCCGTCGACTCGTCTAGTACCGCGCACGGATGGATTGTACAGCGTCCGGAGGAAGTCTATCAGACGTTCTAGGGCCTCTATCGGGTGGTCCTGGATGCACCGAATGGGAGGAAGGCGAGCAGAAGGAGGAGTGAGGACCGTCATGAAGACCAAGGGCCGACCTCGAGGCTGTCGCTGTCGTAGCTGTCGCTGTCGTTCCCTGCTGCTGATCGTGGCCGCCGCATGAACAGTGCTCGTCGGCGGCGGGCGCCTGGACATGAGTTGCACTTTTGCCCGGCGTCTCCGGTCCGACTCTAGTGGCTGTGCCAGATTGCTGTTCCCAATCGGGTTTTGCAAGAAGTGAGGGAACGCGCGGACAATCTAGCAGATACACTACATCCAAAGGTCCTGTACCTGATTTGATGCGTGAGTTAGGGAGAATACTGTAACCAATTTTGCCTGGTGCGTGTATTCCCAAACTTAGATTGGAACATGACTGGTCCGAAACAATCTCGATACGTGGTATATTCGCGATATGACAACATGAACAGAGCGTGATAGCATGACTCGTAATAAAACATTTCCATCATTCATAGACCTTGTAAGCCCATTGTGACGTTTTCCCTAGGCGGTATGGGTCGGGGAGGGGGTCGGTGACCCATACCACCTTACCGGCCGGGAAAACACCTTCCGAGTCCTCGGGAACTATCATCTCAAGAGCATCCCGCGGCCCGTCGCACTTCAGTATATTCTCAATGGAACGGCGCAAGTCCTCGTCAATCGTGATGGTAGAAGGCGGGGGCAAGCACACGGACACCCCGCAAATCGGTACGTGCCTGATGATATCCTGTCGAGCCGATCTCTGAATCAGTACCTGTCTATCACACAGAGGATATTCCGATCACACACCTTCTCCCAGCACTTTTCACTGCAATACCAAGCCTTCAGGTCGGGCGGACACGCGCCTGGGCACGGCGACAGCACCCCTCCGCTTGCGTTCGTGACGGGACAGTCCACACATGCACACTCCGTGGCGCCCGTCACACGCCCGCCCGCAGCGACCCGCGTGCGCTCCTGTGCCTGCGCGAGCAGGCGCCGCTCCTCGTCGTTCTGCGCGAGGGCGCGCCACAGCGCAGCGTAGCGCGGGTAGTATACGCGCTGCCCGTCGAGCCCGACAGCGGCGAGCAGGGAGCGGAACGCGTCCCCCGCGAGCAGCATGGCCTGGCTCCGGAACTGCATGTTTGCCGCGGAGGATGCATGGAAGGCGGCGGAGAGGATGTTGTCCAGCGGGGCGTCCAGCGGGGCGTCCCACGGGCGCTCGACAGGCGGGGGCGCCGGATCGCCCCCTGCGTCGAAGTTGGTGGGAGTGAGGTATCGGAAGAGGTAGACGTAGGCGGCGAGAGAGGATGCAAGCGCGTGATCTCGGGAAGAGGGTAGGTTGAGGCATTCGTCGATAGGAGTGTTGTCGGGGAGGTCTCTGGCACAGTTGAATATGGGGTCGAGTTCGTTCAGCGCGAGATCCGTGCACACTCGTCCTTTGGTTGTGATGTCGCACATGTGCCTTCAGATATGCATTGTCTTTTGGTAAGGCGCTTCACACAGCACAGATAGTTCGGTGACACGTACCGGAGGGCTTTCTCAATCCGGAGTGGGTTGTCGTCCCCGTCCACCGCGCGCCCTTCAACCAACCCCATGTACCCATCTGGATCCGCAATCGCCTTGAGCACATCATCATGCATATCCTCGATGGAACTGCGGTAGTCGGAGAGGCACAGTATCCGCAAATCGCACAAAACGGAGTGCCACGTTTGCTCCGCTGTGGGAGTCGTCAGCGGAGCCACTTGGCCACAGGCGAGGAGAGAAAACGTACGCATGATGAGCTTGTAGTTGTGGTAATCTGAGAGTCAAAAATGTTCAGAGGATGAGGTACGCACTTACCCATGCCGACGAAGCTGCATATATACCCGTAAGAACGCATTGGAGGTATCAGCCTGACAGAGCGTGTGTTCCGCTTTGCATGAAGTTTCACAGCACATTGCGCTTCTGCCATGAATAGAGAATGGGAGTGGTTGCTTGGTTGCACAAGCGCAGCGACGCTTTGGCCTGAGCCACCCCAAACGCGCAAGCGTTGAGACTTACAAAGGTGGCGTGAGCAGCAGTCAACTTTGTCAGTCAGTATACGAGGTCATTGAGGTGAAGAGGGTCAGCAGTGTCTGAGCGTCGCACGGGGCGAGGTGTAGCCCTTCCGATGCGCCACCAGTAGTAGGGTGGACTAGAGAGCATGGGGTAACAGTGGACACAGCAGGGTTAAAGATCATGATGCCACACGCCAAGACGGGAAACCTATGATTTTTGGGAGGGTCAATCATCACTGCATAAGGGATGCTCGATCAGATGCCCCGACAGTCACACTCTCTATACACTTACGGAGATCGACAATGCGCCTCGCCTCCTCGGCAGGCGTAACCTTCCCGAGCTCCCTATAGGCTTTCAGACATTCGGGGCTGAGTGTCCTCGTCCGAATCCGTATGACTTCCCCCTTGCGGTATCGGCTGTCGTTGTGGATGTCCAAGAGCCCTCCTGCTTTACCAAGAGTGGCCACTTTGGCTCCCAATCGTGGCCTAACACCCTTGGGTTGTGCTGCCGATAACCGGGGACGTCGACCCGGTTGGGATCCCCGTCGTCGTCTATAATACGGGCAACGTCGTAGGTACGCGCTGGTTTGCAGAATTCGCGGTGAGCGATCCAGTGCTAGAATGTGCCACTCGGGTATTCCATCAGCGTACTCGAAGACTGAAGCAGCGTACCTTGCGCCGGCAGTAGGCGCTACAATAGTGCGGCTTACGTTCCGGCAGACACTGCCCACTGCACCTCTTCAGCGTGCCCTTGTGCGTCGTCTGTAAACCGCAATCCTCGTTGGCGCACTGGTAAACGTTGCGGATGAGAAGCGCGGGGGAGCGCCTTGGCTACCAACCCAAACAACCGCACCGACTTCCGCCACGAGGCCAAACACCGTCCACTCTCCAACTTCCACCCTGCCCAGTCGCAGCTCCCAATTTTTCGCGCGTAAATTTCGACAGACTCAACAAACTCTGACTGAACAACATCCGCGGATACCCCAGTCAACGCCGCTCGAGAATCGTCCGCTGTCCAGTAATTCCCCTGGCGCTCGATACGCCATCTGTCGAAGGCTGCGTTTCAGTACCGGCAGCGATTCGTCCTACACCGAGAAGTACAGCGCAAATGCTGCGATCTTCCTTGCTACCTTTGCAACATAGCTATGAATAGGCACTGGATACAGCTTGCAGGCGTCCCAATGTAGCGGAGCCGCTGTTCAAACGTTAACCTGCCGCCGAATGACACAGCAATTCTCTCATCCGCGCAGCCAAGAAATTGGACGGTGAGGTACTACCAGTACTCATATACTCGCATTCGCTCGCTTATATATAGACTCAGAACAACGTCATGCTGAAGCCACTTGCAATTGCCAGCATTGTCAATGTGCCTACCGCTCTTGATACGTAAACGCCCAGCGCAGCTATCAGTACTCTTGACACAGGTTCAGGGTGACGGTACTCGATTGAGTGGTGCGATTGCATTTGGGGCCGTTCTGCGACCGGCGCAGCAACTGGTGCAACGTTATAACGCAGGCCGTAGCGTCGTTGACCGATGCACGCTGCAAACAGCCAGGCGCGTTTCCTCTTGGTATTTATCACAGGACCTCTCTGCCACGGTCTTCCCAGTTCAAAAGCCAGATACTCGCTCTCCTTCGCTATTGAAGGCCAGCCCTTGTGGGAAGATGGACTCTTCAGAAGCATCCGAGATCATCAAGACCTATCAGACAATGTTGGTAATACCTCACTCAAAACCTGGCTCGGTGACGAACAACTTCGTTAGCTTCAGCTACAACTGTGTTGGTACCTCTGGAGGCGGTAAGGAGAGCTATACTTACATGTAACGAGTTGTTGTTGATCTTATCTGCCTACAGTCCTAATGATTTACGGATGGCTCATCACGCTCGACCAAGAGGTCAGGATGTTCTGGAAACGCCGCATTACAGGCGCATCCGCGCTGTTCTTTCTCACCAGGTACACCACGCTTGTCGCCTACAGCATACTCGCGTTCGTTAGCCTTGCACGGGTCTCAGACTCCGTATGTCTGTCTTCCGAAGCCCTATCTCGGGGATGTGGTCCGTTGTCGGTACTGATTGTCATTGCAGAGGTATGGTTCAGCACTGTCACACATTCCGCCCGGATTTTGGAGCTGACTCCGAGCCCCTGTTGCTAGCTGTGCGCGGCTGATCAGGTCCGAAGCCAGCCTTGAGATAACCGTGTACCTCCCGTGGGCTAGTTAGCATCCTGAGACCTTGACATCCCGGAGCCCACCGTTGACGTTACTTGAACCAGTTTTTGCGGCCTCGCGTGTGCTAGCGTTGAGTGGAATGAAGTGGGCCGTTTCTGCCGTCGTACTCCTCCTCTCTCTAGGTCCGCCCATCATTAACTCTGTAGGTGTCCCTTCGTCCCGAACATGTGCATCGCAGAAGGTTGTACTACTTATTGTTGGCCCAACAGGTGACTTTGTTCGGATACGATGTCACCGGGGCCAACGTTCTTACGACGGGGTGCCAAGGCGAAGATTCCACCCCTCAGCAGACGAGTATCATGTGCGTTAGGATTCCTTCGGATTTGTTGCGGCTATGCGCATTTCCTGACACAATGTGGCAGATGTATGTGTGGGCTCCGGTCTAATGCAGCTCACCATGCGCGCATGCCACTGGGGTGTGCATACAGTAACAGCCGTCTCCAGGACGAGCTTGATAGTCGCCGACATCATCGTCATTAACGTTACGATTCTCGCAACCCGGAGGAGGCGCTTCTCATCTCCTCTGCATACAACAAATATCCGGTCAAACTTAGCAGACGTCCTCCTCTACGACGGTGTGTCCCCTGACGCATCAGTATCGAACAGCGCCGGCTCACATCATCCTGTGTCAGGTCTCATATACTTTGTGTGAGCTCTCCAATCCTCTGTGCGTGCAGATGCCACGGACGTTCCTCAACTCGCCTGCGCCCCAGCACGATCACCTTCTTCAACGTCCTCGACCTCGTTTTGAACGTCATCTCAGTGAGCGTTTTGGCGCCGCGTAGCCCGGTCCCCACCCACTCAGCAGCGCGCCCGCAGATCGTCTCGCCCTACAACCAGACCGCGTACATCACCGGCCTCTCCGACCCGTACGTCCGCTGCCCGGGCGATAGACCCTGCGGCATGCGATACTGACGCGGCTGGACACCCGCGCAGCTTGACGTCCGTGCTCCTCTCGCAGTTCTTGCTGGACCTCCAAGCCGCCGACCGCGCACGCGACACGACGAGCGTGGCGAGGTCCGGCGCGAGCGCGGGCGCGGACGAGACGCTCCGGTTCGCGTCGAGGGTCATGGGCTCGCTCGGTGCGCCGCTCGACCCCGGGCCAGGCTCGGCGGCGCAGTCGACGGCGGATCATGCGCACGGCCGCGACCGAGGCTCGGTGTTGGAGGAGTTGTGCTTTGCGCCAAATGAGGAGGAACGAGGTGGGATTGCGCTGGCAGATGGCACCATAGTTGCTTCCGTGGCATGACAAACGTGCAGTACTGAGGTGTGTCCGCATCGCATGCGGATGCTTTTTCTGTGGGGCTAACAGCTTTTCATCGGACACCACTGATCGTCACGCAGCGTCGTCTCCGCGAAACCTCCGTGTTCCGGATTGTTACAGTGAAGGATAATCAGTAGGCAAATAGGTGTCCGAAACATGAACGCGCCAGTCCAAAGTATCACCACCCCCGTTTCTTCCCGCCCTTGCCCCACTTCTCGAGCAAGAACTCGGTCATGAACTCGTACAGCTCCCTGTTGGCGCCCCGCCTCGATATCCCATGGTCGCTGTGTGCACAGGCCGCCCGTCAGCATCTCAACCGCAATCCCGCGCCAGAGAGAGAGAGAGAGAGAGAGAGAGAGAGAGAGACGCACCTGTCGGTGAACATCCGGAAGCGGAACCCGCGCACCTTCTCCGCAGTGAGCATGTCGAGCATGTGCGCCGAGTTCGCAAAGTGCACGTTGTCGTCCCCGCTCCCGTGCGCGAGCAGGTAGTCCGCGTGCCGGAAGCCGGTCACGTTCGACACCGACGCGGTCACGTACCCGTCCGGGTTCGCCGCAGGCAGGTTCATGTACCGCTCGGTGTAGATCGAGTCTGGCGACGCGGAGGCGTTAGAGGGTACCTGAGGCGCGGGAACATGCAGAGCTTACCGTACAGCTTCCAGCTGGTGACGGGCTGGGAAGGCGGATGAGTCACCACCTTGTACGAGGAATTTCAGAAGGATACGCACCGCAACTGCCATAGCTAGGGAGTGCACGCCAGCGTCAGCCTCGATGACCTTCGAGCTCATGAAACCGCCATACGACTGCACGCATCAGCATCAGCAAGCCTGCATCATATTAGACGCATCTTCCAGCGCACGCACCCAGCCCCAGATCCCGATCCGCTTGGGGTCGACGTACTCCTTTGCGGCCCAGATCTTCGCCGCGTTGACCTGGTCGACGGTCTCCCACGCGCCGAGCCGGTTCTTGACCGGGTTCCGGAGCGCGCGCCCGCGGAAGCCCGTGCCGCGCCCGTCGACGACGACGACGACGTACTGGAGCTCCGCCGCGGCGTACGTGTGCCAGTCATGCCCGTACTTGACGTCCACCATCTGCGAGCCCGGCCCGCCGTATACCCGGAAGAGCACCGGGTACTTCGTCCGGCCCGAGTCGTCCATTCGCGGCGGGCGCAGCTCGACCACGTTCAGCTCTGGGGTGGGGTGAGCGCGCGGGGATGTGGGGGGCGATGGATGGACGTACCGTAGCCATCGCTCTCGATGGTTGAGTGCTTGACGATGGGCAGCTCGTATTGGGCGAGCGTGTCGTTCAGCTGCGGGTTCTCCGTCAAAACGTAGTCGAAGGCTGCTCAAGATCAGCCAGGATATCTGCACCACCGAAGAAGTGATCATGCCTTCATCCGCAACCTGCACGATCCGTTGCCACGGTGCTTGCGGACCCCTGTAGCTCAACAGGTAGAACGCACCCTCAGGAGAAAAGGACGCGTCGTAGTACCCAGCGGCTGACGTGTCCGTCAACGCCTGAATGTCCGCCTGCTCTGTGTCAGTGATCTTCGGGAGCGGCACGGCATAAATGTGGCGCTGGATGGATGAGGGGTTGGCCGCCTGGAAGTACACGAGGCTGCGGTTCGCGTCGACCGCCAGGATGCCGGAGGTGACCTCCCATGTCCCCGAGGTGAGGAAACGTGGGCTGCTCGAGTTGGCCGGGCTGAAGAGCGCGATGTGATTATACCCCTCGGGCGTGGGGACGATGTCGAGGTAGGCAGGGGCGCCATCGGGTGACAGAGCCGGGGCCAGAGGGTAAATCTCTTGTATCTGTGCCGCGATGAGATACGGTTTGGAAAAGCGGGATACTCAGGGCCTACCGAGTCGATCCAGCCGGCATCGCCCTGCTCACCGTCCTTGCCAAGCTTGCGCACGACAGAGCCGATGTGCGACGCTTGTTGTCCAAGGTCGAAGTAGACGATGCTGCCGTCTTCAGCGCTCCGCGTGACCTCCTTTACGAGCAGCGCATCATTGCTGACCCATGCCACCTCCGAGATGATGCTGTTGTTGGGAGTCTGCCTACCCGTCCACTTCAGCTCGATCGTGGCCGACGAGGCGACCTCGGTTGCATTTGCGCCGCTGCCAAGCTCACGCGAGTTGTCTAGGTACACGTCTAGTTGGAAAACGTGCACAGACACGAGGGGATTATCGTAGCCCGGCTTGGGGTACTTCATGACCACGTGGTCAGGGTAGGGCACAACCTTGTGCGCGTCGTCCGTGGGGTTGTAGACCGGGTACGTGTACTCGTCGACAGTTGTTTCGTCGAAGCGAAGGAAAGCCACCTTGGACGCATCGGGCGCCCACCAGAGCGCGTAGTCTGACGAAAAGACTTCCTCCTCGTACACCCAGTCAGGCACGCCGTGGAAGAGGGAAGCGTTTCCGGAGGTCGTAACACGGATCGCGGCCCCAGTGTTCCTGGAAGACAGTAAGCGAGTGGTCCATACAAGTGAGGTGGGCCTCACGATGCGGATGGAACAACGTAGAGGTCGTTCTCGGTCACGTAGGCTATAGACTGGCCAGTAGGGGACCAGGCAGCATATGCCGTGACAGGTGGATTGGTAGGCGGGATCAGCGGCCAAGTGCGTTTGGTAGCGAACTCGTGGATGTAATAGTTGCCAAAGCTGGAGTGTCTCCATTGCTAACGATAGAGTTTAAACATCCGGGACGGTGTGCATCTCCTTGCGAGGAGCATACCTTCTTGTAATCTGCCTTGACGAGCACGTACTTCATGTCTGACGAGAGCTTCCAGTCCGCCCAAGCGAGCGGACGTCCATTCTCCTGCAGTCACGTATAATATGAGCACGTTCCGCAAATATTTGTAGAGTCTCACGTCTTTCACATCCGTCAGCGAAACAAGCTGCTTCGTAGAGTTCGACTTGAGGTCGACTAGGGAGACAGCGGCGCCTTCGACAGTGGCGAACACACCGTCCCCGGCTAACGGACTATTGTAAAGACAATTCACAGGCGTGCACATAGTGCACGAGGCATACCTTCCGGAACCCAAAGGATACTCCTGCTGTGGACGGAGAAGGTGCCGTTGAAGATGTGGTCAAGAGTGATGTGCCGAACGCCGTGTACACGGAACGCTGTGCCGGTGTACGACTTGGCAGCGAATATACCTATGATGACTGCAACAGAAACAAGGGTAACCAAGGCAATGACGAGGTATCGGATGGAGGCAGGACGCTTCTTCACGCATCGCTCAACATACAATCTGGCGCAGTGATCTACACCACGTACTTTCTGGCTACCGACGATGAGGTGACCTTCCTCCTCGATGGCACGACCCGAGCGCGCGTCCTCCTTGTCAATGAGCTCCTCAGACTCGTCGTCCGAGCTCGGGGGATCAAACGGTCCTTCTCCGTAGTACGTCTCTGGCTTGACCGGAATGTGATAAGCGGTGGCTGAGGACGACGGGCCATCCCGGAAGGATTCGTCGCCCTCCTGGGGGAGCGCCTCGTATGTCGGAGGCATTCTGGGAGCGTTCCGCACGACGTGCGCGTACGCTCGGCTGGGTGGAGGACGAGTAGGAGAATGCCGAGGGACCGTGTCAGTGCGCGGATGTGGGGGAAGAGGCCAGGGGAAGAGGCGCCCGCCGCGTCGCGTGTCTGAGTCGTTTGTCGGCCGTGGCGACGCGTTTTTGGCGCCCAGAACTTGTCTTTGAGCCGCCGCCGCCGTCCTCGCCCTCCTCCACAACGACCGCCACGACCGTCACGACCTTCGCCCCGTCCCGCTCTGCTCATCATGGATGCAGACCTCATCAGACTCGTCAACCAGCTCCAGGACACCTTCGCCAACCTCGGTCAGTCCCAGCTGGCTCTGCTCTATGTCTAACTTGGGCTCACGCGCCCACAGGCGGAGAGCTGGACATGCCCCAGCTGGCCGTCGTGCGTACCCTCATATCACTCTCAGGCCTTTCTCTGAGCTCTCGAATAGGTCGGCAGTCAGTCTGCGGGAAAGTCCAGTGTCCTCGAGACGTACGTAACTCCCATGTCCAGACCCGACCGTGGCTCACGCCCCTGGGCTTCACAGGATTGTCGGACGCGACTTCCTCCCGCGCGGCTCGGGCATCGTCACCCGGAGGCCGCTCGTACTCCAGCTCATCCACACGCCCGTGCCGGAAACACCAACTCAAACGTACGACGAATGGGGCCAGTTCCTCCACATTGACAAGCGTTTCACCGACTTCAATGAGATCCGCCGCGAGATTGAGCAGGAGACGTTCCGCGTCGCCGGCCAGAACAAGGGCATCAGCAAGCTTCCCATCCATCTCCGCATATACAGCCCAAACGTGCTGGACTTGACTTTGGTCGACCTCCCGGGCCTCACCAAGGTGCGTGTAGCGGAGAGCCAGGGAGTGGATGAACAGGCACGATGTTGAGAACGCGTGCCAGATCCCGGTAGGTGACCAGCCTAGCGATATTGAGCGACAGATCCGGAGCCTCGTCCTCGACTACATCTCAAAACCCAACTGGTGTGTACAGTCACGCTCGAGCACTGCTTGCCCAAACCTAACACCCGTTCAGTGTCATCCTTGCCGTCTCCGCTGCGAACGTCGACCTGGCGAACTCGGAAGCCCTCAAGCTTGCGCGCCAAGTCGATCCGCAGGGCCGGCGCACCATCGGCGTGCTCACGAAGCTCGACCTCATGGACGCCGGCACGAACGCGCTCGACATCCTCACCGGGCGCACCTACCCGCTCAAGCTCGGCTTCATTGGCGTCGTGAACCGCTCCCAGGCGGACATAAACGCGGAGAAGTCCCTCCAGGACGCGCTCGAGGCCGAGGCCGAGTTCTTCCGCTCGCACCCCGCGTACCGGAACGTCGCGCACAAGAACGGCACGCGCTACCTCGCGAAGACGCTCAACCAGGTCCTCATGAACCATATCCGCGACAAGCTCCCGGACATGAAGGCGCGCTTGAACACGCTCATGGGCCAGGCACAGCAGGAGCTCAACTCGTTCGGGGATGCCGCTATCTATGGCGACAAGAACCAGGTACGCCATGTGTGGGTATCATAGCGCGCAGATAGCTGAGCCAGCAACAGCAAGGGGCGTTGATCCTGAGGCTTATGACGCAGTTCGCGAGGGACTTTGTGGCGTCCATTGAGGGCACGAGCGTGGACATCTCCACAAAGGAGCTATCCGGCGGCGCGCGGATATACTACATCTTCAATGATGTGTTCGGTCAAGCATTGCAGTCGATTGACGCAACACACAACCTCGACAACCAGGATATCCGGACAGCCATCCGCAACTCAACTGGTCCGAGGCCGAGTCTGTTCGTTCCTGAGATTGCGTTCGACTTGCTGGTGAAGCCGCAGATCAAGCTTCTTGAGGCGCCTAGTCTGCGATGTGTGGAGCTGGTCTACGAGGAGCTTGTGAAGATTTGCCATAACTGCACAAGCCCGGTGCGTGCTCGCCCAAACTGTTTCGCAGCCCGAATGCTGAACAGATCTATAGGAGCTACAACGCTTCCCGCGTTTGCACGCTCAGCTCGTAGATGTTGTCTCAGAGCTGCTCAGGGAACGGCTCAGCCCAACAACGGAGTATACCCAGAGCCTCATCGACATCCAGACCGCATATATCAACACCAACCACCCCGCATTCATCTCCGGATCCGCTGCGGCCGCGACTGCTTTCACCTCTGCACCGCCTAAGCAAGTCCTGCCCCGAGTAAGTCCCCTCATTTCGCTGCACCCAACTGCGCGTTGAACGCCTTAGCACAAACACATCGAGGCCTCGCAGCCCGCCTCCATCGAATCTGTCAACGGCGTCGCCTCCTCGCAGGACGGCGACGACGAGTCGACGGACGAGATCACCGTGAACGGCAGCTCGGGCCGGGATACGCGCTCGGTGTCGTCGACTGTGCACGACCGCTCACGCGGCGCGTCGTCCGCGCCCCCTGGCGCCGCGCCCGCGCATCGGCACCACTCGCCGAAGGCACACCACCACTCGTCGCGGCACCCGTCCGGGTCGTCCGCGGTGGGCGCGGGCGCGAACGGGACGGCGAAGGAGACGTTCCTGAACTACTTCTTCGGCCAGAACGGGCCCGGACCGCTCGCGGGGACCACGGCAGAGCGGACGAGCACGGCGGCGGCGGGCGTGCTGCCCGTCGGGCGGGACGTGTCGGGCGCGGACCCGGCGCTCGAGACGGGGCTCATGGCAGGCAAGCGCTCGCTAGAGAGCAACGCTGCGTTTGACATGAAGAGCCTTGGGCGGCATATCGAAGCGGTGCGTACCCCCTTTCCTACTCTCCTTCCAATCTGCGACGTGTGTTGGACTGGTGCTGACGAGGACAGGACGCGGTGCACATGCAGGCGACGGACGTTACCGGACACATGACGATGCGGGAGGAGATGGAGACGAACCTGATCCGGTCGCTCATCCAGTCGTACTTCAACATCGTCCGGCAGACGATCCAGGACTTAGTCCCGAAGGCGATCATGCACCTCCTCGTGAACAACACGTCGCAGCAGGTGCAGAACCGGCTCGTCGCGTCACTCTACCGGCCCGACCTGTTTGGCGACCTGCTCAACGAGGATGAGGAGCTCGTCGCGGAGCGCGCCCGCGTCAAGGCGCTCCTCGACGCGTACCGCGAGGCGTTCAAGACACTCTCCGAGGTCACGCTCAAGTCCACGTAGTCCCTCATCGGACCTCTGGCTCCGGGGACGGGGCTGGGGAGAAGGGGGGGGAGAACGATGATGATGATCTCATGCACGCTTTCGCCACTAGACTCGAATCTGCTTTGTCGTACCGTTGGTTCACCACTCTGCACACACCGTACCGTACATATCTCACCATAGCCACGACGCGCACCTACCTCTATTTGAGCACACATTGGGTAATGAATGAAAAGTGCAGGCACGGGATCGCGTTTCACAAGTCCTAGACAAACGCCATCTAAGTTACAGCCGGTATCGAGTAGGGCGTGAGGCTTCGTGTATTGCCATTGTATGCAAGAGGGAGGGGACAACGTGGGACTCGGGATACATCAAATCATCATGGCAAAGCGCGTTGAGCATCGCGGACGTGGACGTGGACAGCGTACGTAGGTACAGACAAGCATGATGAACACAGGCGAGTGGTAACAGGGGAGGGCATCTATGCGGGAGAGGGGCGGGGACCCTGTCCGGGACGGCCCACGCGCCGCGGGGGGAGAATGAATGTACATGACCGGGAAACAGGGCAGCATTCAGCGACGTTCGGGAGCAGGAACAGACACAGCATCATTCACCGGGCCGGCCAGCGAGCACCACAGCGCAGGGACAGAGCAGACACACGAGACACGGCAGACTGGAGCAGTCATTGGGCCACACAACAGGCCGGCGCCCGTCGCCCGCGGAGCGGCTGCAACGCGGCTCTACGGCGGCGGCGGCGCAAGGAGCAAGGAGGGGGAGGAGATAGATGCGCGCACATGCGGGTGCGACGCGCCGTGGCGGTCCTCAGGCCTCTGGCGGGTCTGAGGGGCTTCAACCACTCGGCGTATCCGCAGGCGGGTCGCTCTCGACGGCGACCCACCTCTCCTTGCGCGCTGCGCCTCCATCTGCTGCTGCAGGCTCGGAGGACTCCGCTGGCTTGTCGGCCTTGTCGGGCTCCTCCTCGGACGTGACGCTCTCTTCCGTGTCCGCATCCGCGCCGCTGGTGTGCTCGTCCGACTCGGACGTGGACGTTGAGGCGGACAGGGTCACGGGGACGTCCTCCTCGGGGAGCACGACCTCCGCCGGGGTCGACGCGCCGCTGTCGCTCGGCAGCGACGCGAGGCTCGCCGCTGCGGCAGCCTTGGCGACCTCGCGGAGCGCGGCGCGCTTGATCCTGTGCAGCTCTTTCTTCTGCGCCGTGGCATTCACGTGAGCACGCAGCGAACGCGAACGCGAGCAGGCTGGGACGATCATACCTCTTTGGCCGCCTTCTCTTCCTTCTGGGGAAAGGGGGAAAGGGGCGTCAGCGAGCGCGGGCGGCTGGGATTGTCGGGGAACGCACCTCTTTAACATCCGCTTCTTCCTTCTGCGCACGCGGCCGGTCGTCAGTACCCCGCACGAGGGACGTAAGAGGGACGTAAGCGCACCTCCTTCTTCGCCTTTTCCTCAGCTTCGAGCTTCTCCTTTGCTTCGCGCTGCGGAAAACGTCAGCAGCCGGACAAAGCGCCACGCGCGCGCAAGTGCGTTCCCACCTCCTCCTTTTCCTTCTTGAGCTTTGCGCGCATCTCGCGCTCGGAGACGACCCTGCGAAGGCCGGGAGCGTGAGCGGGAGCGCAAGACACCTCGGGACCGGAACCGGGGGCACACGCACCATGCGGCGACCTCGTCCACGCACTCGCGCGGCCGGGTCTTGTTCCTGAGAAGATACCCTTGGAGTGCAGCGACCTGCAGAACGGACGCGGGGGTCAGTCAGCCATCGGCATATACGGGCACCTTGCGCTGTCACGCACGCTCAGCTCGTTCTCAGGGATGGCGTCCGCGAAGCGCCGCGCAAGCTCCGAGATCTCGCTCTCGGACAGCAGCGGGATGGAGTGCGCGGCGCGCTTGCGCTTCGACTCTGCGAGGTTCGCCGCGGACGTCGCCGCGTCGGCGGAGTGCCGCGACGCACTGGGGGCGCCAGATGCGGGCGCGCTCGCGCTCGCGCTTGTGGCTGTTGCTGCAGCGGCATTGCTCGCGCGCGCGGGGAAGAAGCACTTGAAGATGCCTTCGGCCTGCCACTTGGTCGCGTGCTTGAAGTTCACCCAGACGTCCATCCGGCCCGGGCGGCTGAGCGCGGGGTCGAGCCGCTCGATGTGGTTCGTGGTCGCGAACAGAAGGCTGCGGGTGTGGTTTTGTTAGATATTTGGTCGACACGGGGGTGGTCGTGACATCAGACGGAGAAGCTCACCGGCCCTCTGCGGCAGCGACGCCGTCGAGGCTGTTCAGAAGGCCACTCAGACTGAGGGTTGAGCCGTCGTTGTCCTCCTTGTTCTTCGCAGATGACTTGTCGTTCGAGGAGCTGCTCCCCGTTGGCGCGCCCGTCGACGTCTCGTCACGGGATATCCCGCGAGTGAATGCGGCATCGAGATCCTCCAGAAGTAGTATACATCTGTCGAGCCAGAATGTCAGTTTCTCTGCTTGCGCCCATCACGCGCGCGCGTCACGCACCTCGATGGTACGTTACCCATAAGCGTCGTCAACGTGTTATCACTCATCCTGGATGGCGGTGAGCACGTAATGCGCGCACACACGGCCGGACACATACCCCTTCGAGGAGAGGCTGACGACGTAGATGTCAAGCCCCAGTTCACCGGCAAGACTGTGGATGAGCGACGTCTTCCCACTGTGCCCGGATATTAAGACCACGAGAACGCAAGCACGGAGCTTGTACGTACCTGCCAGGGACCCCGTGCAACAGGTAGCCGCGTCGGAAGGGGATACCTGTCAAGCTGTCAGCTCGTGTCGCATTTCCGGTAAACGTTCTGCTGACCCCTCTCAGCATACCTGGCAGCGTTGCCGTCAGCGCAGGGTCGAGTCATAAGTTGCCGGAAGAGACGCACCAGTCCTCGGACAGCAAGAAGTCCTTGCAGTCGGCCAGGATCATGTCCTTCACGCCCGGCTCAAGCACGATGGAGCTCATGGGCCGCTTCTGGCGCGCCCCATTCCAGCGCCAGCAGCCGTACGTACTGGGACGGTCGGGGTCGGTATGTCAACGGCGCGCGCGGCGGAAAGGCAGGTACGCGAGCATCACGCACGTGTCTGCCATGAAGATGTGCACGCGGTGTTCCGCGTCCTTTTCATACTCGCGCTTGGCTTCGAGCACGAGCCTCTTGAGAATGTCGTTGTTCCGCGCGACGACGCTGCGGCGGCCTCATCAGTTTGCCCGTCACTCCGCGAGCGGCTGTGGGACACGGACCTTATTTTGAGTTCTGCGCAGGAACCGTAGTCCTGGAAGCGCTTCGTGCGCGTAATCTGTATGTCGTGTCATCAGAGCGTGTGTCCCGCACATCAGAAGATGTAAGGAGTGACATTACAGCGAACCACTCACCCGGAGCCAGTGCCCGCGGTAGTAAATCGTGTGTGTGGTATCTGGAGTAATGATGGCGGCGTAATGAGCGTGATGTCACCCACGCGAAGAAGCGATGTGGCTCTTACCCATACTGGGCACGATCGCAACTGTTCGCGTCGCGTCGCGCAGTGGTCAGCGTCCGTCGCTTGCGTAATTGGCGCAGCGCATAACTCGGGCACTCACCTTTGCGCCTCCGGCCGCCACCCTGCTGGAACTCGGAGCTCTCCTCGTCCTCTTCCTCTTCATTCTCGTCCTCCAGGTCGCCCGTCGTCTTCTGCGTGAGACCGTGCCGGCTCACGGAGCGCGTCGTGATGTCGAACTCCCTGCTGCGCCCCCAGGCGGGTTGCTAAATCCGTGCGGTCGTTTCAGCTCGGCGGCACTCGTCCTGGGAATGCCAGCCAGACACTCGCCTTGGAGAGCCAGTGCATGAGCCTGGCCGGGGACAATCAGTACCTGAGCGCAACCGCGGTGGCACCGGACGCCGACGCACCAGTCATATGGATAGTCCTCTTGACTGAAGTGGGCCGTCAGGAAGAACGCTGCGGGGAATCCGGATGAATGGGCGACAGCTCCCGGCGGTCGGGGCGGGCGCTCTCACAGTCAATGAAGCCGTTCCAGGCCGAGACGGACGCCCTCCGCGCGGTCTCTACGGTTCCGCCGATGACGACGAGTTTCTGGTCCGGGACGGTGAGCGTGCGCCGGGAGTGTACGTTCCGCGCGAGAAGACTCACCAGGGTGTCTTGGATTGGGTTGCTGTTGCCAGCGAGGGGCGAGAGCAGGTTCTTGATCGTCTGCATGGCGTCGGTGGGCGGGAGAGGGGGGAGAGCGAACACGCGAAGGCCATTGCGGGGCAGGGTTTATAACGCCGTTCGGGGCCTCGTGTAGAGAAAGGCGGGCGCGCTAAAGGCCTCCTTGACACCGATCCGGGCGAAGTGTTCGGAAGAGGCCCTGCAAGCGGCCCATCGCCAGATTCGGGATCTTGGCCCGCGTCGTTAACGGTTAGTCGAATGAACGCACACGATAAATGCGCCGCGACCCTGCGAGCGGAGTTTGGCCAGGCTGCTGCACGGTGCGGCTGCCAGTGCCTGTGCGGGCAACGCGGGCGCGCACACACCCACAGACGGTACGCCACCCGCAGCTAGTGCAGCGGTGCGTGTTTGTGAGACCACTACGTACTGTTTACCACCTGAGCCTCAAACCTGGACGAGCGTGCAGTCGGCTGCCGCTCTCGACGCTACCCATCACCGCCGTCGCGACGGATGGATAATGCCCTTTCGAGCGCAGGCGCGCCCCCCACGCCGTGCCTCGTGCCACGGCAATTATAGTCATTCGAACACCAGCCATCACTCGCCCCCGCGCCTGCGAACCCGAACGGCGAACGGACGGCCCCTCTCCCTCCTCTGGCGGTTCGCTCGACGAACAGCGCACGGCGGAGTTCAGAGCCAATCTGCATTCGTCCGGATCCGCCGGGCGGGACGAGTAAGTATACGTGTGGGTGTGCGTCCAGCGCGATGTCCACTTGTCGGCATCGTGCGGAGGCCGTGTTCGGGCGCAGGGTCCTCGCTCGCGTCCGCCATGCTCGGAAGGGTGGACGGGGCGAGGCAGGCGGGCGGCGGCGCGTAGGGCGCGGCAGAACGGTCCGCCCAGCGCTCGCGACGCGCGATCGTACGGCAGCCAGCGCGCGTCAGCCAGACGGCGTCGCCTGCCCTCTGGGATCAATTGCTCACACACACGGACCCCTGTCGGCTGCGACGAGCACATGGCGCGCTGCGAATGCCGATTCGCATAGCCCATCCGGCATCGGAGGGCCATCGAGCAGCACCCGCACGAATGGAAGGCGGGCGAGGGGGAGTGTCTTCGACGCTCGACGCGGCCGCTGCGCACACAATGTGAAAGTACTCGTCATGGGCAGCGCGAAGCTGCACGAAGAGGCCCCCGCCCCCAGCGCACGGTGCACGTCGCACGTACGCTTCCGGGAATCAAAGTGCCCGCGTGAGATGCACATCTCAGCCGGGCACCGTTGGGGAAGGCCGCGTACTGGAGCAGCGCGGGGACAACGCGCGCAGCTTGCACGGCCGTCGCTCGACGCTTCGTGAACCCTGTCTTGCATTGCCCCGTCCGGCTTCGACCTGCCCGATGCAGCAGCCCTCGAGGGGCACCTCGATCCGTCGCACACGTAAGAGACGCGAGCGTACAGACCGCGAGAGCGCGACTTACCTCTCAACGGCTCCAGTTGTATGCACGCTCGCCCGCGCCGGCAGCATTCTGCGCGGGGAGCGTGGCACGGCGGTTATGTCATAGGCAACGCGGGTCGACACGGTTCTTGTGGGCTGCAGAGAACGAGGCAGGAGTTTCCGCTCTCGTCGCCGTCGCTCACGGGTCGCCGGGACGGAGTGGAAGAAGGCGGTGCCTGCTAGGGCTGCGGGGCGGTGGCCCATCCAGTGGCGGACTTCCGCGCAGGACGCACTGCAGCAATTCGACCAACCCGCCAGCCGCATGATAGTATCGTTGCCTTACAGCGTAATGATGAGGAACCAGATACGCCCATGAAAGACGCGATGTTGATGCCCGAGAGACTAGGTGTTTCCGCATATGACAGTTTGGCCGGAGAACAGCAGCGCGTGTAGCGGTAGTGGGGGGTGGCACCTTCCTCCAAAGGTAGACAATAGAGACCACGCAGCCAGACAGAAGATGTAGTGACACCGAAATGAGTTCACATGCGGGCCCGGGCTTGATGAACACTGATCGTCGTCCTTAGTGCGTCGTATTGGTGACCACAGCAGATGTCCAGAAGCCAGCCAAGTATCACAGGTTCCAGGGTCCAGAATCCGAGGACAGTGGTGCCGCGCCCGACACAGAAGCAGGAACAGGGTGGTGGTATGCTACTACAGCGTGATCTCAGTGTTGGATGGAGAAAGCTGGACAGATTAGTACAAAACGAGAGTGATCAGGATATGTCCGACACCTTCTACGTCGGGACCACATGCAATCTGGGGACCGGACGGGACATATCAAGGACTTCTTCAACGGGAGAAGCAGTGGTGGCCATGCGTCCAGTTGAGGCGTAAGAACAGAAGCTGGTTCTGTGGGACGGACAACGGCTCTCAATACGAAAGCGTAGGAATGATACAACCATGCTCTCATGCTGATTAACCTCTGAACACTGTTGGTAGACGCTCGGCGGAGCTGCTAATCCCGGTGGATCGTTCCCTACGGCGCGTCCGACGTCAAGGTATGTTGGAAACATGTAGACTTACCAGGAACAAGCAAGCGGTATGCCGGATGGCGGACGCCTGCGGGGTTTGCTGTGTGCAGGGTGGACCAAAGATGAGCCTATTCCCGGTATGAACGAGATATCAGAACGGACCACGCGCCTACAGTTCACTGAACCCTGGGAGATAGGAGATCTGGCGTTAGGTCATAACTTTCGAGAAACACGCACGAAACCGCCGCATGGGACGTTCCAATCCCCATCTGGGTCCATGCCTAGCCAATACCAGCATTTGTCGCGACAGAGGTCTGGAAAGATCATGGAGTTGCACCAGGATGGGTGTGGATGTGGTCGGTGAGCAGGATGACTCCGCTCTCAAACGCCAGCTCCCGTAGGGGTCATTCGCCGCATACGTGACCACGCAGCGTCCAAGTAGATCTCTGACGTACCCGTCGATTACGCTGTAGAGTACAATAACTACCTCTGCGAACGATCGTTAGCAAGGCGTTGGCGCAAGGTGAGGCAACTCACATGAAACGTCGTGTATACGTGTCAATCCTCCCGGAGGAGACTGGCCATCTCCATGTTATCGCCGACATCGGGCGGAGGGACGACCACGAGGCCCTCATTCATCTCTCTCTTGACGCACAGTTGCTCCGCGAACACGACGGTGAGAGCGGTACTCGCACACATGATAGCCCAGAAGAAGAGGGAGGTTGGGATCGCGGCGGAGTAGTACGTCGTGAGAACGATGTGGTTGAACAGAAGGGTAAGGGCGAAGTCAAGGATCAGCCGTGGTCGTCGGACAAGCGCATACAGGTAGTATACGCTACATACACACGCATATAGTCAACATTTCCGGAGCAATGGGAGCATATAGTGGGGACGTACTCTGCTGCTGAGTCCACCGTCCAACATATCGCGATGATATAACACCGAATAGGGTCCACCTGCTTGAAATTCTCCAGTGGGCTTGAGTCGAGGCCCACTTGCCTGCCACCACTCCAGACAGAGTTCAGGGATTTCCAGGGGCCCTCACCAGGCAGAGCGCGTGTTGTGGGTCGTCCGGCCATCTCTCTCCAGTCCATGATCATCCCTGATAGATTCGACGATTAGAAGAAGGTTGAAGGAGACCTGGCACGAGGCGCACCTACATTGGCGGCCCCACCCTCATATTCCAAAGAGCCAGACTCGGCGAACATGACGAGCAGAGGGGGTACGATGAGGGAGAGCGTCACATAGTGCAGAGTCTGCAGTGCGATAATCTGGGGGCGTGTAAGTCGCGCGACGATCGATGGGGTCGGAAGGTGCTTGTACCTGAGCGATGATCAGGACGGGGTCCCATCCTGTCGATTTTGCCATCGTCGCCTTCGTCCGCGTCCGCGTCCTCGTCGTCGCCGCCAGAGTCGTGAACGATCGAGCCAACACGCGCGACGCGCCAAAGCCACACAGGCGTCTGCCGGCGTCTGCAGAGACGCCAGCAGAAGGCGCCCGTGCATGTGCACTCATGAGCAACCGTGCGAGCAGCACCCTGCGTCAGAGTCCAACCAGCGCACGTCTCATGTACTATGATAACGAAGGGAAGGGTGATGATTCTTTGAGCAGACTATGGGGCTATCTTTGCCGAATGGGTTGCTGCTTGGTACAACGTGCTTAGATGAATTGTACCAACTCGCGAGTATGTGGGGAACACACCTGAAGTCGAACGGGTAACCGTGCACGTATCGCAGAGCTTTCTGCAGGCATTCCGAACAGGTAGTAGAGCTAGGGGATGGTGCATACAGCCTCTGCTAACAGATCGTCTTAGTACGACCATCATAGCCACGCACACGTGATCGCGTTCCGTGCTTCAGATGGTTCAGGCCAGGTTCAGGCGGGCGCGATACATACTAGGATAAGTCTTCTCTGTCGGATCCCCTATACGGGTTGCTAATCAAAGCGGACAAAACCCTCAACCACTGCGATGCGCTCTGGTTCTAACCCAGCGCACTACAATTCGGACCCTATCGACTCGGTGGACGTCGCAGTTCGCTTCAAGCGGCTCTGGCACACATTGTGGCAGCCGTTTCATTGTAACGTCTTTAACCTCTGTCTCAAACGAGGTAATCTGACTTTGCATGCCAATACCGTCCTTCCCGCTTGTGTGAAGATATCTCATCCGAGGAGCTGGCTTGGAGAATAGGGTTAGGGTCCTGGGGCTCGAGCGCTCGGGGCTCCAGCTCGTCTGTGAATTCGGAAATCGGGGCGAGTCGAGTTGAGCGAGTCCCGCTCGACCCACCCCGCGCTCTCTGCACTCGACGTCGACGAGCTGAGCATGCATTTCCGCCCAAGACCTTCGTTTGCTTGCCCACACTCCCGCAACGCTCGATGCGCATCCACCAGCACCTCCTCCTTCCCTTATCCCACCCACCCGCGGCCGACCCCTCACCAGATATTCCATCTCCAGCCCGGAGCAACTCAGAACCAGATCAAGGCTCGCTGTACGTCCTCCCTTCCGGGATATGACAAGGCTCCGGGACTAACAGATGTCTGCCTCGCAGACTACGAGCTTGTGCGGATATACCACCCCGACGCGCCGTTCGGGCGAGATCTGTCGCCTGCGATCCGGCGCTCCCGGTTCCAGTCCATCACCGCTGCCTATGACGCGCTCCGGGGCAAGACCAGCCTCGCGCACTGGCACCAGCCGGTAGACCCATACCGCGCCGAGCTCGAGCGCAGGCGGCGCGCTCGCGCCGCGTACGACGCGTCCCGGCGCAGGTCTGAGCACGCCCAGCAGGAGGACCAGGCACGGGCGCAGGCGTGGGCTGCGACAACCAACCAGACATGGCCGGACAGGATTATCCTCTTCGTTGGCATTCTGGTGCGTCTTCAGCAGCTCTATCCCTAATCTTTGGGCGGTGGTTGACGGGACTTCAGGCTCTCGGCGCTGGTCTGGGACCGCTGATGGTGTGGCCGTCATACAGCGCATCCCACCAGGCACACCTCACCGCCGCACAGAACCTCGCTCAAGCTCGGAAGGAAGCCCGCGAGTTTGGGGAGGAGCGACGGCGGGAGATTCGACGGCGAGTGGAGGAGTATAATGCCCTCAAGGCGGCGCAGGAGAAACCGCCCGAGGACGAGCAGCGCTCTTAATCCCGGCGTGTATGTATTGTATTCTAGTGTATCATATCTTGCATTCCCTCCCGGAAGCGTCCGATGTGAGAGCACGCCCAGACCGTCAAAATATCAACACCTTGGACATCCATCTCAGCAGAATGTGAGTCTTATCTGGGACCACTATTCGTAGTCCATTACTGACCTTTGTTGAAGTGATGATATCTATGTGTCCATGATAACATTGGGCTCTCCAGACGGCCCAAGGCATGTGCGAGGTCTGAAGCTCGCACCCCGCGACCTTCCCCCAAGGGGGGTACCGCACCTTTCTTGGCAACCTATCGTACCTTCCCCTGAGTACGAATCGGGTTGCGTCATCAAGGACGCCGAGGTACGTCGCCTCTCCTCCACGAACTACTCAACCTTGTCTGCTCGGTCTTGCAACGTCTTTACTCTACAAGCTCTCGACAGACCCTGCGCTGCATAGACGAACTACCTCGACGGTTGCACTCATGAAGCTGAGTCTGTCATGCAGCCTCGCTATCATCTGTTGTCACTGTTGAGGTTATAGAGTACCTCTGGAGGCAGACAGAAGTATCGCATCTTCTTTCACCCGCCACCTCAATCGTATCGACAGAGGTGTGGTCGTTCCTCCGCAATCTGATACTCTCGCAGGCCACGTATGTGGTGCTCTTGTGAACCATATATCCCCCAATCGCGCACTTCAGCCGCGCACTGGCGAGAATGGACTCATGGTCAGGCCGCCCCTCCCAGCTCGTGCGTATGCGCATCGGACCGCGTCGTTCATCGCCCTATCTATGACGTCTCCGGGAGAAGACAATCGTTATGATGTCTGCGCCTCGAGATGTTGTTCCGTGCGATTTTACTTCGGTCAACCGCTCTCCTGAGCTGTTACTTCGCTCCCGTGCTGTCACCTCCGAGGTCATCGGGCGGGGAGATAGGATGCCTGTGGATGTATATATGCGGTCTGTTTTATGAATATCTCCGCCTCAGCTCATCGAGCCAGTTCCCTCAACCCTCCGGAGCCACAGCAGTCACCGACTCCAGAGTTTTGCACAACGTCTTATATCACCGACAATCCGCCTCCGAAATCGCGTTGCATGAATCGCGTCACAAGTCCCCATGGGACACGACATGTCCCGAGGGCAGCTACTATGAGCTTGGTGAGATTGCATACATACATTCGATGATGATCTCAATACATACGGCGAAGCTCTGTGCCCGCCAAAACTGGACATTCTACCATACAAATAGATACAACCGGTCTTGAGCGACCATTACCAACACCAATCCTCACTGCATTCCCGCAGTCTATTCCTCCTCCTCTACATCCTCTCCTTGCCCCTGCTCCGGAACCGCCAGTGACCCGCCAATCGAGCCTATCACCCGCGCGAACACGATGCGTCTCTCCGCCTGCGGACGGATTGGCCAGCGTCTGCGAGTCGCCATCCACCGACATCCCACATTTCGCCGCTTGGAGGTCGAGGAGGAAGCGGCAGATCAAGACGGCGGTCATGCTGTTGTGGTAAACGGGATCGGTACTGGAGACGGTGCGGAGGACACGGCGTGCGGGATCTGCCGGTGGCTGCTTACGGGTCTGTGATGAGGGTCACGTAGCTGACGACCTCGTTCGAGCCTACGACCTGTCGGTGAATGAAGAAGGGTGCGTGTTATGGGTGTTCCTGGGGGGGATGGTCCGGACGGGCGGACTGGGGCGTACCCTGGCGTACGTCAACGTAATTTGCAGTAGATTCAGCGTCGCGATAATCCTGGGATGCGTCAGTATGTCGTAGTGCACTACACCGCCGGGGTGCGAGTATGGGATGCACTTACAGAAAGTAACTCGTCCCTGTTGCACAGCTTAGTCAGAGTACTGCCCCCACATATATGTGCAAGAAAGGGAACGCACCGTTCCGGAAGAGGATTTCCGTCACCGACGGGACATTCATGAATATATCGGTCGTGTCGCGGGTCAGACTGGTTGTCTTGATTGTCGCGTGCCAGGTCACGGCGACCACCAGGAGGTCAGCGACTATCAAGCACGTCCGGGATGCGATGACAGCTGGCAGCGGGGTCAGTCACCCTCGAACAGTTGCCAGAGATCGGTCAGATGGCCGTACATCTACAGTGCAGTTAGCCTTGCGAATAGCGCGATGACGGGCAGGGATGATCGCGGCAACGGAACAGATACCCACCGTTTGGCTTCCACTCCCGTCTCGTTCCACACGCCTTGACAACCCAGATTGAGTATGGTCGTCGCGGATAGGCCTTCTGAGTATGACCACTGGATAGCAAAGTCATTAAGCAACGCCACGGGCGGCAGTGCGGGACCACACCCACCAGGTTCATCGCGGTGGGCACGACCGACAAGGCAAAAGTCAACACAGCGAGGAACCAGTTCATCCCAGAAAGCGCAAGGACACGTAGTGCGGAGAAGACTGACAGTTTTCATGTGAGGTCAATACAAGAGATACAGAGCAACCCTATTTGTGAACGTACCAGCCCAGGGTAGATATATCAAGCATGATACCATTGCTTGGGCTTTCAGCATAGCCGCACAGCTGGCAAGAGTCGCGGACGGTGTCACCGGTTGCATTAGTTCGCGTAAAATATACGTCCCACCTCTGGAAAAGCGTCAAAGGTCAGCTATGCAGGTGCGGGGGCGAACATGTGAGGCACTCACTTGGTCAGAAAGGGGCGCGAAGGTGATCGCGCCCAGGACGTTGTAATCGAGAAGCATCATGTACTTGGTGACCAAGAATAGCGCGGTCGCGCCAGTCCACCTCCGCCTCCAGAACAGGCTCACTTCGCTGCTCAGCGTGAGGATTCCCTCGTACGTCAGAAGGGCTGTGTAAGCAGCCATTGAGAATTTATCGATATAGCAGCTGGGTGGCGGAGCATACCTATACTCGCGATTTCGATAGCCGTAGTGACGAATCTTCGGGGTGTGAATGAACGGCGGTCCGAGTAATTGTTGCCATGCATTCTGGGCCTACTTAGTGACTTACATGGTCCAGTAAACCGAGTCGATCTCTGCCGCCTCTGGGTCTCCTTGTGAAGCCATGCGTTGAGAAGTGCTTGTGTCAGCTCTGCGCGACGAGGGGTTGACGGGCGAACGGTCGAGTTGACAGCGGGGAGATGTGAGTTCGCTTGAGCCAGGTATACAGGAGAGAACGCTGCGATCTTTGAATGTCGTACATGGTTTACTACTCATTGACAGCCCCAGGTTCGGCTGTGCTCACAACTTGAAGCAGTCACCTCTGACTCGGAGCGTAGTCGTATGTGGTGTGATCACCTTCTTTCCTACTGGACCATGTACGTACGAGCCTTCTAGGTACTCCGATGGGGCTGTGTACCCTGCGTTTGAGGGAGATAGAGCTAGATACCCCGCGTCAGAGGAGGAAGAGCTGCCGGTCGAGATGACAGGGCGGTGTTGTGCGATAAAGCATCACAAACCTTGACCGGGACGCTTTGACTTTGGAACTAACGCGGTGAACTTACTCCCAGCGTTTGGTGTCCGACCACATCGGGAGAAGGCCGAGAACGTGGTTGTAGGTACGATAGCAGATACTGTGGACCGAATGGATCACGATGCTGTATGTCGAGGCGGAACTGACCGGTACGTACACTGGTGACGCCCCCACCTGGTTGGGGACTGTCAAGAATAAGGATGGTGTTAATACACATAACCGTCGGGGTCCGTGTCCCCGCAGTGAGTTTCCATTAAATGAGGCTCCGTTGCTAGTGAGCACGTCAACCTGTGGTCGGCTGTTCCGTGAGCAGTGTGGATACATTGCGGTCTCTAAAACGAGCAGAGTACTATACTACAAATGGGTGGTAAGCTACATATATACAGTGCTGTAAGATTTGAGCATCCATCCGATCCTACTGTGTGCAATAAATGTGGGCTTGCGTACGATGGCGAAGGTGAGCAGTGTCCAGGGCAACACAGTCCGTTCATGACGACGTCGACGAGGCCTGTTCCTCGCCGTGCTCGACGTCCGCGAGGGGCGCTGACGAGCCCTCGATGGACGGGTCCGGCTGGTGGTTGTCCTTGATCTCAAGCTCCTTCCCGTCCGCCGACGCGCGGATTTGCACGACGTCTCCGTCCCTGCACGATAACTGTCAGCCACACGCCACACGGTCCGCACCCACCGAGGCGATGCGCTCACCTAATCGTGCCCTTGAGCAGCTTCTGCGCGAGCGGGAAGAGGACCTTCGTGCGGACGATGCGCGCGATCGCGCGCGCGCCGTACACGTCCGAATAGCCTTCCTGCGCGAGCCACTCGCGCGCGCCCGCGTCTACGTCGAGCGTGATGCGGCGCGGGCGGAGGCGCTCCTGGACGTCGCCGAGGCGGAGGTCGACGACCTTGAGGATGCTCTGCCGCGAGAGCTTGTTGAACACGAGCATCGAGTCGAGCCGGTTCAGGAGCTCAGGCGGGAAGTACTCCGCCGTGCGCTCAAGGACTTCGTCCCGCGCCTCCGGCGTCACGACGCCCGTGGCGGGATCAGACGCGGAGACGTGTGCAAGAATGTCCGAGCCTAGGTTCGAGGTGAGGCAGATGATCGTATTCTTGAAGTCCACCTTGCGCCCTTGTGAGTCGGTGATGCTGCCCTCGTCGAGGATCTGCAGGAGGATCATCGCGACATCCTTGTGCGCCTTCTCGAGCTCATCAAGCAGGATGACGGCTGTGCAGTACAATGATTCGTCAGCGGGTGACTGTACGAGTCATGAAAATATTACTTGCCGTAAGGCTTGCGGCGGACGGCTTCCGTGAGCTGACCGCCCTCTTCGAAGCCGACGTATCCCGGAGCAGCACCAATGAGCCGCGAGATCGTATGCCGGTCGTGGTATTCCGACATGTTGATGTTGATCCTGACACATAGGTGTTAGCTACTATCCTGGGAGACGCGTATATGGTGCCGACTCACAATCCACGCGACTCATCATTGAAGAGGAACCCAGCAAGAGCCTTGCAAAGCTCCGTCTACAGGGATGTTGTTTCAGCCATGCCTACACGTGAGTGTAATTCAAGAGCTTACCTTGCCGACACCAGTGGGGCCGAGGAACAGGAAGGATGCGACAGGCCTGTTGGGCGCCTGTAAACCGGCGCGCGAGATACGCACGGCGTCGCTGACAGCCTCAACAACGTGGTCTTGGCCAACGACGCGCTTCTTGAGTACGTCCTCCATCTACGAACCCATCGTCAGTCCTCAAGTGAAGTATTCAGATGTGGAGGATAGCACTCACATGCACAAGCTTCTCGCGCTCGCCCTTGAGCAGGCTCTGCACGGGAATGCCCGTGGCCTTCGCAACGACGCGCGCAATGTCCGCGCTCGTCACGCGATCGTGCAGCATCGAGAGTGGGCCCGCGGCCTCCTCGCTCTCGCCGCCGCGCTCTCCCGCACCCTCGGCCGGGAGCTGCCGCTCGAGCTCGGGGATCGTGGCGAAGCGCAGGCGTGAGGCACGCTCGTACTGGCCCTGCCGCTGTGCGATCTCGAGCTCGCGCTTAGCATCCTCGAGCTGCTGCTTTAGCTCCTTTATGCGCTCGAGGCGTGCACGCTCTGTTCGTCAGGTCAGATTAGCGTCCCCTCGTTGTGTACTGCTGAGGAAGATACGTACCAGCCTGCCAGACTTGAGTAAGCTGCTCGGCGAGCTCGCGCTTCTCCTTGAGCGTCTCTTCGACCTTGGCGCGGCGTTCGGCGGAGAAGACGTCGGTCTCGTTCTTGAGACTTTCGCGTTCGATCTCGAGCGTCATGATCTCACGGTCGAGCGCCTCAAGTTCGTCGGGCTTGCTCTCCTGGGCGAGCCGCAGGGCGGACGCGGCCTCGTCCACGAGGTCAATGGCCTTGTCGGGCAGGTACCGATCTGAGATGTACCGCGAACTGTAAACGGCGGCTGGGAGGCCTGGTTAGCCCAGGTATGGTGACAGCCGAGGCTGCAGCAGGCTCACCAGTGACAAGGGCGCCATCAGAAATGCCAACTCCGTGATGCACTTCGTAGCGAGGCTTGAGACCACGCAGGATGGATATCGTCGCCTCAACGGAAGGCTCGTCGATTTGTACAGGTTGGAACCGCCGTTCGAGGGCGGCGTCCTTTCCGATGGTCTTCCGGTACTCGTCCGCTGGGTACACTTTGAGCATGATTGACGACACTTGAGCACGTTATAGACTACTCACGCGTAGTTGCACCGACTAGTTGCAAGCCTCGCGCGAGTGCAGGCTTGATCATCTGTCCAGCGTCGATACTGCCCTCCGCCTTGCCAAGGTTGAAAAGAGTGTCTGTCGAGGTCGCGTTAGCTTGGCATTCTGTTGAAGATAGCTACGGAATACCCACGAAGTTCATCAATGAAACATATAACGTTTCCAGCCTGATACGAAGCTTTAATTCTCTAGCTCGAAACACTTGGTTTTTGATCGGCATACCTCGTCTTCAATATCCTTGATGAGTGCCTTGAACTTCTCCTCGAACTGACCTCGGATACCGGACCCCGCCATGATTGCGGCAAGGTCTATAGACAGTACCCGCTTGTTTTGGAGGGACTAAGGCGTCACTTAGTGACATGTACGGGACCAGAAAACGTCGGAAAACGACAAACCTCAGGCACTTCCTTGGCAACGATACGCTGCGCCAGACCTTCTAGAATGGCTGTCTTTCCGACACCGGGAGGGCCAATGAGCTAGGAATGGATGTGAGGGGCTGGTAGTGCGGCTGAAACAGCAAGGACACTCACGACCGGATTGGACTTTGTCCTCCGAGACAGAACTAATGCAGATCTATGAGCTATGCTGCATTCGTACGAAGCTCTTCTACTTACTCTGTATAGTCCTCCGAATTTCTGACAACCATACGGTGAGCATGCGGCGACATTGGAAGGGTAAAGCGGTTCATACCCTCGTCACGGCCGATTGTCGGGTCCAACTTGCCGTTCTTTGCGAGCTCTGTGAGGTCTACGCTCTACAACCTGATGTCAGCACCGTGTTTGCGACTAGTGAACTGATGTGAGATTGAAGCTGGCTTGCAAACAGATGGAAAGCGACTCGTGTAGCACGGGCAACATAATGGATCTGCACACAGTGCAGACGACTAGCCAAGACGGAGGGTTGCGCATCTAAGCGTCCAACGACGTCCTGGCTCACAAACTGATTGTCCCGCTTCGATATTTTGAGATTTGACAGCAATGGGGTAACTTCAGATGGGGGCGCACGAGCGGGGTTCGGCAACAGGACGGGAAAGAATAGAGTAGAAGGTGGAGGAGACTCACATATTCCTTGAGAGCGTCGCCTTTCTGGCGCTGCTGGCCCATGTTGAAACCGGGAAAACCGCCAGATCCCTGGCCTCCGCCAGGAGGACCTTGTGCATATCCGCGGAAGAGCAGGAGGGGTCCGGTTGGTCTAGGACATGGCGAGAGACGAGAGAGAGGAGCGCGGCGTGGAAGAGTGGCAAGTGCCGGGCGCGGGGCGAGGCGTGTGGGCGTGAGAGTGAGACGGGTTTGCGTGAGTTGTTTCCTGAGCATTAATGGAGTGTTTCGTAGAGGACAGAAAGAGGACAAGCAGAGAGTGGGTGAGTGCAAGAACGAAAGAGAGCACAAGTGCGCTTTCCGCTGTGCGCTGAGCGCATTAATACGAGCGCCTGACACGATCACGTGTTTGACTCAAACTGGAAGGGACGAGAAGTATCTTCGCCTCTCTCCTCCCGACCACCACCGCCGCGTCCGTTCGGCCGCACTCGACGCGACGACGACACCACCCACACGCTGGCCGTCCAAGTACTCCTCAAATTTGTCGGAAATATTTCCTTCGTGAGTGAAGTTGAACCGTAGTGTAGGCAGCCAGCCATCATGACTGCAGTCTTCGGAAGCGGAGCTTTCTGCAAGGTATAGCGTGAAACACATGTCTTGGATTCGATCTATTCTCTGTCCTGCGCTCTCGCTCTTGCCGTGTTACTGCTACTGGGTCTAGAATGCTTGCTGCCGCTCCCTCGACCTTTCTTCACCTGTGATCTCCAGACGCGCTACCAGTCGACTTGTCTGGTGTATCGGCCCGCCCGCGACCACCCTGGCATTAGCCGTACTCTGCATGGAATCGTCAACTCAACCTCGCCCCCGAATGCGTACACTGGGTAGAGGTGTTGGAGATCAGGGGAGATGATTCGGTCGCAGTATAGAACTCCTCGCAATCGAATCGGTTCATCGGCTGAGTCGGTGCGTCGTACCAAGACATTTACACCACTTCTCCTGGACGTCTCGAGACATCCAAACTGGACCAACGGGCCGATCTTGGAGAAACCGTGCGTGAGGACGTCTGGCAGTCGACATGCAACGAGGGAGGCCCCAAGCTTGCAGGCTTCACTCGTTGAGCTCACACTAGGCATTCGGCGTGTGTTTGTAAGGGTACACACTCTGTCATGTTGTCGACTTGCATTGTTTATCGTCGTATGTTGACTTGAAGTTGCTGCACGTTCATGGGAACTTTGAAGGCTCCCTGGACTTCGACTTTGAGGGACTTTGCCACATCTGCATCAGCCGATGCTCGTGCGGATCGGTTCGGCAAACTATGCATTGCATAGATGCAGTACTATTCAAGTGCAACACGTGCATTTGCGCTTTTTCGCACCAAGCAATGTGTGGCCTAATAGTACGTGCTCTTCGCTGGCGGTCCTCCTGGCCTGGTAACGACGTCGATGTACAATGGACGCTAACGGAGGCCAAAGCTCTGAATCATGCGTCGTAGCGTCGAAACTGGCATCTGTACTGGGGCCCATGTGCCACCAATGCGGGGCTCGACTTGGCGATGTCATCCATCACGGCAACTCGCTCCCGATATCTGCTGTACATATGATTCATGACATAAGGTACCGCATCGCTTGAGGATCGCTTGTCTCACATCACCGCTAATCGTCGTCGTCCCCTATTGCCCTCTACCGGTCTAGCCGCACAACATAAAGACATCCTCCTATGTTGCTATAGATGCTTTCCTCTCCCCGCTACCACGTCGCGGCCCCACGATGTCTGCGCAGGAGTTCGTGGCCGCCCGCGAGAGCATGTGAGTCCTCCCCCCACGACCTGTATAGCCAGGGAGGATGAAGGGCACAACTCACGCTGCTGTTATCGCAGATACCTCTCCAATTGCTGCAACTTCGCTGTGACGGGTGCGTTTAAGGATTGGCGCTGGTCACTCGCAGGGCTCGGATACTCATATACCCATCCGGATGCTTTCCCCAGCGCTCCTCGTGTACGAGTATCTCATCACGCTCGATCGTGAGGTTGCCCTGTTCTGGAGACGCAGAGTGACGGGCGCATCGGTGTTGTTCTTCACAAACCGATACCTCGTCCTCGTCGTTTATCTTCTCCTGTTGATGTACCTGGTTCCGATGTCCGATCATGTAGGTCCCTGCGTCCCTTGCCCGATCCTACCGCAAACTGACACAGCCGCAGAGGTGCGGTCAACCTCTTACTTCGACAGTGCCCATGTCCTCACGTTATGCATCACGTCGCAGTTGCTTGCTCCTGGCGCGGTCGAGCACAGTGCTGGGATATCTCCAAATCATCCCGCAAGCAGGTACGACCGTCTTGTAGTGCGTTACCTGCGATCTTCCGAGGTTCATCGTTTCTGCAGCATTCTCGGCGATGCGTGCACTGGCGTTAAGCGGGATGAATTGGTATATGGCGGGTGCCGTATTTTTACTCGCCGTCGTACCATTCGGAACGAACATGGCGAGTATGTCGTCTTCGACAGCGACATGTATACTCAAAGACTTGACAGGTAACATTTTCATTCAGTTCGACGGTCCAGTACAACCCGTTGCTCGGAGAATGCCTAGCAATGTCGAATACTACGAGGTCGCAAGCTATCATGTCGGTCTCTACTTTCCTCATGTTCTTCAATACGCTCACAAAGAATCCAGATGTCCGTCAAGTACCATTGCTACGCGTGCTGATTCTGCGGATTCTCATGTGTCGTCCACCAGTCACGGCCGTCTCGCGAGGCTGCCTAATGGCGTCGGACGCGATCCTCATCGTGCTCACTTGGTACAGGCTCGCGCGAGCAGGCGTTGCCAACTGGGGCGACTTCAAACTGCGGGGAAGCTCGTTCTCGGGCATCCTGCTAAAAGATGGTACGCATGCCGCGACCGCTCTCTTTTTGTCTTTCTAGCCAGATTCTGATGGCGGGCATGATGATCAGGGAGCGCGTACTTCCTGTCAGTGATTGCGCCCTGCATGCATCCCTTGGCACCACGCTAACGTCAATGACGCGTCCAGAACACTGCTACTCGTAAACCTGATGCACATGATCTCCACCCTCGTCGCAGTAAGCAACCCTTCCCCGCGCGCACGTCCCCAATGCCTCACCTTCTGGCCTTCGCCGCTGCAGCTCAGCCCGCTCGCACGGAGCGCAGACCACATCAGCTACGTCAGCGCGTTCACGTACATGTACGCACACCGCTGCACCCGTAGATTTCCGACGACCCCGCGGCTGACGTTGTGATCGCATAACGACAGGGCGACAAGCGTGCTCGTGTCGCGCTTCCTGCTGGACCTGCAGGCGGCGAACATGCAGGCGCTGAGCCTCGTGCCGATCAGCACGATCCAGTACGCTAGCGGCGCGGAGGCAAGCACGGTGCAGTACGCGCACAGCTCCGCCGAGGCGAGCACGACCGCCGTGTCTGCGAGCCTGGGCAGGGTCATGGGCTCTGTCGGCACGCCGATCGGAATGACGTCTACGGATGAGAACGAGGATGGGATGTACGATATGGACACGCTTGGGGAGGGGGATTCGGAGGGCGCAGGGCGACATGAGAAGAACGAGGAGACGTTGTAGACGGAGGGTGCGTAGTTTGTGTGGCCTGTATGAGTATCGGTTGACAGTGGACACTGGCGGTTTGTACGACTTTTTGCTGCGATATCATGGACTTCTGTGCCCCACTTTCGTCCGCTCACTCTTCCAGAAATCTGTGCATCTCGAACAAGCAGCCGGCCGGTGCAGTGGAGATATGAAGGCAAGGCACAGGCACGCGCGAACTCATGAATCTCTCGTTGTTGTTGGCATCATCTGGGGGCGTGATGGTTCAATGCTGGCACAGCGGTGTGCCAAACTCTGTCCTGCGCTTCTCCAGGGGCCGGTCCTCATTGTTGCTCTTCTCTAGGTGCCAACGCCTGGTCGGGGCTTGTAGCGCTCTGTCTGTCACGGCGATAGGCTAGCTCTTGGGGGCGTCCACCAGATTGCGGTGCCGGGCACGGTGCTACCAACCTCGTGGTGATGCACACAAGGTCCGGACTTTGGCGCCGCCTAAGGTTCTCTCGTACGACATGTCAGCGCTACGTCTCCTAGAGACTTGAGCACAACGGTATGCGCATTATATAACACACGAGACAAAGCACACAGCGCACGATTGACTTATCGCATACACCCATGGATACGTCGTTGCCTGCTTGAATTGATCGTAGCCGTTTCTTTCGACGACCCCTGCAACACAGTATTGATGGCGCTGAAGAGCTCCAAGATAGACGACATAGGGTCTCTTTCTATGTTTACCATCGGCGTTCCGATTCTTTCAACAGTCCTCTGCAAACGCGTGGCTGAAGGCGATGCGCGAAGACCTAGCTGTGAGAGTCTAATGCCCTCGTCAACTCCGCGATACGCCTCCCTCGCATGAGGGCGGCGGTATATATGGCCAAGCCGCGTACGACATCATGCGCATCGCCAGTGCTCTCGTCAAGATGTCTTCCCCTACGAATCCTGCGCTGGCTCAGTTCATCTCCAGCCTCCCTTCCGTGTGAGTGCACTGAGCAAAGGAGAGGCAGACTCGTGTAGCTCACATTTATGTATGAGCAGCATCACATCCGGTCGACTGCAGATGGGCGCCATAGGTATGTGCCGGATTGCTCGACCTCGCCAAGAGACGTTGGCCGATAATCCCGTTGCAAAAAGCGGTACTCGCCTACGAGTACATCATTACGTTTGACCAGGAAGTCGCGCTGTTTTGGCGGCGCAAGATGACCGGCGCGACGGCGCTCTTCCTGGCGACGCGTTATCTCGCCCTGTTTAGCATCGACTTCCTAGGCGCTGCAACCTATTCCGGCATGTCAAACTCGGTAGGTTGTCAGTCATCGGACTTAAAATATTCTTGAGACTCACCTAAACTACCTCAGAGGTACGTGAAACTGCCACCCCTTACGGGTTGTTACAACAGGACTAAACGGGCGCGAATACTTCGACAATCTAGCTGTTCAGGACTTGTCAAAGCCCAGGCAGCAGTATCGCTTTGCCAATATCTCGTCTGGGCTGGTAAGCCGTTGCCCGTCGATCCTGATGACGAGGTGGTGCTATTGAACTCTTCCCATCCAGCGTTCTCCAGTCTGCGTACACTGGCGTTGAGCGGGATGAACTGGCCGCTCGCGGTAGTGACATTCTGCCTGGGCAGTGTCCCATTTGCGATTAATGCTGTATGTACCTCCTTCATCTCGAGTGACTTGCGGTTATGGGTGTTGCAACTCACAGAGCTACTTAGTGGACGATGGCTTTGGGTATAACTGGGATGAACGCCCCGGTGCTTGGGTGTGTTGGTGGTGGTGGTCAGACTGCAAAACAGGCGATCATGTTAGTGTTTTCCCTGCATTCCATATGAGGTATTGCTCAATAAATTCATACAGCGGTGTGTACAGGCTCAAAGGAACATTGTGATATCATGCGAAGACTCACTCGTTTCAGGTGTTGCAGCCGGACGATCGTGCCTCATTGCGTCCGACATCATGGTTCTAGTTGTGACTCTGTGGTCCACTGTGAGGAACGGTCGCCTTCGCACTAACATTGGCGCGAAGCCGTCCTTGGCTAATGTACTAATATTCAACGGCGGGTAGCGTTCCATTCCATGCGTTCGGCTCTGTGGCTGATAATTTCTCTTTCTCAGGAACCACGTACTTCCTGTGCGTTTAATACGTGAAGAAATGCGTAGTAATACTCACTTGGCATCACTGTTTACAGGACACTCGTCACGCTGAACATTATTCACCTGACACTCACTCTCATTTCAGTGAGCTTGACATTTTTTCTTTGATGCGATCCATTATATACCTGTATCTTATAGATCGTCGACTCGTTGGACCCAATAAGCGAGGTTACCATCTTGACGGATCCGTGAGCACAAGCCCATGCCGACCTTACTGGTCCACGCTGATGTTTTGTTCAGCATCACCGCCATCCTGGTCTGCCGATTCCTGCTTGCGCTACAGAGTGCTGACCAGGAAGCATTGGACCAAGGGTCAAGCAGTACACCTTCTAGGGCAGACAATGAGGGAGAGACTCTGCGGTTCGCGTCACGGGTGGTCGGCTCCATCGGCGGAACCCTCGAGTTCGCGCACGACGCCAACTCTGAGTCTTCCATACGCGAGGAGCTATCATCCATCTCAGTTGAAGACATAGAAACTCTTGAGAGAGAGCAAGGAGGTCCTGTTGACGACGAACCACAGTGCGAGAAGACGTCGGCAGAGCAGATCTCGGAGATCCGCCGATGAGCGCAGAGTTGTCCTTTGCACAGAGCTCACTATGCGCACGGTCTCCCAATGCGATGTACGGGAATTACAATACTATTCAAGGATGTGGTTGCTTTATAGTAATATGAACTCTGCCGCGCCAATCCCGCAATATTTGATCGATGGTAGTCACTGAGTCTGGAGGACAAAGCGTTCGCATATTCACGTGATCGCGATTGAACGCGTCTGTGGTACGCGTCGCGTCCACGGTCCATGCAGTTTATGGTCTCGCCTAGCAAGATCATACTTTGATTGAGTAGATTTATGAGTACTACTGAGCTTGCTTCGTATAATGCGGATATGAATGCGGCGAGTGGGTCATTTTCAACCGGGGAATTGCGCTTCTCGCAATCTGAACCAGGCGTCAACGCTTTGATGTACTTGCCTGAGGCTGACCCCTGGACCACTCAAGCGAGAATGATCGGAGGCTGGCACTTGTCAGCCAATGCTTTGGCCAATGTAAGCTCTAGCCAAAGCGAGTGTGCCCTTTTGTTCGCTCGCTCATGTTCCCTTCCACCCTCGCCGCCTCTCACAACCCTCGCTCACCGACACCTCAACAATCAACAACCGCCAATACTCTCTCGAACTCACTACCATCCTCTCCTATCTTTTTGGTCTTTATTTTAGGTAGTAAGAAGTTGTTTGCTGCAATTTGTGATCTCGCTTCGTCGTTCTCCTATCTAATACATACCAGCTAGCCTCACCCTCTGCCTCAATGTCTCCTGCCAAGGTTCGCCTCAAGACAGTCTTCATATATGACCAAGAAACAGCACCGTATAGAAATTTTGACACTTGATTCCTCTTGTCACTTACCAATACCCCCCATTCCATCCAGTGCATACAGTCACCGCCGAATCAAGCCTCCCTCAAGAACTACTGACCTCTCTCCCATGCTTTCCTCACTAGATTCTACGCATCAACCGCCTCAAGCCACGCCCTCAAGTAGTCCTTAAAACACACTAACCTCCTTATTGCTTTCTAGATTCCACCGCCTCAAGCATACTAACTTCCTCCTCCTTTCTCCGATTCCCTACATTCTACCGCCTCAAGCCCTCGCAGCAATTCCGTCTTCAGCCCCTACCTCAAGCTCGCCTCAAGATCTACTAACTTCCTGACTTTCTTCCTCTTTTCATAGATCATACCTCCTCCTCCCACCTCCTACCACCTCCTACCTTCCTACCTCTTACCACTTCCATCCGCCTCTTCCTGCCCCTACCGCCTCTTCCTGCCCCTACCGCCTCAAACCTCGCATCCCTCCAGCCTTCACCTCAAGTCCGCCTCAAGCCTCGCCTCAAGACTCCTACTGACCTCCCCTCTCTAATTTTACCGCCTCAAACTTCACCTCCAGACAGCATCAAACCTACGCCGCCTCAAGCCTACTAACATCTGCTCCCTTTCTAGTCGTCATCAGCCGTATATTACACCCGCCTCAAGACGCCGCCTCAAGTCCTACTAACGTATTCTCTTATGTCCCCGCACTCGCCGTCGTCGCCACCGCCTCCATCTCAAAAGCCCGTTCTTCTCTTTCATCAAAATTCCTCAAGTCACCGTCATCTCAAGCTAGCTCGCCTCCCACTCTACCAATATCCGCTCTAGGTCCCGCACGCCCGGTCATTTTGCCTCCAACTCGTTTCACCGCCTCCGCCATACTCTCAACTTCGCTTGCAAGATTTCTCGTTCAATCAATAGGTGCGTATCCGCATAGTATACGAGAATCGGTGGAAACTGAAACCCCCTGTCGACCAGGTACGTCCCATTTCTGCTCTCTCGCGTCAAGGTAGGTTGTTTCTTCTCGCGCAAGGTAGGTCGTCTCTCGTTCTCGCAAAATTGGTCTTCCTGGTTCGCGCATGGTAGGTCGTTTCATTCTCCGGCAAGGTAGGTCATCTCTCAGGTACGTCCCACTCGCTCGCTTGCAAGGTAAGTCGTCTCGTCCCCAGGTGAGTCCTTCTTCTATTCAGCACCGCAGCAAAACTTCAAGACCGCAAGGAGTAAGGTACGTCGTTTCCTCGTTCCCGAGGAAGGGACTCCGGTCCTGGCGCATACCTTTCCGTGGTCCTCGGGATAAGTACTCGCCCGCACGCCGCCTCGTTCGAGACGGTGTGCGGGCGGGGAAACCAAAATGCGCTTGCCTGGTACGTCTATACATCTCTCGTCTCTCAGTCAGCGGGGCCAGAGCAACGTTTGAGAACCGAGCATAGCGAACATCTGGACAGTGTGGGTGAGCTCGCCGCATCAAGTTCGACTGTGTGCATTGCAGCGATAGATGTACATATTCTCTGCTTACAATACATAGCGCATTCAGTCCGCGTCTGGAGGTACATCGTGATATAGTGGCTGTGCAGTGTGGTCTTCAAGTCGCATACGCACAAACAAAACGTAACGACGTACCCTTGTAACGCTCGGAAGACCATCCCTCCTTCACCTCCGCTCAGTCGTATACAACGAAAGGATCCTCAAGACTATAGAACTCCTGCGCAAAGTTCTCCAAAGTGCGCTTCGGCGCATCCGGGTACAGGTCGTGCGCATCGAGGTACCCGAGGCGCTTCGCGTTCTCCAGGGTGTTCTCGCCAAGGATGTGGATGCTATACATGTACTGAGACCACGTCAATACCCGCCGCACGCCGTGGACGTCGTCGGGCGTTTTCGCGGCTCTCTCACCCATCTCTGCGATGCGCCGCTGCAAGTCGTCAGGTAGAACCTGCGGAACTCCGATAAGTGAGGAAGCGGCAGCAGAATTCACCAGCTCAGATGGTGCTCACATATATGCGCTGCGCTTTGAGTGCCTCGGCATCGCCCGAGACGCGTTCGCCGATTTCGTGCGCATCGAGCTGCGTGAGCTCGTCCTCCCATACGATGACCGCGCGGTTGAGCGTGCGCGGGTCCGTGACGATGCGCGCTACGAACGCGCCGATGTGGTTCAGGTCGGTGACGAGCATGCGGCCGTGTCCCGCGCCGTGCACCTCGTTCAGGAGCGCCTTCATCTTGGATGAGCTCCGCGCAGGGAGCGGAAGCGAGAGCTGCATCCACCAGCCGACGTCGATGAAGGTGTACGGGAGGCCGAGATCCTGGATGTATTCGTGAATCGCAAGTTTCTGCGGAAGCGTCAGCGATACAGTGCGGTGTATATGGGAAGTGGAGAAACTACCTGATCGTGCAATTCTCGGATGCCCTGTACGCCTGGTGTGCCAAAGTCGCACGGGACGACGCGCTTCACGCCGACGGCCTTAGCGGCGAGGAACACGTCCTTCTGCGCGTCGATCATCCAGGCGGCCACCACGCTGATGAGGATGTCAACCCCGGTGAGAATCCCTTTCAGCTTTTCGACGCCATCCGTGAGGTCTCCGATGCGGATCTCGGCGCCGGAAGTGAGCAGTTCTTGGGCTATTGGTTTAGAGACCGACCCCGGGCGGACAAGCGCCGCGACGCGCTGTAACGGTGAGCGGAAGAGTGAGTGAGGACATCAAGATGGTGATGGAAGGGCATACAAATTCTTGAGATGCGAGAGAGCCTTCACTGTGTTCGATCCCGTGTTTCCGGTGCCTCCGAGGACGAGGACGAGTGGTAGATCGTGACGTTCAGACATGCTAAGGATGGTGAGTTATAGATTTTGTGTATGTGTCCACTCCCTCGACGTGGACGTCCTTTTAACTTGAATCCCATAGCCCGACCTCGGAGATGGTCACTAAAATTCTCATGGAGATTCTTACGGAGGTCGTTACGCCGCGCGCACTATGGGCGTACCGCAAGACGACGCAGTTAACTTTCCGAGTTTCACGGATCACTATCTGGATGATGGAATAATGACCAGTCAGCACAAGATTCCTGGCTGTACTTGGACGAGTGACCGTGTCGAAAAGAGCTTACCAAGATATGCTATCGGGGCTGTCGGGATCTGACACAATTTCCGGACCTCTGCACGAATGCCAGCTTATGGTCACCGGTGAGGTTCCAGTCGCTAGGGACCCTAAGAGAGCGTACCCGGCACGCAGGTTAATAAAGCAAGTCGTTCTGATCTAAATAGACAGTTAATGGACATCGTATTTGCTATCGCGAGAGGAAGACTCGATGTCGATGAAGCCGTGTTCAAGTTGAAGCTCGAGCTCGGACGAGTAGGCGCTCACCGAAGCGCTCACACCAAAGGAGGTCTCCACGTGCAAGCTTCAGGGCAAGCTTAAATTGTCCCTCCACAACCAGCGCTACGTTCAGTTCTGTCCACCCATCTATCCCACTTCGCATGGGTCAGCCTCATCGTTGCTATCTGAACAACTGAGGTATGTTATCTACACGCCACGGGAATGGCTGGTAGTGATTGATACCGTGTTGTGACAGACACATTGTGAGATCGGGATGCATGGCCTTGCGCGCATGTACGAGGCTCGAAGGCCGGCGCCTTGGACGACTTGCGCGTCGTCTCTCATGTCAACCCAACGAATTACTTTCTATCCAGGGGCCGACGAATGGGATGGGCTTCTTGAGCCTCTCTATCGCACGAACAGACCACTGGCACTGTCCTCATGTATTGCCATCCATACGCCTTCTGCTTCTTGACTGTACCTCTGGCAGATCGCTCCCACCGGCGTTTGAGCGATCTAACTTGCCGCTTGGCAGCTGCGGATAAATCCGCCATACTGGCTCACGGCGATGAACTTCCCCCCTTCCTCGATCTCTCCGGACTGGCGTGCTGTCCCTTCAGGACGTCGTAGGAATGGCGTCTGTAGACAGCGGACCCTGCGGCTCCCTTCGCGGGTCCCATATGTTCTGGAACTGGGCTCTGTCCTCTCACGGCAAATAGGAGCCGGATTAGCAGATTGTCGAGCAAAGCGGAACCAACAATGGCCAATCCTGTCAACGCGGCCATTCCGTGGACATCTCGAGAAGAATGGCTGTCGTCTGGGCTATAAGAGATGGGACAATACAGTCCGGACTGAGTTGGTCAGGTTCATCCCCCTCTGCAGGTCTGTACACGATGTCGACTCCACCGGGATTGGATGCCAGCGAGGTCTTGATAATATACAGTGGAACGTGAGTGTCGGTCCTCGACATGCTCCCAACGTGAGGGCCTAAATACATTGGCAGGTTCATTACCAGTGCTTTTGAGTTGTCGGTTCCGGGTAGGTCCACCTATCAGTGCAATTTTGCGTCCAGTGGTTGAGAATGCCGCAGCTTTTCTCCTCTATGAATACCTCATCACTCTCGATGTCGAGATACGACTCTTTTGGAAGCGCAGGTTCACCACGGCGTCCGGCCTTTTCTTCTACATCCGCTACGGCACGCTCATCACTTACAACATCCTCGGATGCGTTTCTTTTGCATCCCTTTCGGACAATGTACGTGCATCGCGGGTGAACTGTACGCAGTATACCGGGTACTGACTCACCCATGGTAGAGGTATGCCCACCACGCGTTTGCTGTTGTGCCCATGACCGACCCCGGACGCTTCAGTTGCAACATACTAACAAAAGCGCAAGCCGCCATCAGCATACTGCAGTACATTCCTTGGGCCAGTGAGCTGCGTTACTGCACCGGACTCGCAGACTCCGCTGATGCGTCCGCGTTCTCCTAGTGTTCTCGGCCTTGCGTGTGCTCGCCCTCGCGAGGATGAACTGGGCTCTCGCGGCCATCGTCTTCGTCTTCGGCTGCACACCGTCGATTGCCAACTATGTACACACGCTTTTCTATTCTAAGCGGTTCCGTCTTCGCTGATGCATGTCGATCAACGTCAGGTCATTTACGGGATAGGAATATCTGGCCAGAATATCCTGACCACGGGGTGTCAAGCTTCCACTTCGGTCACGCCGAAACAAAACGAAATGTCAGTAGCCATTCTCTTGCAGTCCCTCAGCTATGGGTGCTCAAAGTCATACCAGAGGTACGTCCGGGTCAGCGAGAAGATGATACGGCGTATCCTAAGGGAAGCTCGACTTAGTGGTTATTGCTGCGCGGGTGGGGGTCATCATCTCGGACCTCATCGTCGTGCTCGTCACGCTCTCTTCGACCTGGCGCAAGGGAATACGAGGTCGACTGGGTGAATCAATGTGGTCGTCCTTGAGCAACGTCATCTTCTACGATGGTACGCTGCTGATCTACCGAGTATCATGTGCAGCCTTGCTCACCATTCGAGGGGCAGGTTTGATATATTTTGGGTGTGTACCTCTTGCTGAACCAATAGTCCGACGTTTCGCTGACCCTACTCCGGTAGTGTCATGCTCTGCTTCAACATCCTCGACCTCGTATTGACAATCATTTCGGTGAGTCTTCACTGGCATGATCTTCTCAATACTCAACGTGGTGCCGCTACTCAATAGATCGTCACGCCGTGGCACCCTGCGAGCTACATCACCATCATCTCTGACCCGTACGTCCCTCCTCATGCCGGTCACCGCATTATTGACCCATGTCTCCAGTCTGACCGCGGTGCTCGTCTGCCGCTTCCTCCTCGACCTGCAGGCCGCGAACCAGGCTTCCATGGAGATTGGCAGCGCTCGCTCACATGCCCACGACGCCTCGCGTCCAGGCGCGGTCGAGACGCTCCGGTTCGCGCGCGTCATCGGCTCCGTGGCTGCGACACTGGACCCCGACGCTGACCAGGACGCGGGCTCTGAGCTGAACGACGAGGTCAGGAGCGACCTCGACGGTTCGGCTGTTGAGAATGTCGAGAAGACGTCCGGCGGCGCGGACGGCTCGGGCAACGTCGAGCTGGCCTCTTCGGGAGGAAACGTTGCGGTTGAAGATATGGAGGTGTCGTGTCGCAATGCCTGAGGGGTGTACTGTTAGGGGATGCCACATATCCGGGTGATGGCATGTGTGCGCTCATGGCATTTGTCGCAGGTGTGGCCCTCGAGCCATGGGATCATCGTTAGCACGGTGTTTTTCACATAACCTCTGGGACGCCTGGCTGCACAGCCAACGCGAGCAGCAGTGTCGGCGAAGTGAAATTTGGCGGCGTGGACACGTAGGACTCAAGGTCGTGGTTTGGCTCATCTGGGCGCTCGTGTTTGCTGACCTCAGTTAGACACAAACTCCAATTCGAAGCGCACTCACCCTCACAGTGATGTCGTGTGAATGTGTATCCAGCCAAGACATCCAATTCTTCAGAGCTCCAGCGTCGCGATTTCTGGACCGCGCAGAGCGTACGGCCCTCTACGGTTAGCCTGAGACATCCTCCAGCGCCCAGCACAGCGATCTTGTCGACAGTGCCGCCAGGCTGTCATACAGTACCCGGTGAATCGTTCCTGCAACACAAGGTCCCGGGCGCTCTACTCTGAGACCGATGATTGCCTCAAAGTCTACCTGATGTGCCTCCCCGCTTTCGCGGAGGAACAATGCCGCACGTCCCCGTCGTTGGACGAGCTGTGCACGACATCAGCGGGATGGTCTAGTGTACGTCCCTGCGGTGCAACGAACTGGATTCCTGCGACTGATATCACTGATTGGTGTAGGGGATGGGGACGGGGACGTGCGGATGCCAGAGAGAGGTACACCCGGAGCCAACACGGCCTTGCGAAGCAGGATATATACGGGGTACGCTCCGCCAGTGCCATTGCTCCTGCAAACATCAGCAACCATGTCTTCCCCAGCCGGCCCAGATGTTGCGCAGATAGTTGATCTGTACCATAGCGTGTATGCAGTCCCTGGGCTCGATGATCACGGCTATCGACTGACACTGACAGGATCCGTCATCTGCAGCTTCACAGTGAATTGCCTACAGATGACCGTGCCGAGTAAGTGTAACCGCATCTTGGGGTCATCAACTACTGACCATACGACGGAGCAGCGTTCTTACTATACGACTACCTCCTCACCCTGGAACAGGAGGTGAAGTTGTTCTGGAATCGCAAGTTCACCGGGGCCTCTGCACTGTTCTTCTTCACGCGGTACGCCACGCTGATTGCGTACAACATCCTCGGCTGCATAAGCTTTGCGCATCTGTTTGACCCGGTGCGTCTACCCTCGGATCTTGGCATACCGACGACTGAATTGATGTGTGTAGAGGTACGATGGAGCCGCGCTACACTCCGACATCGGAAAGCTGACGCTCGGCATGCTAGCTGTGCCGTCCTCACACGAGCACAAGCCGCGTTAACCATATTCGAGTTCATTCCGTGGGCAGGTGATTAGCTACGCGTTGTGACGACCTCTCCAATTACATCCGCTCATACCCTCATGGTTAGCATTCTCGGCTCTGCGTGTATTCGCGTTGAGCGGGATGCATTGGCCGCTTGCAGTCGTGGTGTTCCTCCTAGCCCTAATCCCCGCGGGCGTTAACTTCGTAGGATTTGTCTCGTGTCGGTCGATCCACGGCATGCTAACGGCGCATCCTCACAGGCTCAGTTTGGGTTTGGGTTGACTGGAGCAAACCTTCTGACTACGGGCTGTCAGGCGCAAACGAACGCTACGCCAGAACAGAACGAGATGTGGGTCCTTCACTATTGCGTTTATGCGCGCTTCTACTCACCTGTATGACCTATAGATGTACGTTACTCTCCTACGGAGATTTGTAGCCCCTGCCTGAATTCCGCCGTGTCTATCAGTTGTGATTCTGTCGCGTTCAGGCTTGGTAGTGGCCGATGCGCTCGTAATTGCCGTAACACTTGTAAAGACACGGAAACGAGGGACGACGCCTCACTTTGGCAGATCCTCGAAGGTGTCACTGGCGGATGTTTTGCTGCGTGATGGCCAGTACCTCCTTGCGCTGCTGTCTCCACACTCCGGGCTCACTACGATTCTCTCCAGGTCTGATATACTTCGCGTAAGACTGGTTGCTTGGGAGTGCGATTGCAGAGGACACCGCTGACGTTTGCATACAGGACACTGCTCTGTTTCAACACGATCGACCTGGCGTTGACAATCATATCCGTCAGCCCAAACGTTCGTGTCATGCCGTATCCAGTATATTGATTGCCGTTCTATCAGTACGTCACGCCGTATAACCAGACCAGCTACGTGACCGCGCTGTCGGATCCGTATGTCTCTCTCGCACTCTCGTTGCTCTGGCTGAGTTCCAACATGCACCATAGACTGACCGCAGTACTCGTGGGCCGCTTCCTGCTCGACCTTCAAGCTTCCAACCGATCGACTATGGAGCTTGGTGGCAGCCACTCGTCCGACCTGGGCTCCTTCCCTGACCTCAACGGGACACTGCACTTTGCAACAGTCATAGGCTCCCTAGGCGCAGAGATTGTTCCAGGTTCGATTACGCCCGAAAGCGGTCTCTACTCTGTCTAGAGCTCCCAAGATAGTACATGATTTTATATTTTCACACCATGCCTTCACCACTGGGGGAGGGCTCGGCAGGCGTTGGTGCAGATGTGTTGCATACAAGGAGTACCGGCTAAGGTTGGTAGGGTGGAGCCGCGAATATTGGGTGTGATCTGCGTGGCTGATAATGCATATATACATCAACATATGGTGCTTGGCTAGGCTGATTGTGAGACGCAGCATCGGCAGAGGGTCAACGTGGGTCTAGCAGCGGGAGGGGGACTTTGGCGCTGGCGCCCGCCACGTGAATGTCTGAACTTTGCTGACCCTGCCTCCGTTCGCACTCCAGTTAATCTTCGGACTAAGTACGTAACACCTTTCCTTCGATCGGTGTCGCGAACTTGGAATTCGGCTGTGCACAACCACTGACTCTGCCTCCTTGAGGTCACGAATGCAATACACATCGCCGCGCCGACTTGATCGACTCAAGTTCAACCATATACACCGCTTCGGAGGTTGCCTCTTGTCTAGACATTGACAATCGGAGCCTTGACCTCCGCGCGGTCGAGGCCCGTAGAAGTGCAGCACCTGTCCATTTCATCGATATCATGCTGGTACGTAACCTGGGCATCGGGTTTCATGGCTCAAACCGACTGATCTCCGCATTGTGCGCGCTGCGCGCCCACCATTAGCTCCTCCGCCCATCATGCATCAGCGCTCATCGAGTGTTCCTGCGCCCTATGAGCGCTGGCCCAGGGCTAGCAATGCTCCCAACCAGTTTTTGCGAGGTTGTCATGTGCTACAAGTTATGTCATCGTGCCATAGATATATAATGTCTGCTAATGGACGACCCCACAAATCTCAGCCCACAACCTAGCCAGTGGGTAGAGCGGATACACCTCCATCATGTCCGACTCGGACGCTTCAGGTATCATTGATGTATACCAAAGCACGTATGTATTTAATTGTCTCTACGACGGACGTCGAGCGTTCACTGATGAGCACGGACTCATACAGCTTCTCCGTGTCTTACACCGAGATCGCAGCAGCATGTGAGTCATCGGCCCACCAGGACCTCTGCCGTGCGTTGCACTGACAGAATTACAGCACTGCTGGCCTATGAATATATGATCACGCTCGACCAGGAGATCAAGCTTTTCTGGATGGCTCCTTTCACGGGTGCCACCGCGCTGTTCTTCTTTGTCAGATACTCGACGATCTTGTACGATATCCTGGATTTGCTCATTTGGGCGCCGCTTTCGGATTCGGTACGTCTCTCCATTTCACCTGCATCCCACACCGCACCGACGTCTCGCAGAGGTAGGTATACGTTGGGAATCTCCATATTGCGACTGATCTCGCGGCAACCGCAGCTGTGCGCTTCTCGTAAAGGTGGAGGCCGCGGTTAGCATTATATCGTTCGCCCCATGGGCAGGTTAGTCTTAGACGTCGCCAACTGTGCTCGTGCACGGTCTATGCTCACCAGTGATAATGCGGCAAAGCGTTTTCCGCTTTGCGTGTCCTAGCCTTGAGCGGTATGAACTGGTCGCTCGCCGCGCTCGTGTTCGTCTTGTCCCTCGCGCCGATAGCCGTCAACTTTGTACGCATGCGTTTCGCCATACGATGTCCCCCGCTGACACGCATGCACTCTCATATCAGTCTGGCTACGGCTTCGGACTCACTGGCGTGAACTACCTGACACTTGGATGCCAGACCATAGACAACATCTCTGCCGCGCAAGAGCCCATGTACGTAAATCTAGTGTCTGCATGGGTTATGATGCTAACATTACACCTGCAGATGTATGCCCGCACCCTCTGTCGGATCGCACGCCAGGCTGACCAGAATGCAGTTGTCTCCGTCTCGCGGGGATGTCTCATCGTAGCGGATATCATCGTGATCATCGTGACAGTTGTTTCGATGCGTTCGAGAGGGCCCAATGTTCGGTTAGGCCAACGGCGATCCCTCACAGAGGTCATGTTCTATGACGGTACGTGTTGCCTGATTTAAGTCAGCCTCAACATGCTCACGCGATCGTTTAGGCTTGATATACTTTGCGTGAGCACACCATGAAGGCAGATGCGGGGGGAGTGCTGAACAACGCACACCGGCACAGGATGTTGACTTGCTTTAACATCATCCACCTTGTTCTCACCTTCGTCTCGGTGAGTCACAGAAAAAGGCCACGAGAATCTGCACAACCGTGCTTATATTCACGCGAAGATCGTCACACCGTATCAACAAACGAGCTATTTGACTCTCCTCGCGGATCCGTATGTTTTATGCACTCGTATTGCCCTACAGGGACGCTGACTATCGCTCTCTTGCAGGATGTCCTCGATTCTTATCTGGCGGTTCCTGTTGGACCTACAAGCGGCGAACGCAGCGGCCAGGGGTCTCCTCTCCACTGATCATGGGCAAGACACCCTCACATACGGAACGGGGACAATCCAATTTGCGTCGCGCATGATTGGTTCGCTCGGAGCGACACTGCAGCCGGGCTCGCTATCCGAGGAGCTCGATGAGGACGAGGACGAGGTTGAGTACGAGCTGTCCGAAGGGCAGGCGAAGGGAGCTGTGGGCGACGCGGAACTCTCCGCTGGCGTTTTGGACACACCACCGCACAATATGCATCGTTCGAGAACGGATGATGTGGAGAATCGAGGGGTATAGTCGATGCCGCGCTCACCGGTTGCGAGAGCACTTCTGAGGACGCCATATGGTGCACGCCTGTCTGCAACCTGATCACATCACGGCATGCATCAACAGAGGTATTATACAAAGGTCTGTCCTTCACGATTAGTAGGCTCGGATGCGCATGCGGACCGGTCAATATTGAGGGAACCAAAGGAAGTGCGTATCTCCTCAGCTGCAACTGGGCGCGCGACTCAGGCGCTTGTGGGTGTTGATGGGCCACGTGCATTGGCACCGTCCACTCCCGTGCGGTCGATCATCAACATGGTTCCAGCTTCGTCTGCGGGCTGGGGCGGGCAAGCCCGTTGGGCGTGCAGCAGCGTAGGCCGTAGGAGCCAGGGTTGGGCAGGGGCCCGGCCGCAGGCCGGGCGCGGACGCGGTGCAGGTTGAGCCGCGTGGGTGGGCGGCTCGCTTGCTCCGCGATTTGGATTCCTACGGCGTGTACTGCTGGATTGGATGCAAAACCATGTGTATTAACTGTCGCAAGCGAAGAGGGAGTGGCGGGCGGGTCAAATAGAGGTGATGACTAGTACGGGCACTATGTGGGAAGTTAAGCTAAGGAGCGATCGAGCGAGGGAGGCGAGCGACTGAGGATGGTAAGAGGAGGCAAAAAACTCTGCTCGCCCTAAGCGCCCGCGCTCTGCTGGACGCTGGGTGCCGGCCTCTCGGGTTCGGCCAGCCCCTGCACTAATAGACATACGACGGCGACCACAACCATCTGCGCCGCTGGGTGCAAGACCGGAACGACGCTGGTGCACTCTCTCCTCGTAGGAGAAATGTATGTCTTGTTCTTGGTTCGCAGTTTTTGGCACGGGCTTATACAGTTCACGAACGGGCTATACAGTAAGTGCCGGATTGGCATTTGCTTGCCCTCGTGCACGCGCACCGCTGGTGAGGCGGCCGATTGGTCCGCCCTTGCAGCATGGTGGTTAGTCCGGCGTTGTTTGGCAGTTCCAGAATGAACTTGAAGTAATGCAGGCTAGTTGTGTTTTGCATCTAAATCAACGCCCATTGCGCCTCTGATGGCGGATGGGCGTGATTCTCTCCAGCGGCGATGATAACATCTCATCATAACAGGACGACCAGCCCCATGCTGCAGGGTGAACGTCTTGCTGGTCTTCTCTGCGCGCTCGTCTCCACAACCCAGTTGTTTTTCCCGCAGTTTGCTGAATCACATTGTTCTCGCTGGCCGACTTTGACCCGGCAGAGGTCATTGACATTTACCAAAACACGTTGGTTGTGCTCTTAACAGTTGTGCATGTATGTCACTGAAAGGGTTTCACTCAGATTTTCAACAAAATGTGCTATACTTTCTGCAACAAGTACGTTGTCAACAACCGTTCTTGACGCTCTATACGTTATTTTACGCGACGTGGCAACCTGGACAGCGTTTCTAGTGTACGACTACCGTATCACGTTCCATCAGGAGGTACGGCTGTTTTGGAGGCACCGCTTTACGGCGGCGTCAGCTCTCTTTTTCTACATCCCGTATTCAACACTTGTTACCTACGATGTTCTCGGCATGGTTGCATGGGGACGAATCCCGGATAGCACAGGTCGTTCCGTACCTGACGCATGACTCTGATTCTGATCAATGTTGTGTAGAGGTGCGTTTGTCGTATAATATGTACATAGATATCTATCTTCTAATCGCGATCGGAATCAGCTGCTCGATGCTCATGAAAGCCTGAGCTGTTTTCTTAATGTTTCAGTGTATACCTTGGGCTGGTACGCACCTGCTTGCACGGATACGTTTCGACAGGGCTGACCTCTTATGCCGTAGCATTTCCCGCGTTACGTGTCCTCGCTTTTAGCGGGATGCACTGGCCTCTCGCTGTAGCCGTGTTCGTATTGTCGATCACACCAGCCATGATCAACTTTGTGCGTGTATCCATACCGGTGCATGCATGTTGTTACAGCTTCAATTCCGCTACCACCTAACTGGTGTCAACGTCTTGACGGCTGGCTATCAAGCCCGGCTAGATATCACCCTGCTACAAAGCGAAATGTGCGTCTCTTTGGAGATGGAGTCTGCTTTTTTGCCTGATTCATTGTAGATGTAGGTCACGGTACGGCATACAGGCTCGTCCTCGACAGATTCAGCTGACCTCTTCTAGTTTTCGCAACGTCTCAATCGAGTCTGATGCTTGCGGACATCATCGTCATTATAGTCACTGTGCTTGCGACTAGGAAAAGGGGAAACCTCCCGAATGTCGGCTAATCATCGCGTGCCTCGCTTGGAGACGTCCTGTTTCATGGCGACAAGTCTCCTTCCTCTGCGTCCTTTCATTCCGTGATTAATTTCTATTTGGGTTGTTAGGCATGATGTATTTTGCGTGAGGGACCCGCCGTTCGGAATTGGTCACATATACTCACCTCACCGATATCACTGTCTGGACTTAGTGTCAGATGCATTGCGTTGCAGACCGTTAATGTGCTGTCTCTCATCTCGGTAAGGCTTTCCTCTTCGCCCTGTCCGACTGTTTTCGCTCACTGCGTTTGTGCAGATCGCGACCCCAGGCGGAGATCAGTCAAACTATGTGACGGTCCTGTCCGACCCGAACGTTCCCTCCAGACTTTCCCGTCTTGTGCCCTGCTCATGAACCACAGACTCACTACGATCTTGATTTGTCGCTTTGTGCTCGATCTACAAGCGGCTAACGAGTTGTACGCGGGCGTCGACTCCGAAGACTCACTGAGCCTCGCGCCATTCTCAGACGCGAATGGAACTTTGTGGTTTGCGTCCCGGGTCCTCGGCTCACTAGGTGCGGTACCCTCGCTCTCCCTTCGCTCTGCGGACACGAGTCGCGACTGCGACCTGGGCGAGTCCGATCCAGACACGGTGAGAACCATGGCGAGGCAAAGGGATCCGGTATCGGCATTCCCCGTAGCTGGCGCAAGCGCGGTCCCTCCCCATTGCGAAGGACGCGATCAAGGAAAGGACATTTTCCACCAACACTGCGGGCATTTAGTACGTCGATTCTGTGCATGAGCTGGTTGGCGTCTGACGCGGCGGACTAGTCAATGCCGGACGCCGAATCCATCATTAATGAGCAGTATGAACTCTGGTCTGCGTGTAACCATGTTGGACGTTGCTTCGTGAGGTGAGGCTCGACCTCTGCGACCGAGGTCGCATCTGTGTAGTGGTAGTTATCGCCGCTCGATGACAGCTACTCCGCGGATGGACAATCATCAAAATGGAGCACCGGGAGGCTGTTCGAAGCAGTACGAGATCACGGCAACACCGCCCACGAAGTCGCGAAGGTGAGAGATGCTGTTTCAAGGGGACGCGCCTTCAACGCCATCTGGAGTTTCTCCGCTCGCACCTTTTAGCACGGCTGCAGTGCAGATCGGAGCCGCAACTGTGTTGATGCTTCTCAGGCTTGTCAACGCTCTATTTCTACCGACGATCCGGTTTTCTCAACCAATCGTACGTCGCAGCACACTCTGTTATCAAGGGATTGACTTTGATTCGGCCTACGGCTGCGGATTCCGTGTGTCCAGCAGGTTACACCTTTTCGTGTCTCGCGTTGGTCTTGCGCCACCGCGTGAGCAGCGATATCATTCCTCAGAGCTGATTTTGGCGGCCTGTGGCCATATTCGCCAGAGTATCTTCCCTTTTTCGGCAGCAGTATTGCCCAGCGCCGTGTCCTCGATCATTGTTGCTGCGGCTGAGTGTCACTGCATCGAGCAAAGTTCATCGGATCCGCCCGCGCGTGCTGCTGTGGTTCTGAGCACAGTAACGCCCTATCTCATCCGCCGATGGTCCTTTAAACGGCCGAATGACTTGCATACCACTCCTTCTCTGCCCCCACATACCCGTCCTTGATTCGTTCACTCGACGACAATGTCTCTATCTCAAGGTCTTGCCGCGTCTGAGATTCGTGATTTCTACCAAACCATGTAGGTGACCCAACTGCATCGGCGACATAGTAATTGAACAATCACGTCTAGCTTCATTGGTACCTCTATTCAATTCTCGGGACAAGGCGAGCGCGTGCATCCCCGTAGGTTGCCTCCGCATAGTCTTACGTGTTAGCGCCTCTTCCAGCATTCTTGCTATACGACTGGATCATTGCCCTTGGTGAAGAGGTCAGGTTGTTCTGGACCCGCCGCTTCACGGGGGCGTCTGTGTTGTACTTCTTCATCCGTTACATTGGCATCCTGGCCTACGGTATTCTCCCTTTTCCAAGCTTTGGAAGGATTTCCGACGCCGTAAGCCGCCCAAGCTGGTATCTGCTAGTTGAATTAGAGCTCATATTCCGACGTTCCGACCACAGAAGTGAGCATATATCCTCCTGTATGGCTACATCGAGGGCTCATCTCAGTGTTCGCACCTGTCAGATGCGCCCTTCTCATCAAGGTGCAGGCCTTCTTCGCCATATTCGCGTACATCCCATGGGCAGGTACGTCTCAGCTGTTGTGCGGAGCGTGGCTAACATGGGCTGAAACGACTGCATCTGTCCCACAGTCTTTGCAGCATTGCGCGTTCTCGCACTTAGCCAGATGAATCGTCCCCTCTCAATCCTCGTGCTCATACTTTCTCTGGCGTCCCCGGCGGTGAACTTCGTACGTCGTGTTCTCATGTCACATTCGGCACATTCTGAACCGCTTGCAAGATGAACTTTGGGTACGGCCTGACCGGAGTTAATGTCCTGACTACCGGCTGTCAAGGCGAAGATGCCACTCCGTCTTATGTCACTACAATGTACGTCGGTATTCGATGACCTTGCCGAACAATGCTCATGTCTCTTCGATTTGACAGTTGTATGTCAGACACGACGCTTGCCTGGACCCCGCTGTTTGCTGAAACGACGTTTTCCAACAGTGACCATTGTTTCCAGAACGACCTTGATCCTTGCCGACCTCCTCGTCATCGCAGTAACGATTCGCTCCACTCGGCGCAAGGGAATGCGTGCCTTCCCTTTTGGCCCAGCACCGCAATCGCTGGGAGAAGTTCTCCTCTACGACGGTCAGTGATACAGCTACCGAAAAGTATCACGTCGTAAACTCACTGCCGCCAGGTTCTATCTACTTCATGTGAGGGCTGCTCTATTGGTCACCATTGCATCTCGTCGGTAAAAGCTGACTCAGGACTTGTAGCGCAATCACTTGCCTGAATGTGGTCGATCTTGCTCTCACCTTGCTTTCGGTATATACTGCGTTATCGCTCCCAGCGTGTCAAAGAGGCTCATGGATCCTGTCTAGGATATTACGCCAAACTACCACACATCCTTCGTATCCCTCCTGTCTGATCCGTATGTCTCCTTTTCTGTCTCGCGTGTCCTCACAGCATTGGTACTGATATCCTGCGCGGAAGACTGAACACAACGCTGCTGTCCCACTTTCTGCTCGACTTACAAGCCGCTGACAGAGCTTCCGTTAGCTTGGGATCGTCGTTCTTTGACCCCGGGGAGAGCACTTCTGGAACGACCCTCAGGTTCGCGTCGCGGGCGATCGGCTCGGTGGGAGCATCCTTGGTGCCGGCCGGTCCCCATACTGCCACCCAGTATGAATACCACGTGCACGAAGACTTTCCGATGCGCTCAACGAGCACTCACGACGCTGCTGAGCCACCGTTAGTTGCCCTGGGACTCTATGACATGGATGCAACGCCATGTCGGGCTGGAAGGGAGCAAGAGGTCGGACACATGGCGACTTCGGGCGCTGTTGCGAGCGCCGTGATGGGCGTGAACTCAACGACCAGGGGCACGATATGACAGAGGGTTTCTTCTCGAAGGATGCATGTTCTCGGTACGTCTACATCTTCCCATAGTATCCACACTTCCGATAGGCCCTTGCACAGCTACTGCTGCAGTATCATGATGCACTCGTACTGCCAGGTGGCGCACTGACACGCAAACTTAGACACCTTCCCCCATCGTAACCCGGTGTAATCCCGTACTCACACTCTCGGGGATGATTTCAAATTGAAGCCATGTTTTCCGTCTCACGCCTGCTCTATTTCCATCCGTTGCTCGGTGACCTTGACCAATCATGAGTTGTCTGTACTGCGTCATGAGGAAATTGACTTTGATCTGGCTATATACAACTCACAATTCCGGACTCCACATAGCAAGGTTCATTCAATCTGAATGTTCTGGTATACTGCTGCGCGCAAGATTGCCTAGCCTTATCTTCAGGTGTATACTTGGGCTTTCAACAATTGATGCCTCACGCACATCGCCCGCCCCGCCCCCAAGTCTTTGTATCATTGGATCGACACCAATGTCTCTTTCGGGAGGTCTTTCTGCGTCTGAGATCCTCGACTTATACCAGACCAAGTAGGTGAATCAACCTCTGATGTCACTGTTGATTCTTACGTACCTGTCCTAGTTACGTCGGAGTCTCCGTCCAGTTTGCCGGACAAGGTAGGCGTGCTCCCTACAAAGAACACTTTGTGCATGGTCTGACATGTTGATACCTTACCTAGCGTTTCTGATATATGACTGGATCTTGACCATCAGCGAAGAGGTTGGACTGTTCTGCATACGCCGCCTCACAGGAGCCTCTGTTTTATATCTCTTCATCCGCTACATTGGGCTCCTGGCCTACGGCATACTGCCTTTTGCCACCTTCGGGTCCATTTCCGACGCTGTGAGTTCTCCTTGGACTCCCCTCCCTTCTGTGATATTTGTATCAATACCTCACAGCCGCATTTCAGAGGTAAGTCACCGTCGTCCTGCCAGTATAATCCATAAGAGTGTCCCTCAAACCGTCTCAGTTGTGCCCTGATCATCAAGACTCAAGCGTTCTTCGCGATTTTTGCATATATACCATGGGCGGGTACGTTCAAATCAGGCATGACATATCTGACACTGCTGCGCGGTTTGCTTATGGGTATCATACTGCAGTGTTCTCAGCCCTGCGCGTGCTGGCCCTCAGTCGCATGAATAAGCCCCTCGCAGGTTTTGTTCTCGTACTCTCCCTGGCATCTCCTATAGTGAACTTCGTGAGTAGCGCATTCAGACGCTGCACCGGCCTTTGAGGGACTGATGCGCAACGTCGACATCTACATAGATGAACTTCGGGTATGGACTGACTGGCGTGAACGTGCTGACTACCGGATGTCAAGGCGAAGATGCCACTCCACTCAGAGTGACCCTCATGTGCGTCCCAATTTCCCTCATTAACTAAACAAACTGAACAATTAACTTCATCAGCTGTACGGTATTTGCCGTGTCCCTGTTGCTATAGGTATTCACGGTTTGCGCAGTCACAATCATCTCCAGAACGACCTTCATTATAGCTGACCTCGTGGTCATTCTTGTGACGATCCGGTCCACTCGTCGCAAGGGATTGGTCGTTACCTCCCTTATCTACGGGCCAACGTCATTGGGAGAAGTCCTCTTCTACGACGGTAAGTACTACTTCTATTTGAATCACGACCGTCATGAACTGATGTCGTTCTCAGGTTCGATATATTTCATGTGAGATTTTCCCAATGGGGCCGATGAGAGCTTGTTGAACTCACGCCGAATAATATGTAGTGTAATCACCTGCTTGAACGCAGTCGATCTTGTTCTCACTCTGCTCTCCGTACGTATTCAAATTTGTCCGGGTCCAGACGGCTGGCGTGGCGGCATGACTCACCAGCAGTTGATCCTCAGGACATCACACCAAACTATCACACCGCTTACGTGTCAATCTTGTCTGATCCGTATGTCTTGCATCGAACGCTTGGGACCCCACAGTTCAGTGCTCACTCGCTGTGTGGCAGGTTGACCACGGTTCTGCTCTCGCACTTCCTCCTCGATCTACAAGCAGCCGACAGAGCATCCGTAGGGCTACGCTCGTCATGCCTTGACGGTGGGACGGGCATTACCGGAACAACTCTTAGGTTCGCGTCACTGGCGATTGGCTCTATGGGAGCCTCCCACGTCCCGACAAGTCGCGGCATGGCCACACGAATCGACTGTGACGTACAAGAAGACCTGGCTGGGCAAAGAACCGACGGCGTGACTTCCGGTGATTCGATATGACGGGCGTTGCAGATTGCGCTGATTTTCGAGCCGACGACATACTGTAATAGTGATACAGAGAGCATATCATTGATGCGCGTGTTGGGTCGGCAAACTCGCTGTCTGACCGACGCAAATCAGACACCGGAAGAGAATGTGTGAGTGGGAGCAGCATCGAAACCATTCAGATGGCGCCGCCGCACGGTGGTGCCGTGAACGCTCCCCGGGCGAATTCGAACCAAACTCTATCAATGCCTCATAAGGAATGCGCGAAGTCCCTCCACGCTCGCTCGCGTCTGCGACCGTGCGACTGACCACTGCTACAGCAGAATTGTACCTAAAGGTCTGATCGCTATCTGGCCTTGTACGTTATACACTGCACCTCTTTCTCTGATCTCCCGGTTGAGCTCTTGCTTGATGACTCTTCCCCTATCTTCCTGTCTCAGACCTTCTCCATCTAGGCTCTACAATCACTATTTTAACGACCTCACAAACAACGAGACCTACTGGCATAGGAGCTTCTCTCTCTCTCTCTCTCTCTCTCTCTCTCTCTCTCTCTCTCTGGTTTGTACCATCATCATTGCGACACGGCGCCGCGCACTGCGGGGGGTCAGCCCGCTTCAGGGGCGGTGGAGTTCTGACGAAAGGCGGAGGACCGCCGGGCGTACAATATAGATTCGACAGATCGCGCAAGACAGGGTGGAAATTCCTATAAAAGCGGCTGAGCAATCCGCTGCTATACGTATGGGGGTATGTAGCCCAATGTTCTAGCTTCGACAAGATACTTGACACACCTTTCATACATGAAGCGAGAAGAGCAATAGTCGACTGGGGCTGGCCAAACCGCCCAAAACATCCGTTCGCGATGGTGTCCCCTACCCTGTCCGGCTCAAAATACCAGGCGTTCGCGTCATAAGCTTGAGCTCAGGACGAACGTGAGAGTCGACATGTTTCCTCGTCATGTTTGGAAGGGTTTCGACAAACGAATGTGAAGGTCTTTCCACGCTATAGATTCCAAAGGAGACCTATATGTCTGGGGTGGGTGGAACCGTCGCTACTGTGGTCTAATGTCCTTGTCTGAACTCACTGCACGTCATGCCACCAGGTTCACTCAACCGAATAACGTTGGACCCAAAGAACGGCAGTTTCCCAGAGCCCGGACAAAAAGCGGATAGACCGATGCGACTCAATCTACCATCAGGTAGTCGGACCCCCTTGCTTTTGCCCGCATCGGAGGCTGAATGAACTTCACATCATAGTTGTGGCAGACTCCATACATCAGGTTTCCACACCGAGTTTGAGGTATGGACATTCACCTCTTGGGTCGGCCATTCCGTCTCAGCTCCGCACTGTTGGACAAGTCTGCTTCAGAGACAAATCCAGTGCAGGTCGAAAGCGGCTGGAGCTTTTCAAGCGTCCTCACTCAGTCGGGAGATGTGCTCGTGTACTGGCCTTTCCGCGGCAGAATGGAGTCAGAGATAGACAACAAGCAAGCGCATTTGGACGACATCGAGGACCCGGAATATGATCCCATCAAGTCGCGCGCGAACTTCAGTGGCCCAGTTCCGGTTATCTCTTGCTACTGGTGGGACCTGCACCGCGCAGACCCCGTTCGACTCTTCCGTCCCGACACACGCGCTGCCCGAGTTACGCAAGATAGGCCTCCCCTCAGAACAACCGGATGGGGAGACGAAACTTGTCAAGATCGCTGACTTGAACAGCTGTATCATCGCCCTGACGAACAAAGGCCATGTCCTGCGCTATGACCGGCTGAGTGGTGAAGACACATATCTGCAAGGTCAGTGGGAATATGTGAGGTGTAGTCTATCTGTTGATGATGCAAATCGCCGATTTCTCGGTACGGCAGCTTCCCTATTTCAGCGATATCGAACTGTTAAGGGAGAATGCTATATACAACACTCCAGACGAGGGAGATGCCCTTCAAGTCAACCCTCCCGAAACGATGCACATCACCCACGTATGCGATCAGGTGGTCTTTACACAACATACTTGACCGCTTTCTCCCAGATATCTGCTTCTGACCAAACCTCCTCTACTCTACCGGTACACGCTCTGTCGTGCTCAAGGGTAACAACACCGCCGTGTCCGCCGTGACGTACATTCCAACGATCATGCCCGAGCTGCAGAATTGTGCCGTCATCTCCGTCGTTCTCGGCGACTACCACTACGGCGCGCTCACCGGCACGGGCGAGCTGTTTACCTAGGGCGCGTTCTCCGAGGGCGCGCTTGGCCTCGGCGACCCGGAACGCATCCACGACGGTCAGCCAGGCGGGAATGCGTTCGGGGGCGACTTGCCGCACGTGCGCGTGCCGACTCCAGTCCGCTTCGACTACGGCGGGCACCGCGCGCGCGACAAGTACTGCCTCGCCGCCGCGGCGCTCGGCTGGCACACTGGCGCGCTCGTCATCGACCTCGATGTACATCCCCGCATGCCTCGCTTGCTTTCTGCACGTACTGACACACTCGTGCGTCGTTCCTCCCTTTCATGCATCTCTGGACTGGGCGTCGGTCTGCAGCCCGATGAGGATGGCGACGACGCGGCGGACGGAGACTTGGAAATCTCCAACGCGTTCCCCATCCAAGGTCCCGAGCCTGCTAAATCTGCATCCCTATTTCGCCGGTCATGCCCTGTATCTGGGCGCTTGGAGAGAAGGTCTTGAATACAGGGTTGGCTTCGCTGGGCGTGGCACTTGCCGCAGACGCGGAGGCGGGGCTTGGGCGTCCACGCTCGATTCGGAGAATGACAAGGGAGGACTCAGAAGAGAAAGTGAAGACTCATCTCAAGAATGTACAGTACAGATGTCAAACATGTCTTCGGTATAGCAGATCAGGGATTCGGTTCGGGTTTGCTGATCAGTGTGCAACCGCCCTGCCAGGATACGAAGATTGTACAGGAATGGCCTGGCTTTGGTTCAAGTAATTTGGTCAGTATGCAACAGCCCTGCCAGTGTTGTACCAGTGTATGTTAAGTGCGTTGGAACGGCGTGAAAATGACTCACCTCAGGTTCACTCGAGCCTTGCCCTCACTGTGTTTGTTGACTCCACGGGGCAATTTCCTACACGGGAGGCATAAGCGCCTTCAGCTGCCGTCCATCTCTGGCTTGTCCCAAGCTTGTCCCTTGCCCACCTCCGTGAACCCTGCGCTAGTGCGGCGAGATTACTCTAGCACTGTCAAAATACCTCTTGTGCTCTATTAATCTCGCAGAATCTTGCTGCGATAGTGCATCAGATCGATGCGATGCATACTGCATGCTACAGTACTATGTATGACTTGGCTTGCTGGGGTGATAATGCCGTCGGCTCTTGCGATCCCGCAATGCTTGTTCTTGCGCATTGATGTATATCGAAGGTACCCTGACACTTCAAACGCCACTTCAATCTGTTGGTCTGTGCATTTCCTTGTTTGCCTCACTCCCAGAGTCCGGCCCATGACTTAGCGTGTTGCGCCGCGTGTCTACGTCTCGTGAGTCTGAAGGTACGTCTGAAGGGATCTCAACGACTCACTCCGCCCCGAACGGCGATTCATTGCACCGCAGAGGATGCGATGTATCTTCTGAACGCATTGCCAGCGGGTACGCGTACGGCTAGCCATTCGAACAGCATTCGCTCCGGCGTTTCAAGCACCAGCCGCTTGACATTGATATCGCCGAGATCCGCAACGTATGCTGAGTTCTCCGCCTCAGGACTCAACTATGAGTACTGCGGGCTGTGACTCAAGTAGCATCCAGCCCCTCGGGGCCTCCTCTCATGTCCCGTTTGGGATGAGTCGTGGCGTTCGGACTGCCTGCGTGCTGCGATGCGTACCCGGCACTTTCTACCATGATAGTCGACCCATGGCAGAATTCTTCTCCAACCCTTCGTCGTCTCAAGGTGCACAGAGACGTCCCAGCAGCCGGCCTTTAGTGCGGCCGGTATCGTCGATCTGTATACGGGCACGTAAGTACTCATACGCACAGACAATCGTACGATCACTTGTCCCAGTTACTCTTTACAGCCACGCCTCGAATTATGCATCTCTCGCATGTCCTATCATCCTGATCTACGTGAAGACATACCAATGCGGCTGTAGTGCTGTGAGTATATGACTCTGTGGTCACATTCGACCGAGAATTCGCTCTCTTTTGGAATCGTCGCTTCACAGGGGCTTCCGCTCTGTTCTTTCTGATTCGCTATGGCAGAGTCATTCAGAAGCGCACATTCGTCGCGAAGTATATTTAAGCATGCATGAGGGACGAGTACGACGAACAGTGAGGCAGGCGCACTTCTGAGGCGATCGTGTGGATGCATCCCGCGCTATGACCGTCAGCCAAACCCCCTTGGCTTGGCGAATCGCCATCTTTCGTTCAGACATTTGGTCCCCTCTGGCCTGGAGCCATGGAGTCTGTAGAGATACAATATCATGTGTATATTTTTACTCGTGGTAGGGGTGTATTTGTCTCGCTAGCCGTTTACTGGTCTCAATGATAGCTTTGGGACAAATAGTGCCGGGATTGCTGGAGCCTGGTGCGCCCTTTCCCCCGCTGTCTTTCAATCGCTTTCTGAACATTCTGGACAGTATTCCTGTTGACAGCTTTCTCACTATTGCGAACAGATTGGCATGTCACATGCAAGTCAACCGGGAACCGTAGGACTACACGACGGGTCTCACGGAGCTGGGCGAGAATGCCGAAGAGCTCTCAAGCTGTGCGCCCCGCTCACTGGAACACTATTGTGCACAAACATGAGTTTGGCGACGAATTGGGCACTTGGAGGTACGTACCACGGAGGCTGTAGCCGGGGCCGTCGTCGCTGTCGTTGAAGTTGGCCTGGCAGCGGACCTGGCCGCCAGACGGGCAGACGAAGCTCACGCTGTTGGTGTTCTTGCCCTTAGCAATGTTGTAGGTGTCGTTCGGGTCCTGGATGCGCGACACGATGACGGTTAGCGGCGCAATCCCTGCGATGACAAAACCAGTGACCCACGTCGACCTCAACGGATCCGATCTTGTTCGGGTTGCCGGGAAGGCATCCGGTCGCGTCGGTCACCTGACAAGTGCTGTTATGACGCGGCTATTCAGACATCTGCATGGATGGAGAGAACGAGAGAGTGACTGACTAGCGGCTTCCGGCGTTGCAGCCGACGACGATGTACCAGACGTAGTGGCCAGTGCCAAGGGGTCCCGACGAGCCGCACCCGGACTGGGTGGAGAGGACGGCTTCGCCAGTCGGGCCACCGTGCAGGTCGGCGACGGGGATGGCGGCCGGGGTGGCTGCGACGAGGCCGGCGGAGGCGACGAAGGCGAGGAGGGTAGAGAAACGCATCTTGAGCTGAGGTGAGTAGACGAGTGGTAGAGCTTGAAGAGTGTTCGAGTTCTGACCATGTCGCTCTGAACTCGTTCATCCTTTATACTTTTTCAAGGCGCTTTCTCTGCACCGAATGGGTATACATCAAAGTAGCTGGATGAGCATGACAGGCAGGGCGTTTGGCAAGACTGGTTTTCCGGCGAAGGCAGTGCGATATGCGCCGTACGGAAGATGCAACCTAGGTGCATCAACCAAGTTGCCGTCTGCCATTGTGCGTGTTGACTCCCCCCAGTCTTTATCGCACACTCCCAATCGTATGCACGGAGCACTTCACAGTACAGGAGACCACCCACCGTTGGAGCTCATTGAGAGCAGCTGGTGTCCGGGTTGACTTCTCCGTTCGGTCGACTCTGTCTCCCGTGTCCCCAACGGCTGCGCTGTGACATCCTTGGTGTACAACGGTACGGACGGCAAACTCCCCTTCTGTCCGGATCAACGTACACTTGCTTCTCGGTCGTCTATCAGAGTCCGACAAGGACTCGGACCTGGGAATCCGTAACGCCTCGGCGCGAATGTATAGCGCCGTGTCCGAAGGATTGTCACTCCCTCGAGACATCGTTCGGCTCTAGTAGACACAGCAGTGTTTCTATCTGGCAGCTATGATCATTGCCTTACATCGTACACAACGTTCACCATAGCATCCGCTGAAGACACCTGCAAGCGGTTCAGCCTCTGAATCAGGCAGCGTCGTGAGACGCTGTAAAAGACTCTGCGAGCATTATATTGCATTCAGTCCTCGGGCCCCGTGCGTTCCTGGCGCCTCCACGAAAGACGCCCCCAATTCCGAATGCTACTCACCGCACGCCTGCGGCGCTCATCAAAAAGGAGTCCCGACTGCCTCGAGCACGCGGGTTCGCTGACTGTGATGGGCTCTATGGGGATATGCGAAACCCGGTGAGTGGGGGTGCTGATCATCTTACTTCACTTTGGCTGTCGGCCATTCTTCACCGCCACTGTGAGCTTGTCAAGCCCCGGTCACATCAATATATTCAGGAAGGCGCCTGGACGGGTGGTGGGCGGTATGTGGACGGTCGTTCCGCAGGTCGGACGGGAGTCTGTCAGAGGTCCGGAGTGGAGGCTGACTCGGGCACGAGACCTCTCCTTCATATTGGGGGCTGGGTCAGGTGCGCGAACGCTCTACGGGCAAATTCTATACAGTCTTGGGCCTGGACTTCACGATCGCGGTGCATATTCAAGATATGGAGTTACCTTAGTACAGCCCAAATATAAGAGCAGCGGGAGATCAGCGCAACGTCAATATATGGTGTATTCCGAGATATCGTTCCAATGTCTCAAAAGCCGTACAATAGTTGGCCTGTCACGACGCTTCCGAGGAAGCCCATACATGAATATCGCCCGCCGCTCAGAACACTGAGGTACCAGCATATCAGCATGGTATTCGAGCCATGAGAAGGCGAGAGACACATACCGCGGAGGCTGTAGCCCGGGCCGTCGTTGTTGTCGTTGAAGTTCGCCTGGCAGCGCACCTTGCCCTCAGGCTGGCACGTGAAGGGGAGCGTGTTCGTGTTGTCCTTCTTCGCGATCTGCGTCGTGTCTTCCACGTCCTGCGTCGCGCACAGATTAGTATCACGTTCAGGGCGCCGCGGCGGCCCACAGCGGGGGAGGGGGGGATGGGTGCGGGAGTACTACGCACATCGACCTCGACCGAGCCGATCTTGCTCGTGTCGCCCGGGAGGCAGCCGGTCCTGTCCGTCACCTGGCAAGTCCTGTGTTGCAGAACATACGTATCGTTAGTGCGGTAGGACAGAGCGGAGGCGCGGGAGGGTGGCGCACTTCTGCGTGCCGGCCTGGCAGTCGGCGGTGATCCACCAGATGAAGTGGCCGTCGCCGAGCGGGCCTGTCGAGCCACACCCGGAGCGGGCGGCGAGGCCGGTGGCACCGTCGCCGGAGCGAGCGACGAAGGTGTTGCCCGCTTCCGCAGAGGGCGAGGCGGCGGCGAGGCCGAGGGATGCGGAGAGAGCGAGGACAGTAGAGAAGCGCATCGTGGTCGGGCGTGTGGAGGAGTTGCACGAAGTATCTGGCCGGCTGTTGAGGCTGGTCGGTGAAATGTCTGGATGATTGAGGAGATGTGAAATACTATCGAGGGTGCCTGTGGGGCTTCTTCAGAACGACATAGTCCGCTGTATCACAGTATTTGGTGTGCACCGCACACTCGCTCGATGCACGCAGAGTTGGTGCGCTTCCGATCTTGGTCGGCCGTACATCGTCATCTGGAATGCCCTACATGCTAGCATGGGTTTCAGCAGACGAAGGCCGTGGACGACCCCACAGCGAGAACCGCACATTACAGTGTAGGTGTTCGTTCCGTATCAGCATCCTCGAAAGGGAACGTAAGGGCGGCTGCAGTACACGAGTTGTTTCGCACGCAAGGCGGCGCGACACCATGTCCAGACCACCCCACCACCCGCCGCCTGCGTTCCTCGCCCCGCGTCGGGGATACTACGATCGAATCTGGTGCGCGGTCCTGGCCGCACGCGCCGAGTGATAGATTCGTTGGAGTGCGTTCCAACTTCTGGTCGTCACGCGCGAATCTTGGCCTCGATGGAGTGGTGATGCATGCACGGGCACCGCATCAGATAATGTTTGGCGGTTGTGGGTCCTTACCGACGCAGCGAACTGCGCAGCGCTGGAGCGCTGCAGAAAGGGCCCTAGTGGCGCAGGGTTGACTGTGCGCTATCGCTGCAATGCAGCGAGTCCAGGTCGAGACAGAATTGCCCTCGATCGGTGATGCAAACCCTCTCTTAGACGGCTTTACCCAGGCGGCAGAGAACATTGCATGACAGAACCGTGCTGTGGAGGCAGATGGTCGACTTCCTCGAGTGTACGGCTCGGGCAGCTGTTATCGATCCGTGTGGGACCGCATCGGTTGCGGCCTCGGAATCGAGCCATACAGGTGATTCTCTTTTGCAGGAAATCAGGCAAGCTTGGGGTAGGCCAGACCATCATCACCTTCGCGAGCGCCCTGGAATCCTACATACCCCTCCTGGACCGGGGACCTGGTCTTGAATCATGTCGAAGGGCACATTGGTGCTGTGCATTCGACTCCAGGCATCTTCGCTATCCGCGCTGTACTGCGTGCGTGTTGTTCACAGGAACCCAGAGCCACAGCGATACGGACGTACCAGAGTGGAACCGACACTGCTCCCGGCGCTGTGCCGCGCTGTGATCTGGATAGACGAAGCGGCTGTCCCCGCGGACGGGGCTGTGCAGAGACGTGACGATCGCACAGTTACGCTTGCGAGCCTGCTGGGCTCCTGGGGACTCGAGACTCATATCAGTCTGGTAGGGTCAATCACAAAACATCGCTCCAGCACGATAGCGGAGACTCGCAACGACACGAAGATCCTATCGGAACAGCGTGCGCGTCTCCGATGGGTTCTGGCGCCATGCAGCTGTCTTGTGGTGGACACGTATACCCGGAAGGAAAGCGGGGACCGCTGCGATGGAGAATGTCAGCCGGCGCAACATCGAGCCCTCCGGCGCACCCGGTGTGCCCGCGCGCTTTCTTTGATGCGAGTTGCCTCTTGTAGCTCGTTGAGATTCAGGAATGGCGTCCACAGTAGTGAGCGTACGATTTACGCTGGCCACTCGGATTGTCTACATTGACACTCAACGTTTTGCTTCATTTGCATCAACCCATCATACAGGGGAGCTGAATGCTGATCGCCTGCAGAGGAGCTCTGGGAAGCAGCACCGGCGACCGCGTAATGTCTGCGGAGTATGAGATGATGTCGGGGGGCGATGAAATATAAGCGCACATTGTGGAGATCAAGCTACAAGTGCAAGTGCACGATAGGCTCGACGGTCATCACGCGCACTACCACAGCCCTGCAAAAGCACCTCGCCAATACCCTCCAGCACGTCTATACATCACGGTATACTCTCCCATGTCGTGCAAGTGTGAGTACATGCACCAGCCATGGCATTGGATGTCGATTTGATGGGTTGGCAGGTTCTATTCTTCTGCGTATCCGACAGCCTGTACGGCAACGCCGTCTCAACGGCATGCTTTCCCTCACCGTGACTCAAGCTTGCTAATGGTTCCGTGCGCGTCGGTGACGGACTTGCTGACAGTAATCCTGCACCTGCTTCCATCAGCATACGCGTCAGTCACCGTCTCCGACGACACGTACCCCAGCTCAAAACAAAAGTTGAGAACATCTCAAACGACGTATAGTTTTCTCATGAGCGCGATATCCGAGCCGCAAAATACCAGCCACCACGTCTCAGGTTGCAACCTGACAAGTTGGGTTATAAGGCCGGCTGACCAGTTGGGTTGGGAGACCACCGAGCGAGAGACGGTGGTTGCAGTGAGTTGAAGCTGCGTTCTGACGCCGCTCAGGTTTGCCCCACGTGGCGGCTTAGCCGCCCGAACCGCTCACGGGCGCCTCTCGGCCGACAGTCTTGAGCACAAACTTGAGGCGTCATCCCAATCTGTCCCAATTCTGCTGTGGTCCTCAGCAATTCGCTCTATATCATGTCCCAATTAGCATTAGCGGCTCTGATTATGTACATGCTCAGCAAGACGTCCAGAGGTACCTGTGTATAACAGTGGCGGTCCAGAAGGTGCGTTCCTATACCCAGGAATCGGATTGGGCCTAAGCCAGAGGCAGCATCGGATACATGAAGCTCGTTCTGTCTGTTGTGCAGTATGACCTCACTCCGGTAGAATGTTGTCTCCAACATCATTCTGGATACCGGGGTGCTGACAGTAACAACGTGTTGTTGCAATATCCAGCCCGTCCTCAGGCTTCGCAAAGAACAACTATGGCCTTCTTAGAAACAATACATATAGTGTACTGGAAATCACTTCCGGAACCGTATGGAGATGTCACATGGGCAAACGGCTGCTGGGCTATCATGCACCTTACGGGCACTGTGAGTCGATCAGAACACATCACTATGGTGGGGATTCCCTCACCCTCCGAATTTTCGAGGCAGGTACGTCTTTCCATTTGCTCTTCCACAGCCAGTTTATGAATGCCTTGAAGACTCATGACTCCCATATTCACTGTCATTTGGACGATCGCGAGTACATTCACATATCATAACCGAGCTGAACCAGACACTACAAGCGACACGAGTCGAGAACTACTTAGGTGAGATTGACGAAGAGCTCTCAAGCTGTGCGTCCCGCTCACTGGAAGACTATTGTGCCATACCATGAGCATGTCAAACAATCAAGCAGGTGCAGGTACGTACCGCGCAGGCTGTAGCCGGGACCGTCGTCGTTGTCGTTGAAGTTCGCCTGGCAGCGGACCTGGCCGCCGGCGGGGCAGACAAAGCTCACGCTGTTCGTGTCGCTGCCCTTGGCGATGTTGTACGTGTCGTTCGGGTCCTGCGGTGCGCGAACACGAAGCCGGTCAGCCACGCAACCTGAGCGACCTGGGGCTGCCCGAAACTTACGTCGACTTCCACAGACCCGATCTTGTCCGGGTTACCGGGCAGGCATCCGGTCGCGTCGGTCACCTGGCAAGTGCTGCCGGTACATGGTCAGCCAGGCGGTGGTTGTGGATGGAGAGACGCGAGAACGACTGACTAGCGGCTTCCGGCGTTGCAGCCGACGACGATGTACCAGACGTAGTGGCCAGTGCCAAGGGGTCCCGACGAGCCGCACCCGGACTGGGTGGAGAGGACGGCTTCGCCAGTCGGGCCACCGTGCAGGTCGGCGACGGGGATGGCGGCCGGGGTGGCTGCGACGAGGCCGGCGGAGGCGACGAAGGCGAGGAGGGTGGAGAAACGCATCTTGAGCTGAGGTGAGTAGGCGGGTGGTAGAGCTTGAAGAGTGTTCGAGTTCTGACCATGTCGCTCTGAACTCGTTCATCTTTTATACTCTTTTCAGGCGCTTCATCTTGACTCCTAAGAGGGACGGCGTCGACATTGTTGGTCCAGCATGCCGAACACGGCGTTCGGCCACACTGGCTCTCCATCAGGTCCTGTTCAGTCCCCGGGGAAGGCAGTGAGATGAGCGTGACAATCGACTTAGGTGAGCCAAAATGTCCTTTATTGACACGCGTACTGGTTCTTTTTACTTCTCGCACGTTTCTCAACGAACGCGTTGCGCTACGAGGTCATATGGGCGACCAACTGTCGCAGTGCATAGCAAGTAGGCCATGTTCGCGTCTGCTTGACCGTTCAGTCAATCGTGTCTCCCATTTGGTTTCGATGAACCGATCGTAGAAGCGATCCATAGCCGCATGTGCCGGCGAGGAAGTGCAGACGCTTCTCCGTCGTCAATCAGAGTCCGACGACACACCGGACCCGGGTTCCAATAGCGCCCAACGTGAATACGCATGCTCTCGGTATTGTAGCATTTCTACATGTCTATAGCTGCTAATATCTGGTTCACTAATGGCCAGCGCAGGCGAGGGCAAGCGGCCCACTAGCGAACCAAGTCGCGAGACTACACGCAGAAAAGTTCATTTAGGCCTCGGGCCCCGTGGGCTGCCAGCGCTCTGAAAGCACCCGTGCCGCGAATGACTCGCCGAGGGCCGCGCGTGCGCGCCACACAATCAAGGAGCAGATTGGCGGTCTCTCGTGCATGTGTGCCGGTCGCGTTGAGAGGCTCCGAGTCGTTGGGCGCGGGCGTGTGACGTGCCGATCCTCTTGCCCTCTTCGGGAGTCGGCCCTATTCCACCGCCACCGCGGGCGTGCGGAAGGGCCGGTCAGCGGATTGTATCCGGGCAGGCGCCTGGGCGGCGTGTACGGCGGCGGCGGGGCGTTGTGGGCGGTACGGGGACGATCGTTCCGCGGGTCGGAGTTGGGGTCGACTCGGGCGCGATGCGTCTGAATGGGACGGGGTTGATGGTCGGGTCAGGAGGTCGAAGGCCTTACATCATGGAGTGGTGGCCCCAAGTTTAGACGGAATAGGTGTATCGTACGCGGGGTGTATGCTCGACTTACTCTTGTATTTACCAGAATTTTCGAGGGCAGCGTCAATGGGCAGATATCAAGGTAACGTTGACACAATGTGTATTCAAGATAATGTCCCAGAGTCTCAAGAGTCGTACAATACCGGCCGGATTAGTGTACTCTAGGGGATGCCCGCGAGTAGAGATGATTCATCGCTCAGAACACTCAAGTAGCCGCATATCAGCATGGTATTCGAGCCACGAGAAGGCGAGAGACACTCACCACGGAGGCTGTAGCCCGGGCCGTCGTTGTTGTCGTTGAAGTTCGCCTGGCAGCGGACCTTGCCCTCGGGCGGGCACGTGAACGAGAGCGTGTTCGTGTTGTCCTTCTTCGCGATCTGCACGGTGTCGTCCGGGTTCTGCGCACGGGATCAAGGGTAGAATCAGCATCGGTACCCCACAGGGAATTATGGGGGGAATGACGCACGTCGACCTCGACCGAGCCGATCTTGCTCGTGTCGCCCGGGAGGCAGCCGGTCCTGTCCGTCACCTGGCAAGTCCTATGTTGCAGAACATACGTATCGTTAGTGCGGTAGGACAGAGCGGACGCGCGGGAGGGTGGCGCACTTCTGCGTGCCGGCCTGGCAGTCGGCGGTGATCCACCAGATGAAGTGGCCGTCGCCGAGCGGGCCTGTCGAGCCACACCCGGAGCGGGCGGCGAGGCCGGTGGCACCGTCGCCGGAGCGAGCGACGAAGGTGTTGCCCGCTTCCGCAGAGGGCGAGGCGGCGGCGAGGCCGAGGGAAGCAGCGAGAGCGATGATGGTGGAGAAGTGCATCTTGAAGGGGGGGCTGGTGGGATTGGTGCAGAGACTGTTGGGTGGGCGGGTTGCTGGAGTGCGGAGCAGGCTTGAGACTGGCGAATGAAGGGACAGCGAGGGCAGTCTTATATACGCTTGAGGACATAGAAATTCCTGCGTACACCTCCTGCGCACAGTGCAGGTGAAGACGGTGCAAGTGACATGCTGCCTCCACCGTAGCCTGTGGACTTGACACCGGCCACACAGCGGACGAGCTTGACCCAGCAATGCGCGAGCAATCCGTTTCAGGGTACAGATGTCACAGAGATGCTCCACACCAACCACAGCTCGTCCGGGAGTGGCAGCGCCGTGGCTGGCGAGCAGCCATGGCGAGGCGCTCGCTGCGCTCACAGCGGCGGTACCCAACCTGGGTGTCCCGCCCGAGGACGGTCGGGCCATCACCGACGTGCGTGACACAAAGAGTAGGAGCGTAGGGACGGATGGCTATGAAGGACACTCGATCATTGCATATCCCAGGCGAGAGCGACGACATCTGGCCTCGGACCTGTGCGCCAATCTCAGTCTGGGTGGAGCTCGAGCACAGGGCGTGATACACCTGTATCTCGTTCGTCCGGCGTCCGCGACGACCCTTACTGCAGCTTCTAGCTCGTAGAAGACTGGCTCGAGAGGCGTCTCAGATACAGGTCGGGTGCTGTGTCGAAGTGCACATACCGGTACACACCTGTACGTTCTCGCGCCGGCAGAGGGGAGCGTATGCAGGCGTCAGCAGTTCCATCGGACGCTCGCGCACCTTAACAGCCCCGAAGCAGTCATGTGCAGAACCCTGTGCCACCCTATAATCCGGCGGATCGCTCGAAACAGTCGATATTCGCCCTCGCAATGAGGTGGGGCAGCAGGGCCCGCAATCAGCGCAGTGCGTCGTCTGCTCTGCAAAGCTCTGCGCGCATGAGGGGTGAAACATACCAACGCTGAGAGGGGGGGAGACGAAGGCGAGCGCACGCACGTTGGAGGGGTGAGGGTGGGCCGATGACTGACTTTGCTTTGATTGCGCCGGCGGTGGCTGTGGTATTACCACAGGTGACGGTGGAGAGACAGGGGGGTGTTGGGACGCGCAGCTTATGCATCGCTTACGAGGGCATCTGGACCATGAGTAAAGTGAGACCTACTGGCATTCACCAGGGTGCGAGGGGAGTCCAGTTTGGCTGTAGATTACTTGAGGAAAGGCGGGAAAAGCACAGATATCGGGGGCCTACCGCTCTAAAACCGCAGCGTAACGCAAATCGCCTTTGCTCAACCAGGCTTATGCAAAGGGCCATTTGTTACTGCTTGCTATAGTGCAATGTCCATGCATTCATTTCCCCGATTCAAGAGGTTATCTCCACAAACCCAATCTGTTCCAGCATCCATCCCTTACCGTCTCACCACCCTCCTCTATCCCACATGCGGTTCCTTTACCACGCTTACGACCACCCGTTCTTCTCAAGCTTGCAGCTCCACATAGTTCGCTACATGCCCTCAGTCAGCCAAAGCATGCACAACGTGGACGGTGGACGCGACGTACCGGGGAAGAGCCCGACGTTCCCGTGCTGGTCCGTGCCTTGCCACCAGTCCTCGGACGCAGCCTCGATGTGCGTGATCCGGTCGCCCTCCTTGAACGAGAGCTCGTTGTCTTCCGCCGCGTCGTAGCTGCGCGCGTACCATGAGCCTCGCGTATGCGCCGACACCCGAAGAAAAGGATACGTACTCGTATAGGGCGACCGCCCACGAGCCGAGGTCTTCCCCCGCGGCGGACGGCTCTGCTGCCGCGGGCGCAGGGGGGGCCGGGGGCTATGGCAAGACCCAGGTCAGCCTTCATCGTGGTGAGCGCACACAGGCGAGACGTACCGCCGGCGGCGGCGGTGGCGGAGATGGCGGAGGGGGCGTGGCGGGCGCCGCAGTCTCCTGCTCGATGATCTCGACGTAGTTGGCTGTCGGGCGAACATGCATCAGTGATCCACTGGCACGTAGACTCGCAGACACGGTGAGAAGGACGTACCCGGGAAGAGGCCCTGCTTCCCGCCGGGGCCGACGCCGGACCACCAGCCCTCGTCAAGCTGCTCGATCTGCTCGATAAGCTCGCCCTCGACGAGGTCGATCTCGTTGTCCTCCTGCGCCTGTGGATTGTCCAGTTATCTTGAGCACGCTGCACGCCCTGCCGCACACCTGTGACTACGTACCTCGTATGCGTACTGCACGATCGCGCAGATGCCCTGTCCTTTTGCGTGACTCGTGGGTGCAGCATGTGCCGGCTCGGGCTCGGGCTCAGGCGCTGCAGCAGCCACGACAGGCGCCGGGGGTGGCGGCGGAGGCGGAGGTGGCGGCTACACATCTGTGGTTAGTGGAGCGTTCGGAGGAAGACTGGGAGATGTTTGCGCACCGGCGGCGGTGGCGGAGCCGCTTCTTCAGGTTCTGGCTCGGGTTCTGGCTGTGCGACGGGTGGCGGCGGCGGAGGAGGTGGTGGAGGCGGAGGAGCGGCAGCCTCGACAACGGGTGCGGCTGTAGGGACTGGGCGAGCTGCGGTCGGGAGCGCGGGCGGGGCGGGAGGAGGTGGGGGCTAGGAGAAATTCTATTCAGCAAATAGTCCATCTTCAGATGCAAGTGTATGGCTTACCGGAGCGTACTCCTCTTCCTCTGGCTCTGCCGAGGGCGGCGTCGGGGCAGCAGGCGCGCGAGGGGGCGGAGGAACGCTGCGGAACGACGGGGCAGGCGGAGCAGCAGGCTGCGATGCGAATGCGCTCTGTGCGCGAGCCTCTTCCTCCTCTGCTTGCTTCTTCGCGAGCGCCTGCCGCTCGCTCCATGTGAGCTTCTTCGCACCTGTAGGACAAAACGTCAACCGGGCTCGGGTCGACAGAGACCAGGGCGGCACGTACCACCAACGTGGTGGATCTTGGGCGGGGCCGCCTCCGCTTGCGCCTCGGCCTCCCGCGCTGCGAAGGGATTGACGAGTTTCTTGGGCTGCAGCTTGATGGGTGTGTACGCAGTCCCGACGGGCCCGATCCTGTCATCTTCGTTGGGCTTCGTGGGAACTGTGGACGACGCGACCGGTGCGGGCTCTTGAGGAACGAAGCGGGCGGCGGGCTACATGGGAGCGTTCAGTCACTGTGCGCGATTGCGCACAGACGGTGGGGAACTCACGGCGGGAGCGGGCTTCGGTACGTTGGAAGCAACAGGCGGGCGAGTGGCAGCGGGTGGCGGGGGAGGGGGCGCGAAGCTGTCCTGCTCGTCCGACCATGCATCCACAGGAGCCCTGTTCGCAACTGGAGCCTTGCCTGTGCCGGGCGCGGGAGACGGGGCAAGCGGTACCGGGCGAGGAGCAGTCGGGATGGACGGCTTTGCAGCAGCAGGGGCAGGGGGTGGCGCAGCAGGCGAAGAACCCTGGCCCCGGCGGAGGGCAGCCATGTCAACCTTTCCGACTGGAGTGTAACTAGTCCCGACGGGGGCGATGGGCTCGAACTTGCGAGGCGCCTCCTTCTGGGCGGAGTAGTGTACGCCGGAGGCGGCTTCCACGCGGCGCATGATGACGTCGGGGGAGACGTCGGCCTTGGGGTGTATGAGTGTCGCATTCAGGGGAGAAGTATTGGACGGGAACAGACCTCGTTCCTTGCGCTGATCACGACATGCGTACCACGCAGGAAGTTGGCAACCGTGCCAGAGTGGGTGTGGAAGAGACCTTTTCTCGCGACGGGAACGCCGTCGCCACACCAGTTGATCTGCACAAACTTGGGGAGCCCGCTCTGGTTACGGATGGGTGAGCACACGGATAGATAGCAAGAAAGGAGGAGGACGGACGTTGGGGTCGATGACGCGCGCAAACGCGTACTGGATCCTGCGCTACAGTCAGTCGCGCCTCTCGAGCACGCGCAGAATACAACGCACCTCCCGTCGGAGAACTCGTCCTGGAGCTCTTCGAGGCCTCCGTCGCCAGTCGCCTGCACTTTGAGGTCGTTCGTGCCCTTGTCGTAGGTGAAGATGGCCCAGTCGATGCCGCGCGCGTTGAGGACATTCTGGTAGGCCTCGGTGAGGTCCCTGCTGGCGAGGTTGACCTGCAGAGACATCGCGGCCTATGATGAGCGTACGGCTGGTCGTCGATGTGGATGAGGAGGAGAGCGAGGAGAGGCGCGGCTGCGGGTCGGGCACTCGGACTTGGACTCGGGAGAGGCGATGATGTCGTGCGGGCGCTTCGCTCGTTGGCCATGATCTCCTCCGTCCTTGAGCCACAGCGTTCTCCTCGCCGGAATCCATGTTCCTACTCGCTCTCTCTTCCTCTCCCCACTGTATCCCATAGAACATTGTAATGTCCAAAGTAACTGATTCTAAACCTCGGGGTGCGTAACGCGCATGCGAGAAACATGCTCACCCTGACGCCTTCGGTCCGAACCTGCAGACATCAGCCCCGCTCTCGATTTCTTTGCCGGAACGGTCGCTGGTAAAGCTTACGCGCACATGTATCGCGTCAGGACCGTGCTAAAATGAAAAAGATCAGGCATGGCCGCGTTAACGGTCGGATACCCTTTTGACACCGGTGAGTACCATTATCCGCGCGGCTCGACCCCTTCCTCATCTCGCAGCCCAGTGAAGGTGCGGTTCCAAAACCCCCAGATAGCGTCCAAGTACCGTTCCACTCTCCATGCCTTCTTGACCATTGTCCGCGAAGAGCGAATACGTGGGCTCTATCGCGGTATCGCCGCGCCAATGGTGCGTCCATTCCTCGAGACGGAAGCACCGCACTCACGCCATTCGCTCTTCACAGGCTGGTGCTCCCCGTTGAATGGGCTTGTATTCTCGACATACCGATCTTTACTACGCGCGCAGCTCGACGATGAGAATGCTACCCCCACTCTTAATCAGATCAACCTCGCAGGTGCCGGGAGCGGCGTAATAGCTGCGTACGCCCCCTCCGCCTTCCCTCCTTTAATATCTGTCACTCACCTCAGGTTGTCCCCACGCAGTTTGATCACGACCCCCGCGGAGCTCATCAAGATCCACCAGCAGTCGCTCGTGCGCTCTGCGCCCTCTGCGCCGCTGATGCGCGACCGCGACGTGGCGCTGCACATCTGGCGGCACCACGGCCTGCGCGGCTTCTACCGCGGCATCACCGCGACCGCGCTCCGCGACGTCGGTTACGGCGCGTACTTTGCCGCGTACGAGGGCACGCTCCGTTACTGGCCCCGCACGCCGTCTGACGCCGCGGACGACGCGGGCGCGGTCGAGTCGACGCTCGCGAGCCACTCGCTGGCGGCGCTCTTGACCGCGGGCGGTATGGCGGGCATCGCGGGGTGGGTGGTCACGTTCCCGTTCGACGTTGTGAAGACGCGGATGCAGAGCACCGCGGCGAAAGCGCCGAACAACCCGTACCGCACGACGTGGTCCACCATCGTCGCGTCGTATCGCGCGGAGGGACTGGGGGTGTTCTTCCGCGGGCTTGCGCCCACACTCGTACGGTAAGTGCAAGGGTAGCTTTCTGAGGCGTGCTAGAGGGTACTGAGAAGGCATCATTCACAGGGCTGCGCCAGTCAACATGGTGACGTTTACGACGTTTGAGGCGGTCGTGCACTTGTGTTCGTAGTTTGACAGTGCACAGTACGTCCATATGACATTAATCTTTGGTCATACCCCCTATGCTGCAGACATCACGCAGTCGCCCTTGATGTCATCCACAGTTTCAGTTTCTCTCAGCTTTGCGAATCCTCAACAATCATCCCGCTTTGGAGCGAGCACACCTACTCCAAGCTGCATGTCCCATCACGAGCGTGTATCTGTCATCTACACCGGGCTCCACTCGTGCAGATGAAGGAACAGTCTAAGCAGACAAGATGAACAGAGTGGTCAGCGTACTTCGTGCGCCTGGTTGACTGCCAAGTACGTCTGGTTGGATCCCGAGCTTCTGGCCGCTCCGATATACAAACGCACCACAAACACCGGCTCGCATAACCGAGAAGTCGCACGGTCTCACCGGATGTGTCGGAGAGACCTCCAACGCGCCGGTGGACATACCTCCTTCGCAGCGGTCCCCGCTTTCCTTCCGGGTATACGCGTCGACCACAAGGCAGTTCCCATGCGCCAATATCTACCCCAGAAGTGCATACTGTTCTGCTAATGTCTTCGCAACTTTACGCTGCATTTCCGGAGCGATGCTTTGTGATCGAGGCTAATGAACTCTCCGGGCCTCCGCTGACGGAGGCCAGCTCGCGAGCGTGACTGTGGGGGTCGTCACGTCGCTGCACAGCTCTGCCCGCGGAGTTAGCCTTTGCCTTTGCACAGTCCTTGCCGGATACCCTGACGGCAATATGGGGCCCGTTCTGGTATCCCCGCTCAAGTCCTGCCAATGATATGCAGGTGTTGTCGTCTTGAGTGCATGCGCTCACCCGATCAGTGAGTTGTCAATTATGCCGAGGTTGGGTATGTCGTCCTCCGGGGCGCTCGTCAACGTCATGGGAGCCTCAACCGATCCTCGCTTACCTGTCTTTCCAATCATCCAGCACTTCCGACGCTTGATCTCGAGACCGCCATCGGTCCGGTCTCGTACGGACTCAAGACGGCGGCCCAACATAGGCGTCGATCATTCGCCTCGGTAGTTCTCTCCGTCAACCTCTTCTCCGCCGTCTGGGTTACTCTCGACTGCTCTTCATCCCAGTGTGGTTTGCGCACGGCCGAAGCATGGAGCGTTCGTCTTATCCCAGCTCTGAGCGCGCTGTATAACTCAAACCGCGCACCTGCGCCCGCGCGCAAGCGCTGCGCGGATCACTGCGTCGGCAAGGACCCACAAACGCCCACCTCTGCCCGATGCGGTGCCCGCGCATGCCCCATCGCTGCTCCACCGTAATGCAGAACCACGCGTGAAGGTGCAGGCGGGTGGCCAGAAGAAGTCGAAACGCACCCCGTCAAATATATCATCTCCCGGGAGGGGCCGCGCCGCGCAGCGGGTTTGGTCGTGCCAGTATCCCCGACACGGGGCGGGGGGCGATGCCGGGGGCTGGATATGGTATCACACCGCCTCGCGCGCGAAGTACTGCGCGGCCTGCATCCGCCCTTCGGTTTCCTTTCGGGGATGATGATGCGGAATGAACACTTGCACGGTGACGTGAGCTTCTCGCTGTGGAGTCGTTCACGGCCTTCGTGTGGTGAAACTCATTCTAGCGTGGAGGGCATTCCAGATGACGATGTACGGCCGACCAATATCGGAAGCGCACCAACTCTGCGTGCATCGAGCAAGTGTGCGGTCCACACCAAATACTGTGATACAGCGGACTAGGTCGTTCTGAAGAAGCCTCCACAGGCACCCTCGAAAGTATAAAAGGTCTGTCGTCTCCCCCAACCTCCTCAGTCAACCAGACACCTCACCGACCGGCCTCAGCAGCCACCTCTCCAAGCTCTCCAACACAATAACTATGCGCTTCTCCACCATCATCGCTCTCGCTGCCTCCCTCGGCCTCGCCGCTGCCTCGCCCTCCGCCGAAGCGGGCAACACCTTCGTCGCTCGCTCCGGCGACGGCGCCACCGGCCTCGCTGTTCGCTCCGGGTGCGGCTCGACGGGCCCGCTCGGCGACGGCCACTTCAAGTGGTGGATCACCGCGAACTGCCAGGCTGGGACTCAGAAGTGCGCACGCTCCCTCGTTCTCTGCGCATAGCATGGCTAACGGGTGCCGCGGTGCATGCAGGACGTGCCAGGTGACGGACGCCTCCGGCTGCGTCCCCGGCGACACGAGCAAGATCGGCTCCGTGGAGGTCGACGTGCGTCATCCTCCCCCCCCGTATTTCCCTGTGGGATACCGATGCTGATTCTACCCTTGATCCCGTGCGCAGAACCCGGACGACACCGTGCAGATCGCGAAGAAGGACAACACGAACACGCTCTCGTTCACGTGCCCGCCCGAGGGCAAGGTCCGCTGCCAGGCGAACTTCAACGACAATGACGACGGCCCCGGCTACAGCCTCCGCGGTACGCTGTCCCATTGCGCGTTCCCTTTTCTCTGCGCGAGACTAACGACTTGGCGTGACAGTGTTCTAAGCTGCCACAAGCGGACATGGCAAGCTCTAGCCTTTCGTGGGCCCCGTACACGTTCTTCACGATAGCATGATACGCCGCTTGTTGCTCGAGTTGACTACGCTGTTTACTACTGTATTCGCCGCATCGCTCTTATGAATCTCCATGCCTTACAACGATGTCGTCTACGCCGCCGATGGCCGTCGTGCATCTATTATCCAATTGTTCGCCCTGACGAATTCGCCCTGGGGAAACCATCCGACGATACTAATGCGTTGCGGCAAACAGTATGCAGTAGATGAAAAGATCACGTTGAGCCATGTGGTGCACCAACGAGCCCGCGCGTGTACTGGCGGGAATGCGTCGTCCGCGCGGATTAGGAGTGACTACACTCCGCGACGACGATGTGCCCAGGACGACAACACGCCGTCTGACCCCGATGGCAGCGGTGCGAGTTCGACCGCTCGTTTGCCAAGCACGGGATCGTTGGGGCGCGACCGCCTCCCCGAATTCAGTGGACCCGACGTGCAAAATGCAGGCAAGGAGCGAGCGGTGAGGTCCTGACATGTGGGTGTGGGCGTTAGGAAGATTTTGGATGTTCGCCAGCGCTGTCCCCGTCCCTGCTGCGCACGGTAGGCTCGATGGTGACATCGTGCTCTCCGCACAAGGCGGGTGTGGCTCGACGGCCGTATGGTGGATCGGGATCGACTGCACGGTCGGAGCGCGCTATTAAATCCCCTCACCCCACCTACGCCGCATTCTCTCCGCGGTAGCTCTCTGACGTTCGCTGAGTGCAGCACATGTCAAGCCACCGACCAGGAACGGCTGCCTGCCTGGGGACGCCACGCACATCGCGTTCACGGAGGTCGACGCACGTCGCTCGTAACTCTCGTCCGCCCGTCATCGTCTGTGGCTGACGGCGACGCTGGCGTGTTACGCACCTTGCAGGACCCTGACGACACGTTCACCATTGCGCGCGCGAAGCACATTAACAGCGTGGATTTTGTCTGTCCGGCGGGCAGTGAGGCGCGCTTCCGGGCCAACTTCGAGGATGAGAGCGGAGGTGCAAACTATCGCCTCCGCGAGACGTACTCTCACGTATCGAGAAGTCAGAGTCCCCATGTGCTCAGGACGATTGTCCAGTGTTCGCGGTATAGGCAGAACGGGTCACCGACATTCCCGCTCAACATGGCGTTCGGTCTGGGATTGCAAGGTGTGCGTCTTGTCGTTGACCATCTGAGCAGAATCAGAGCATGGTGCTAGAGTTCGCGGTACACCGTCGTCACGCCATACGTTTTATAAGGGCGTACGTCTGCATAGTAACTCCTCGTAAGCGCTGCACCCCACAGTTCACATCTCAGGGCCGACACTCACTATCCGATCATCCCGCGCGGCTGGGAGGACGGCCGCTCATCGCCACAGTCGCTGAGTCGCTCCTGAGTAGGGCATCCCGAGTCGTCGCAGCCCGCAGCTCCGTCGCCCCGCCTCGGCGCGTTCGGATCGTCCTCTTCTCCGAGCATGGAGAACGAGGCGGGCCCGAGGGACGCGCCGAGGGAACCGATGGCCCGCGATGCATGCGCAAAGCGGAGGGACGTCTCGGCGTTTGTGGTACTGCCGAGGAAGTTGAGCGAGCCGGTGAAGTCGAGCCGCCTGGAGGCCTGGTCAGCCGCTTGGAGGTCGAGCAAGAACCGGGTCAGGAGGATCTCGGTGACGCTATGGGTTTGTGTGAGTACCCGCCGGTGGCCGACGCTGGGACGCGCAGACGCACGGATCGGCCAGGAAGAGGACGTAGCTGGTGCCGTTGTAGGGCGTGATGATCTGTACCGGAGGCATGTCAGGGAACTACGCGGAAATTCTCCGAAATCGAATACGTACGGAGAGCACGGAGAGAACGAGATCAATGATGTTGAAACACGTGATGACGCTAGGTGTATGCTCAGTGCCTCGGACGAGAACGAGCTGATTTCTGTCTCACACAAAGTATGTCAACCCTAGAAATATACGCGGGTGAGCGCCGGAGATTCGAAAATCAGGCCGGAACGTTTACGCACCATCATGAAGGAGAACTTGTCCCAAAGATAATCGAGCTGCAGTACCAAGGCGAGCAACCGCGCCACTGCGGCGACTGGACATGACCGTCACAGAGATCACGATGATGTCGGCCATGATGAGCGTTGTCCTCGCGACTATGACGTCTTCGCAAGGTTCAGTACAAACCCAAGCGGCATGCACTGTCTGCACATACGTCTAGATCGCGTCAGTAATAGAGTTGCGCCCATCGCGACTCGTACGGACGCACATGAGGCTCGTCTCGGGCGGGATTGACACTGTGCTGAGGCAGTCGGCACCTGGAACGTTGAATCCAGTCACGTTGTAGGCAAATTGCATCTGGTATATGTCGATTAGCACGCAGCCTTGCAAACCCAGATCGACATGTCCGTACGTAGTTTACGATAGGCGCACCGAGTGAGAGGAGGAAGACGATGATTGCCGGCGTATAGCGCATGCCGCTCAAAGCGAAAACACGCAGCGCGGCGAACGCTATCAAGTTATGAAAGGAGAAGCGGATCAGGTACGCCACAATTGACAAAGATGTAACATACCTGCCCATGGGATATACTGTAGCATTTGGAGAGCGAACGACGCTCTCGACAGAAGAGCACAGCTAGAAGTCGTCGCGAGCATCAGTCGTCATCGTTGAACATCGTTTATTGTTTAGCAACGGTCCTACCCCTGAACAATCATGTCCGACGGTGAGCGAGAGTCCCAGAGTTGGAACAAGGAACGTACCTTGTCTGAGAGACGTGCAAAGCCGACGAACTGCAGTATCCCGTCACAGAAGACTCCGATGTACCTAATCAGGAAGTACAACCAAGAGGCACCAGTAAAGCGCTTTCTCCAGAAAAACTCGATCTCTTCGTCGAGCGTGATGAGCCAATTGTAAATCAGGAGGCCTGTCGGGATATCGAAGAGTGAAATCGTGAGCAGATATGGAAGGCGCGTACCTGCTCCGGCGATTCCGATACAATTTGTGGAGAAGCTACACGAGTCAATTTAACAGTCAGCGCCGTATATGGCGTATGGTCAGAGTACTCGCGTGCTCTCGTATAATTTAACCAATTGGGGGGCGTCAAGCCCGAGGAGCGAAGACATGGAAACGAGAGGCAGCTTGGCGTAAAATCAGGGAGGTGAGAGTGATGATTTATGGTGGTGCGATTGACTTGGGTTAAATACTCAGAAATGGCATGGCCTCGCTATCGAAACATGTAGGCAATGGGCATGACTATGACTACTTCGTGGATTGACAGCGCTTCTGACTGAATTTGAAGGAAGTTGGGACATACCGCGGTCGCGACAATCGATCCATGTGGTGAGTCCTGCGGAGGGCTGAGTAAACGTGCGCAGGCAGGAACTGAACACACTGCTTCGACGGCAGTGCTCAAGTCCGGAGGGCGGGAATGTCCCGAGTGTGTGTATACACCGCATAGCATTGTACTTGGTATAAATATAGCTTGCTCACGATTCGTCGATTGTGTCGCCAGGGGTAACACTGCGGTGTCTCAGAAGCTGTCGCTGTGGTATTGATTCAGTACGGTAACGCTCAGACTTGGAAAATGGTGTCAACAAATTGCCACTCACCCACATGCAAAAGATAGACACACACGCGTTCGAAAGACGAAAGTGTCTGTACAGATGCGTACTGACCGTTTCTTAGTACAGGTTGTGCCCACCACTGCTTGTACATGGTATGGCGCATTTCCGGTCCATTGAAATCTATGACCGTCATGCATTGACAGAATACGCTATCTGAAGCGACTTCTGAGTCGTCGTATCGTCCGAACACCGCCACAGGGCACTCGCGGAACGGCCGCAAATGCCGGAGGCTACGCTTGTTCGCTTCGGACGGCGGATGCTGGCGGATGCAATTGTTAATCAGAGACGGCGCAGCTGTAGAGGATTCCCTCGCTCGTATCCCCATATCATTCAGCTCTAATCCTGTACGAGGAATGAGAGGTCAAGTTCATGCCTGGATGCTCAGTGGCCTGTACTGAGCTCGAGCCCTGCGGGCAGCCTCCGGGAAGAAACGCACCATCTACATGGACCTTATTGAGTAAGAATATGCCGTTCGAGAAGGAGTAACAATCGTCTGCAGGGTATCTAGCGACGTTCATGTACAGTCGATCGGGCGATGCGTCGGGTTCTTAGTTCACGTTGAATGTACGAGCAGTAGCGCCCGGAACTAACAGAGCGTGGGAGCCTTCACGTGGTTCAGACGACAATACCGGCAGATTAGCGCTGGCCACGGAACCGCTTGCTGCAGACTTGTGCACCCTCGAGAGTGTCAGGTTTCGATCTTCAGCATACTGCGGGAACTCGCACGGAATGTCGCTGCGCTGGTCGACAAGTCCTCACCATCGTCTCCCGTTCTACCTCAAGTCGTCAGCGGCCGCGGCACACTCCTTGGTATGTACGCAGCCCGCAGCGGTTCTGCGTTGTATCACATAGTGTGCTTACCTTTGGTTGATGCAGCGGTGAGCATACTGTGTGGACACGTCGAGAGTAGCCATCGCCACGGCCCAGCAACACAAAGGGTCCTTTCTCGCAATATATACTATGCACTCACCGGTCATGATCAATACTCAAAGGAGATGTCGCACTACAGAAATCTTGCCTCTTGGCCGCGTCTCGGCCCAGCCAAACACGTCCTTCGTGATAGGAATTGCCAATCTTTACACCGAGAACATGCTGACAGCACTGTGTATGGACGTATTGTTGACGAATCTGTTGCTAATGCACAAGATGATGTACATACATGTCAGTATGCTGGGGTTCAGCCTATCAAGTTGAGACTACCGCGAAGCCTGACGACTGCGCGACGAATCACTGCTCGTCACGGCCGGCCAATCATTCACTTTGCCATCCAGAGTGCTGACCGGGACTCGTTAGCTCGGTCCCATGCGGCGAACAGGTCACATCTGCTTCATGTGCTGCGCATTATGCAGGCCAACTACAGCATGTACGTTCTCGCTGCGTGGGTCTCCATGCTGACCTTCACCTCGCGAGTCGATATTTTCGATGGACAAAGTTCGCCTCGAGCGTTGGACGTGCAGCATCGCTTTGCGCCGACCCCACCGTCAATCATCACGGCAAACATGGCCTGGGCCCTGGGACGTCGGAACCTCCGCCTGTGCCGAAGCGATGCCGGCCGAACAGGCTTTTCCCGACAGAGTACGAGTATTCGTCGGCTTGAGGCCTTGAATGTTTGAATGCAGGAGAACAGTCAAATCCTTCCCATCGACAAACATCTACATTGCTTGGATCCCGACACTGGCGGAAATGCGGGCATATTATTCCTCTCCCATGCTGGTGTGCTGCAACCTCTCCCGTTCACGAGACACACCGCCGAATACTGAGCAAGCACTGATCCACCGCACCACTGATCATTGCCGCCATATTGATCCTTGTTGTCTTCGCCGGTCTCGTCTCTCCATTACCCTCTCCCGCCTCCGACACATGCAGTCTCGAAGCACGCCGTTCAGCTAGCCGCTCGCTCCAGGTGTGGCTCTAGGGGCCCTCTAGGGACGGGCCACTTGATCTGGTATATCACAGCCAAGCCGGGAGTACAGGAGTGAGTACCCAGTACACTCATCGTTCCCGACGTCTCTCGTCACCGCTGGCCCGGCTCGACATTGACATAGCATATCACACCAGACTATGTCAAGTGACGGACGAGACTGGCTGCCGCCCAGGAGACGACGTCAGCATCGGGTTTGTTGAGGTCTGCGTGCCTGCTCCACGCTTAAGCATCATCGTTTTCTCACAAATATCGCTAATGTTTGTCGGGTTGGACCTTTGCAGGCACCGGACGGCACCAACCAGATTGCAAAAAAGGGCCGGACGAACGAGGTCCCGTTCACGTGCCCGGACATGGGCCAGGTGCGCTGCCAGGTGAACTTCAACGACAACTATCACGGCTTGAACTACCGCATTCACTGTGCGTATCTTTCCGCTCATGTTTCATCGCCCTCCAAAAGCTCCGACACCATGGGTACGCAGTCTACTGGGATGAGGGCGGTCTCGCCAATTTGGACACTCACGCATCGCAGTGAGCGCCGTTCTCGAACCGTTGACAAACTTGTGTGAATGGTTGAAGCAGTTGCATCCTGCACATGCTCAGTCTTGTTCGGGTACACAACATCACGATCCGTTGTTCAAATCCCAGTTCACTCCACGTACTACCCTCTGAGTGCGCTGCTCGTGATCCAACAATCTCTTCTTTCTGTGGCTGCAACAGATCCCATGTGACCTTAGAAATATTCTCGTAAGGGCTTGCTACGGCCCGCAAGCCTCATAACCCGGCATACCATCGTCTCGTACCCGTTCTATGGCCCGCGCGCTCGCGAACTACTACCGTACAACATCTTTTCAACGCGGCGGAGTACACAATTCGTCATATCGTCATATCGCCAACCCGGACACCGGCGCGTCTCCCCGCTGGAAATACCAGCACGTCGCCCGAGAGTCCCGCCGGCGGTGGCGTCTCACCCCTCGCAATGATCGCCCCTCCGCCGACGCCCACATCGTCCAACCCCCACGCACCCCACTGTCCAAGCTCCGGCTCCGGCTCCGGCTCCGGCACCTTGAGCGTGTCCAGCCCGAACCCGTCCTCCTCCTCATACCCCGTCTCCCCGCCGAACGTCGAGCTCCCGGGCCCGAGCGTCGCGCCGAGCGAGCCGAGCGCGCGCGGCGCGCGGGCGCACGAGGCGGAGTCACCGGGGCTGAAGGCGAGGTCGAACGTGCCGGAGAAGGAGGTCCCGCGCGAGGCGAGGTTCGTCGACTGGAGGTCGAGCAAGAAGCGCGCGAGGAGAATCGCGGTCACGCTAGGTCAAGGTGTGCGCGGCGCGCGGGTGCTGTGAGTGACGGGGAGCGAGGGTAGGAGGCGGACGTACGGGTCGGAGAGCGCGGTGATGTAGCTGCCTTGGTCGTATGGCGTCGTGAGCTGCCGGCGTGGATGAGCGCTGAGGAGAAAGAGGGTTGTGCGGGCGCGTACCGAGATGATAGTCGTGACGAGGTCGATGATGTTGAAGCAGGTGATCGTCCTGCTCCAGTACACGACTGTCAAGCTAGTGGCTGGCGCAAACGGGGATGATTCACTCACACAAAGTATAACACACCTACATCAGCAGCATGGTAAGTTCATCGTTCGCAGGGGGGTTGCAGTAGAAGGAGACGGACCATCATACAAGAGTACCTCGCCGAGGGAAAGCCGGCGCGTCTCCCGTTGAGGTCGATGGAGGCCCTTTCGGCGGATCGACCATATTGTGACTGTGACCACGACGATGTCGGCCGCTATGAGCGTTGAACGGGAGACAGCGGTGACTATAGTCACGATAGTGTATGAGCGGCGGGGGCGCTGCACAATAGCATGCAAGGACTTACATCTGGGTCATGTCAGAACCCGAGGAACCGCGGAGAATTAGAACGACGCACATTAGGTGTGTTTGCGCTGAGGCTGAGACGGAACTCGAACAGCCCACGAACGGTACATTTATCCCCGTTAGGTTGTAACCCCATTGCATCTAGCAGGATCCCGATGAGGGCAGGTACGCACGGTATCGCGAGCGCCGGACGTACGAAATTGACTACGGGCGCTCCGAGCGAAAGGACGAGCACAACCGCCGCGAGCGTCCAGCGCATGCCGCTCAATGCTAGGACGCGCAGAGCTGCGAAGGCTGCATTGCGACGCATGAGCGACCGGCGGGCTCCGTCCTACGAACAGGGTACGTACCTGCCCATGGGAGATACTGGAACATCACGAGCGTGGCTTGCGCCCGCACCAGCATCGCACAGCTACATATCGCTATCAGCACACCCTGTTCACACACAGTATTGGCGGGAGATCCCACCTCTGTTGACAGAAAATCAGCTGATGTGCGCTGTATGACAGATATCGACACAGGGGGACGTACCGAGTCCGAAAGGGGTGCGTACGTGATGAAGCTCAGAATGCCGTAGGAGATGAGGGCGGAGTATCGGATAAAGAAGAACAGGGCGGATGCGCCTGTGAAGCGGCGTTTCCAAAATAGGAGGACTTCTTTGTCAAGTGTGGTGAGCCATTGGTAGCCTAGGAGAGCTGAGAAGAGTCTTGGTTAGCATATGCCACCAGACGCGCCGAAAAGAGGACGAACATTGGCCTGCAAACTGGACGCAATTGAGCGTGAAACTAGACACAGCGGCGTCAGTGCACATTCGACGACAGGTGGGTAGAGTCACCGACATCGTCTGGTAGTCCTTGATAGATTGAGCAATGTCTGGTTCGGATCCCGAAGACATCTGAGGGTCGCGACCAGCGGCGCAAGGCCGTGCGCAGATGGGTCCCTGGTTGTCTCCTGCACGTCGAGAAGGATGTGCTTATACGCTGGCGCAGCGCCGAGGAAGCCTTGGCGTCGGAGCGCCCGGAAGTGGACTTGACTATGTATCGCGTAGCATACTTTGTCACGTTGATGGTTGGGTGCCGATCGGAAGGTCGTGAGCGTCCGGGGAGCACATCAGAAGCAGTGCTATCGGCGCGATGTTGGAGCTTACCTCCGCGGGCTAGTCCGAGTCGTGTGGTGGAAGGCGCGGAATGAAAGATTGTGTAAGTCAAGAAAAGTGTCCTGTTTGCAGCATGAAATCGCTGATTGTAGTCTGGGGGCGTGAATGGGAGCAACGATCGGGTCTTTTGCAGAATGAAAGATAGGCGTGATCATGCATGAGTGGTTGGACGTTTGGGCCTGATAGTGCGCGACGACAAAGTGTGGTGCCGAAAGAGGGGCTAGCGTGATGAGTAACATGTGAGTACGCTAGGAGCATCAGCGTCGATCACGCTGAAACGGATCGTCAAGGTACGAGTCGCTTCATGGCTGCGGTTGCATGAACACCGTCGTCGACCGAATGCCCGTGTCGAACCTCGACAAGAGACAACGGCCCAGGAAGTTGCCATCGCAAGTCGAAGACGGTGATCACGTGACACGTGGAGGCGGTAGCAGTGCGATCGCGACGGGCGCACTGAGCAGCGTCGGACGACGACGACGACCCGCTTTCGGTCAAGTTTTCTTTTCCAGACCTTGGGAAACAACTTATCGCATGTCTCCGGACACGCGGACAATTATCATGGGTAGATAGCGAATATCCTCAGCTGGGGTGCGGATTCCGTCTGAGATCGCATTGGCTACCCGTACTCTCGGACCTCGGCTGCGCAACGTTGCCAAACTCGAAATGCACGTCGGTCACAGTTGCTTCATGCGATATATGGGCAGTCTGCATGCTTCATGATCAGCTAGGATCCGCTCACATTGGTGTTGGTCTTCAGATCGAGCGTCGCATGTGTAATAGCAAGAGAGCGATCGCTTGGTCCGCGCTCAATAATCTGACCAAGCTAAGTATGCGCACTACACAATGAACCGCAGCTTTGACAGCTCTTTCATGCTCTCGGCCCATGCGGCCACCCTCTCAGGTATAAGAAGAGCCCCGATCCGCTATTCGACGCTATCACCATCCAACCTGCCTTCGACCACAACATGCCTCCGCTGCTACTGCCACCGGGAAAACCGCACACGAATTATTTCTGTATGGCAAACAGACCCCTCGTCTCCTGGTCATACCGCCATAACCTGTTGCCCATGGACCCGCATCTTCCTTACATGCCCCGGGGCGGGCTCACCACGTCCTACCCGACTAACACGCGCAGATGCGAATCGGTGCACCACGAGATGAAACGCGCGCCCTCGACGCTGTTGAGCAAATACGCACGACGTGCTTGCATACGTCACGGGCCCCCTCTGTACACTGCAGATAGCTGCGTGAGTACTTCCTGCGGAGGTTCTCCCCGATACAGCTCACTGACATGTCGCGTGGAGCAGCAAACCGCCAAGTGCAGTTTGAGCGCGCGAGCGACTACTGTCATGTGCGCCTGCCGGAACTCTGTGCAGAGCAGGTCCATGCATCGCCGGGGACGGTGACTAGCACACTGCTTTGGAAATGTTGCGCCTCGCGTTGGAGCACGAGAATGAAGCGGCGCCCAAGCTCGACTGTCATCGGTCGTTTGTGCCGCCTGAAAAGGTCCTCACTCTGGCTACTATCCAACCAGCATGTATACGTAGGTCTTCACCCTGTCTGATGTGTGGTTTCTATCTCTTATTTTTTTGCTCTGTGCATAGATTTTGTGCGCGCAACACTACATCGACACGCATAAGCACGTCGACACGGACGGGCGCGACGGTGAACTGAACCGCGACCGGACCACCTGGACCGCGCACCTCGATCATCTCAAAGCCCTGCCACAACGCACCACTACCTATGGCAGACGACGACGATAGCGTATCGCCATCGCCATCCACGTCCATGAGTGACTTGTCGTCTTCGCGCGTCACCTCGCGATTGCGTTGAGCGCTCGGTCCTGTGTCCCACCTCACCTCCCGAGGTGGAACGTGCACTCATATGGCAGTCGGGCGCGACACAAGCATTCGTGTACCATTGGCGCAGTAGTAGCTCATGCTGCACACCATGCCAGCTCCTGGTCCACCAGCCACAACCCTGTCGCCCAAGCCGCCGGGATTGGTGGAGCGGCCCGACATCAGAGGACGACATGGGTATGTACGTCCCCTTGCAGACGCTGTGTTGTACTGCATACTGATGCGGAGCCTACGTAGATTCTGGGCGTGGTCACAAATGCGCGACGCAGCCGAAGCGAACTCGGAGACACTTGAAAGCCTCGCGTACAACGTCATGAAAGTGTCATGTTGACGTTCGCTGGAGACCTGTGACGGGGATATGGAGGGGCGTTGTCGTGAGGGCTAACGCCTTAGGGAAAACAATACCTATCCGTGTAGTTGTTCTACAATTTTCGGTAGCTGCTTCAAAAATGCAGTTCTCACATTTATACGTCTGCGTTTGAACGACGCCGGCAGTGAGCGCCCCGCCTGACTCGTAATCGGCTGGTACAGTCGTCTTATCTTGACAATGTTTGTCAACAGTCACATTGAATTGCACAAGGGTGAGCTACTCGACTCTACGCCAGTGCCTGAGGTGCACCGGAAAGCGGACACTGCCACCAGGAGCCACATGGACGGCTGTGGCCACTGGCCCGGCCCGCGCTCATCTTTTTGTCCTCTTCGTCGCTTTTCACTGACTCATAACCGGAAGGCCTATGGACCGCAATTTTGGTCGGGTCACTGCGCTTGTGTCCGTATGCTCAACAATCTCTCACCGGTGCGCTCCCCTCAAGTTTGAGGTCTCTGATCGCTCTCGCAGGCTGCACGTCCGAGTGTACTGGATGATGCACTGGCAGGAGCGCGAAATGCTTGGAACCTCCACATATCCCTCAATGCCTTCTGGTTCTGTACCAAGGCCGAATCTGTGTCATATAGGTACACACTGAGGCACTCAGGACGCCGCGTACCCGGCCCATGCGTGTTAGAGTTTGACACAGGTCAATGCGCAGTCCTGAGGAAGACCCGCGGTCAAAGCTTAGAAATGTGAGGCCACGAAGCGAGTTCCATTGACGTTCTCGATACACCAGGATGAACTATCCTCCATTCCCTGCGCCGCATCGACAGCAGACGCGCCCGTTACTACTCAGGCTGTCGAAAGCCAAGATGCAAGCACATCAGCTCCATATTCTTTGGCAGACATGGCTGATTGCGGGGGTAAGTACATTGCGAGACTCGGTACCAGCGCATGGTCTGGGCCATGCTATTGTACTTCAAAGGGGCTCATGACGAATTGACATCTGCTCGATTGGTCTTTGACGAATTCCGGACCAAGCGTCCACCTCCATCTGCGTATAAGACGGGCACCGGTCAGAACTCTCAACTCCACCACCACCACACCCAGCTATAACCCCAGCATGCCTCCTCCGCAGTGGCCACCAGGCCGGCCCCACTCGTGTCCCTGCTATATTAGCAACAAACCCCTCATCTCCTGGTCACACCTTCATAGTCTGCCCCGCCATTCTCGCACAGCGCAGACACCGCAAACCCCTCATCTCCTGGTCACGCTGCCATAACCGCCCGCGTCACCCCCGCGCGGTACACTACATGGCCGCAGTCGGGTTGATTGCCCTGTTTGCAGCGTGAGTACTTGTGGTGCGCCCGCTGTACAACGACGAACTGATACATTGCGCGGCGCAGAGGCATACCACAACGGGGCCTTTCCGTTTTCCATAGAGGCGATAGCGGCTACCACGCTGGCCATCCACGGCTGAGGCGCATCCGAGTCACCCATTCCATGGAGCGCGGTGGCACGGTTCTCCCCACTTCTCCTGAACCCCCGCGCCGCCGTCGAGGACTCCCAGACATCACCGCGCTATGCTCCCTGTTTGCGGGTATAGTCCACGATAGGGAGACCGTGAAACCGCTATCGTCTTCTTGCGCGGTGCCGATGGGCGTCCTAGCCTTCCTAGGAGTGGATGGTCCTGCGGACCGCGGGGGACTCCGCCGCACCCTGGGTATGACGGCCCTTCGGCCGCGTGAATGCGGACCTACCGCCATCCCACACCAGCCGCTTACAAGCGTTTGAGTCTCCGTTCACCGCTTGGCCGCGGGCGACTTAGGCTCCTGGGGATGTGGTCCTCCCTTTCTCTCTCGACCCCGCTCATCCGCGGATTGCTGTCCACCTGGTGGGAAGCAAGACTACGACGCAATACCAATGAGCGCACACTGAAACCTCTCGCGTATCGGATATCACGGACAATGGCTCCACGCCTCCCCGTGCGCTGCTCTTGAGGTAGTCTTCTCCGCTTTCAGAGCACCGCGACCACTGGGGCGGAAGCCGGGCGTCAACATGGCAGCAAATCGCCTCTCACAGCCCGTCTGCTGGGCTCAGTGCTGGACGGCGGCGTGTTCTCCGCGCGTTGGAAGGTTCCTCGAAGCGCGTTGGCGCTGAAGTGGATGCATGTCATGTCGGACACCGGAAGGCGGTTGGTGGGCGATGGAACTTATAGTGCGCCTGTTCGTAGACATATACCGGAAAATTGTATTTGTGATCGAACGATCGGTGAATCCGTAAATATTAGTGATTTCCCTTGCCAATTGTGTGGATTATGAGTGTCCTGTGACTAGACTGGGGTCGGCAGACTCGTCAAGTCGTCCAAGTGCACGGCAAACACTGCCACCCGCCACGTGGGCCGCAACGCCTCGGAGTCGCGTCTACGCCTATTTTGAGGACGACTCGCATATTCTGGCCGAAGAACGTCCGGACTTGCTCGTAATACCAACACAGTGTGTTTCGCGGCGTATAGAACAAGCGCCGCGTTCTACGTTGACGCAAGTTGCGCAGTGCTTAGGCGAGTTCGAATGCACGTCGCTCTGGAAACACCCTCGAGTGCCCAGAAAAAGGGCTTGCTATTGTCACTGCTGCGCGAGCCTGTCATGAAAGTGGTCAGTTTCTACAGTAGCTCAGCTTGGTACCACACAGGTTCCATGAGCCAGCTTGACACGACAGGTCGAGTCGATGTCCGGTGACAACTGATGGCAAAACGAATCGTCGTATCGACAGGATAGCGACTTACTACGAAGAACTATACGGAGCGGTGGCACCGCCAGGGTACGTTTTCTACTGTATCAGGTCGGCTGCAAAAGCAGAATCTGATCTTGCGGGAACAATCAGAACTGGACCCGGATAGAATGGCACTCGAATGCGTACATGGCCACATGCGAGGGCATGCCGCTAGATTGTGACGAAACACATGCGTTCCATGACATGGATCGTACGCAATCAATGTCGCATGGTCCTCACCCCAATGCTCTGGAAAGGGGCACCTCGATAATCGAACAATCGACTCGCGGCTCAGTGCGCAGTCCCGGAAGCACATTGCATGGGCCCACCAAGCAAGGGGCGGCTTGGCTTGGCTCTTGACGATTGGGCGGAACGGACAAAGGAACAACTGATCTTAACTCACATGACCAGTACACTAACCAAGCGACCACACTTCCCCTGGGGGTATAAGAAGGCCCCGAGCTTGCCCTTCCAACAACAACATCATCCCACCACTCCCCTCTCAACATGCCTCCTCCGCCACTGCCGAAGGGCATGTTATACTCGCATCTTTGCATTATGACTCACAAACCCCTCATCTCCTGGTCACACCTTAATAGGCCGCGGCGCCCACAGCACTCGTCGTGCAATCACAGCGGTGAACGCGGCGACCATATCCGGCGGTGCGTCGGTCAGCGCCCCACTGCGCTCTGCATCTATGCAGCTGCGCAAGCCGACATCCGTTCTTCCGCCCGAAAGACGCCCTCTTCGGTAAGTGGCTGCGCTTCTCCGTGTTCGATATCGCCAAATCTGACGAGTCATCCCTACAGTCTGCAAGCAGCTCCAACACGGCTGCCAGACATTGATCTCGTCCCTGGTGGATGGGCACGCGTACCGTGACGCCGGATCTTGGGCCGCAAGACTAGCCGGGTCATACTCTCCATATACACTCCCGTTTCATCCATGGTCTACTCTCGCTACAGCCGGGAGGACAGAGAGGCGGTACGTACGTGTTGCCCGGGCCGTGCGTCGGTCGTTCCTCCACACCGGACCCAGACCCACAAGGCTACCCCTCAGAGAAGACTCGGCGACCACCGATGCGGAGGCGTCGCGCGGGACGCAGCGTATTCACTGTCTGGGAGCGCGTTGCCAAATCATGGCCCCCGTGGATGCTTGAGCATCCCGCTGGCCGCCCTCGCGCGTCACTTACTGGACAGACGCCGGACCAGCGCTCCGTATACGGAGGACGTGAACACCGAACGCACGCCGTGCCCGCACGCACCGCCGCAGGACCCAGGGCGTACCCTCGCACGACGCCGGTCGATCGCCACCTCGATTTGTCGGTCAGCCGTTCTTCTGCCCATCCTACACCGCGTTCCGCGACGCCCGCACGCGGCGCTGTCTCGACCGTGTACGCTTGACGAGCGCATGTGACCCGTCTACCGACGGATCAATTCATGGCCGACCATAGCGTCTACACGTGACGGTACCTCCCCCTGCACCCGCGCATACCGATGGCGTCGAGAGCTGGGAGCGACTCCCCACCGCGCACACCTGCGCTCCGGAATGGGGATCGACAAGCGCACGCACACCTCCTTCGCGCGCACGACATCTTCCTGCCCGTTCTCTGCCAACAAATGTGGGACGAACCAGCACGCGCCGATACCGTGCCCCCACCGCGGTGTCAAACGGACGCGGTCTCACGGCGCGTGATTAGATCGACGGTGTGGGCCCACCCGCCCGCGTTCGCACGGGTGCTCTATCCATCGCGGCGGCTGCAAGACCCGCGGGGGAAGGAGGCGGGCAAGAGGACCTCGTCCCAGGAGACATACCCTCGGGCCCGTCTCAGCACTCCCCTGTGGGCTTTGGGGATGAACAACACGCGCGGGGGCCGCCTCGCTTAAGCCCGAAAATGTGCATTCGATACCCCAGATTTCTCGCGCTCACGGTTGTATGTTTGGGAATCGAAACATCAAGGCGGCTACAACAAGCGCAAGAGAACTTGGCAAGGCGAAGAGTACGCCGTGGCGCCCACGTGTATGGCTCCTACCTAAACATCTTCGAAGAGGCGTGGGGCTTCTTCAGCCTGTTGCCCACGTTCATTGAAGTTTGTTCTTAGACTACCTTTAAAAATGTAGTTGCGAACGTTTAATATCAGCTCTGATTTGAGGTGGGTTTGTCGCCTGTGCATGGATGTTTGCAGCGTGGTCTGTGCGGGCACGCGCTGCGGATTAAGTGTACACCACTCTGCCCGCTACGCCTCCATAGGACTTCACTCATTCAGGCGGTTCTCCGTGAGGTGGTGGTGCGGGAGCCACTCGGGTGCGGTCCACTTCTCGCCACGCGCATCCGCGAAGATCATCTGCGCGACCGCCTCCGCGCTGCAAACATTCGCGTAGGGTGTCAGCGTACAAGACAAAGAGCGATAAATCGCGGGGAGAGCACACGGAAGGAGGCGGGACGCACCAGGAAAAGGCGCGGGGCATGCCGTGCCCGGAGAAGCCCGCGGCAATGTACTGCCCGGCGTAGAGACCGGGCTGGGCGCGGTCGAGGACAGGGCCGACCTGCAGAGATGGACGAGGTGAGCGGTGCGGATGCGAGAGAGGGCGGAAGCGGCGGGTACGCACGAACGGATCGCCTGTCTTCGTGAAGCCCATAATCCCGGTCTGCAACGCGCGTGAGTCAGGTACGGATACAGGCAACGGCGGGCGAGAGCATAGAACGCACCCATTCGAGCTCGGGCTCCGTCCCGGGCTCGTATCTCCCCGGGAAGACGGCTGGTAGGAATCGACGGAGCGCGTCCCCGACCTTGGGGTTGACCGTGCTGTCGTCGGCGACGCCCAGCTCGAACGCGGGGCGGGCGGCCTCTCGCCCGCCGCCGAGGATTACGAGTGGCCTCTCGTCCTCGCCCTCAGGCACGGGGCGAGGGAACCAGTACTCAAACCCCTCATTCCCGGAGAACGCGCTTGTGGTGAGCGTCGAGGATGGTACAGCGGCGCGCGTCGCGATGATCTGACCGCGCGCGGGGACGATGCCCGCGGGCCCATGCAGGGAGGGGAGGAGGTGCGAGGCGTAGGCGTTCGTCGCGTGGAGAACGTAGGCGGCGGAGATGGGCCCGCGCGGGGTCGTGAGGTTCCATCGCCGAGACGAGGAAGAGGACGAGGAGTGGGTGATGGCGGTGATGGATGTGACGGGCGTGCGGGTATGAAGCGTGAGGGAGAAGAGCGAGGGCTGGGCGGAGGCGGTGTCGCGTGCGAGGGTGTAGAGGTGTGTGATCAGCTTGAGCGGCCAGATGTTGTAGCCCGGGGTGCGCACGGCGGGGTAGGATGCGCCGTACTCCTGCACATCAAAAGAAATTAGCGGGTCGTCATTCAGTACGGATGAGTGCATGCACTCGACTTGCCTTCTGAACCTGTTCCTTGGAGAGAAACTCGACGCGGCTGAGGTCGATCCCCGCTTTCTGCGCGGCGGCAAAGTTAAGCTTTGCCTCAGTGATCTCCGCCTCGGTGAAGAAGAGGTTGGTGCGGCCGCCCGGGACGAGGTCGAGCTCGGCCTCCTTGCCGGTGGCGCGGACGACCTTGACGACCTCGTCAACGGTGCGGCCTTCGAGCGCGAGCGCGCGCTTCGCGTCGTCCTCGCCGAAGAGGGCGGAGTAGGCGGCGAATTCGTCGAATGCGTTCGCGGTGAGGTGGCCGCCGTTCCTGCCTTTGGAACCCATGAGCGCTGTGGTCAGATATGAGGTTGTGGAGGCTGACCTGTTGCGCCTGAGCCTCGATGCGGATTGTCAGTAGGGCATTATAGATCATTCATCCGGTGCAACTAACAGAAGTCTCGCGCCTCAAGTATTACGACTTTGAGCGGCTTTCCCGTGTCGCCTTTCTCAGCGACGAGGCGAGAGAGGTGGTAGGCGGCGGAGACGCCAGTAATTCCAGAGCCGATGATGGCAATGTCGGCGTCGACGGTTAGAGGGCCTTCGCTGCCCTCCTTCGCGAGCGGGTTGGCTCCGGGGGAGTCAATCCAGAAGGACTTTGTCGAGTTTGGGACCGGGAGCGGGGCGGGTTCGCTGCCCGGAAGGGGGCGTTCGAGGACGGCCTGTTGCTCTGCGAGGACGTTGAGGAATACGGGGAGGATGGCCATGGCGAAGAGTGGAAGGATGGCCCTGGGGATGAGGTATCGCATGCAGGTCCTGCCAGGCGTGCAGTCAGTATGTGAAAAGGGTGAGAATTATGGCATACTCTGTACCAATGAACGGCTTGAGTCTGAGCACGTCAGTTTGTTCTCGATAGGGCAGCGTATGTGTTCTTGAGCTGCGGAGCGGCGGAAAGAGAGACCGGTGCTGGTGGTGATAAACGGACCGCGGTCGATAGCAGAGATCGACGGCCGCGGGATCTAGCCCAGACTGGGTATGAACAAATACACAGCTATCAAAGGCGCCCGCTGCGGGCCGCCCATGCCGGGACCCACACCATCAGTTTCTGAGCGGCGAGTGCGAGGACCCCTGGTAACCCTCCCAAATCCCTGATCCGATACATAAAAAAATGGGCATGTCTGTCCGAAGGATCAGGCCTAGAAAATAGACGTTTTCTTCCGGATTAGATCAGGCATATGGCCAATCGAACCAAAATATGTCCGGGCTCTCTCATCAGGGGTGTTATTGTCCGCATTCAGTCCGGATCAAGAGGATTAGGCCTCACTTCGCGCCATTTTGGTCAGGAGGACACTCAGAAAGCATCTTAAACACAAATATCACCATGTCAGTTCACATAGCACATACAGACACGAATTCAGACCCAATACGGTGATGCAATGAACTGGTGATACTAACTACACAGGGTTGCCCAGTAGCCTACTCCTCCTCATCATCTTTCCTGCCTGCCGCCTTCCGACGTGCCTTGGTGAGAAGCTTCACGACCTTTGTGATGCGTGTGAGTGAAGAGGACAGCTGTGTGAAGGTATCAAACCCAACCTCAAGCATGAGCTTGTCTTGGCTCAACGTGCACTCTGCCGGGAGGCGGAACGGTATATACCAAGGTAAGCGCGCTTCTGCTTGCAATGAATACAGCGAGTAATCTGGTACTGCCACAGAGAAATAGGACCACTATCTCTTCAGATTGATGGGGTGTTCAGTGACCTCGCGGCGCTCGCAGACGTCCGGAGTACTTCCGGAGTCCGCGCCGCCGCAGGCCGTCGCAGACCCCTTCGAGTCACCATCGCCGCGTGCCGCGCTGCCGCGATATCAATGTCCGGGCCGCACCATATCCTAGATTAGGCCTTTCCTTTGCGACCTCGCGATGTCCGGGCCATTGGATGGGGCGTCTGGAGGAAAAGCTGCCAAAATTTCCGGATTGGATGAGGCCTAAGGCTTTCAAAAATGCAAAAAGCGTCCGGATTCGGCCTCAGGGATTTGGGTGGATTACCAGGGGTCCTCGAGTGCGGCAAGCGGCAAGCGAGCCACCGAACGAACACGTCCGCTGCAGCAGTGCGAGCAGGACGTGTTTACCTGCCATCATGTTTTCTTTCCGTCTGGGTCCCGCAGAGGCCGACCAGACGAGATCTCGACAGTGCAAGAGAGGCGGGAATTGTGGTCTCCTGTTCATTAATCTGCTGCGGTGACGTACACCGGACATAAGTGATGCTCGACGTGTTCTTCGCGTGGTAGGTGTGCGACATAGTTACACGCGAAAGGAAGACATGAAAGCGCGTCGATCATACAGCATCGGAGTACGCATGTGCTGCTTCCTCCCCCTCGTGTACGACAGTATGTGAGGGCAAGCAAGGCCGAAAAAGCATACGACGCATGGGCAAGTATTGCGTGCTGCCAGTGAAAGTACCATCTCATGCACATGCCGTGCCGGTAGAATTCGTGTTGGCCTGGGTGGCTTCGGTGACGTACGGCAACACTGCTGCGGCTGCTGGAAGCTGATCGCGGCAAATGAAAGCGCGAAGGCGCGGATTGGTATATCACTGAGAGTACGGATTATCCAGACAAAGGCGCAGAGCATGTTTGGACGGAGTCCGATTAGATAAGATGCGACGGGAGCGGAAATGCGAGGGACGCGGATCTTATCAGATTGCACCGCTCTTTATTGGCAAAGCAAGTCATGTAGACTTGTCGGGCCCGGGTATGTTGCGCCATCCGCACCGTCACCATCAGCACCAGCAAGTATACACACAGCTCTCGCCTAGCCACCGTCCATCCCCAGTGCACGTTTCTTGCCATGCCGTGAGCACACGCACGCGCCCTATGTCCGTCCGACCGCGTCGCAGCCCTCCCCCTATAAGACCCAGTAGAACGACGATGGCAGTCTACATCACTCCCCTCCCCTCCCCTCTGCACATACCCTGATTGCACAGCTCTCATGGCCTCGCTCGCTGCCTTACAAGCCTTGCACGACACCGTCGGTGCTGCCCTCAACGATATCAAGCGTGTCTACGACTCAAAGGGGCTCGACTACCCGTCCCTCGACGTCCCCTTCTACCAACACAATGCCGATCCCTCCGAGCTCTCCGATTCCGACGCGAAGCGCGCCGCAGCGGAGAAGATCGCCCTCGAAGACCCTACCGTCACCAAGGCCGCTAACCTCATCGTCGCCGCCACCGGCCAGCTCGCGTCCTCGGTCCACCACCCGTTCTTTGCCTTCATCGAGGGTGTCCATGCCGTGAGTCCACTTCCCCTTCGTGTTCGAACCCGTCCGTGGCCGGCTCGTCTGCTGTGTTAGCAGCCATGGTCGTGTCCGTGGTCGTACACGTTACGGCCCCGATCACGACCCTGATGAACTGGTGTAATAAGCACGGCAGACATTCTGGGATATGTCACCATGCCAAAGTCGTGTCATGGTCGAACAGGACAGTCTCCTATGCATCCACAATAGAGTAATTCTGCAATTGGGAAAAGTCGCGCTCCACAGGCCAACTGTGGCCTATTTACCAGCGGAAAGTGGAGCTGATTGATGGCGGGCAAAGTCACTTTTCCCGTCTGCAGAATCACTCTAATGTCACCAAACTTCTCTTGCGTAAACTATCCCGCCCGGGTGTCAAGGGTCAGCACGTGATGCAGGTCGGTGGATCCTCTCTCAAACCTCTCATGCCGAAAAATTCACACGTGTTCGACATGGCTCGCCACGCGTTCCCCACACGCTGCCCGACTTTGACCTTAGTCACGTGCTGACCTTTGATACAAGGTCAGTCCTCCCCGGGTCAGACCCAGGGTCTGACCTTGGTCGGCACATCCCTGCCCTGCACCAGACAATAGCCGCACGATAGCTTGAGATGCCCGCAGTGAAGGTGTAGAACCCGACTGAGGTTCACGCCTTCGCGTACGGTCTTAGCGTGGCCAAGGTCATGGGCATGGCCGCGGGCTGTTCCGGTGGCTATGCTCGTCACGGACTGCAGCAAGCAGCCTCCCTGTCGATGGGTTTGGGAACTGCATGGACAAAGAGTTTACTGTATATGATGTGAGAGAGCGGCTACGGCCATGTAGATGACCATGCAAGGAGTCAAACGTCTTGTTCCGCCTTGAACTGCTCTGTCGCTCACCCATTGTTAGGGCCACATCACCGCTGCACTCGGTGTCCTCGAGGCCAGCCATGTCCCCGAAATCCTTCGCGACGCCGGGCCCAACGGCCTCCACATCAACGACATCGCTCGCAAGGTCGAAGAGATCCGCCTCGGCAAGGACGCCCTGTCCGACCCCGACGTGCAGCACGTCGACCCGATCAAGCTCAGTCAGTACACGTTCACTCACCAGGTTCTGTGCAGGTCTGATTTGCCGCTGCAGGTCACGTTCTGAGGGCGCTTGCTACCCATCACTGGCTGCGCGAAGTCAAGCAGGACGTGTACGCAAACAACCGCCTCACGGCGATCTTGGACACCGGCAAGCCTCTTGAGCAAATCGGCGCCGCGTACGTCACCCCGTCCTTTCATCCATCTAACCTCGTACTCACCCGCGTGTAGACCGGAAAAGAAATATGACGAGACAAACGGCGTGGCCGCCTTTGTCGGCATGTGGTCCGTCCCCTTCCTCTGTTTGTTTCGCCTGGCCTCTCTCACTCTTTCATCCGCAGCGCCAGCGAGTTCCACCGGAGCGTGACGTACCTGAACGAGTGGCTGCTCCCCTCGCGCGAGAATGCGCGGGCGAAGAAGCGGGCAACGCCGTTCAACCTCGCATACCAGACAGACGAGCTCTTCTACGAGTACCTCGAGCGCCCCGAGAACGCGCTCCGCCTCGTCCAGGTCGGCCGCGCCATGTCCGGCGCAAAGGCGACCGAGGGTGGGGTCAGCATCGCGGACCCCAAAGGTCCGTCCCTTTCTTTCTCACGCGAGAGCGAGGGCTTATCGGGCGTGTGTGCGCTGCAGTGTTCGAGTGGAAGACGCTCCCGCAGGGCTCGGTCGTCGTTGACGTCGGCGGCGGGATCGGCTCTGTCGCGGTGCAGCTCGCGGAGCCGCACCCGAACCTGCACGTCGTCGTCCAAGACCGCGCGCAGACGATCGAGCTCGCGCCTAAGGTGTGCCCTTCCCTCTGTGTCGCACTCGCCCTGCATGCTGACGAGAGCCACTAGATCTGGGGCGCGGCGCACAAAGAGCTGTTCAACTCCGGTCGGGTGTCGTTCCTGGCGCAGGACTTCTTCGCGCCGCAGCCGGCGGCGCTGCAGGTCGCGGGGGTGGGCACCGTCGCGCACCCCGCCGCGTACCTCGTCACGCGCGTGCTGCACAACTGGCCCGACGCCGAGTGCATCCGGTGCGTCCCGTCACTCTTTCACTCTTTCCCTGCACTAACGCGCCGATGCAGGATCCTGAGCCGGCTCCGCGCGGCGGCGGGCCCGGACACGAAGCTGGTCCTGCACGAGATCATTCTCCCGCTCGCGTGTGCCGAGCCCAAGACCTCCGCCTCTGCGGCAGAGACGGAGGTGGACGCGGGTGGACGCGCGCTCGCCCCGGCCGGCTCGCCGCTCCTCCCGAACCTCGGCAAGGCCGCGTCGGCGTCGTACCTGCTCGACCTCACCGTGCGTCCCGCTCGCCTTTTCCCCGCTCGTTGTTCCAGAGCTGATGCGCACGGCAGATGATGACGATGATGGACTCGCGCGAGCGGACGCTGGCCGAGTTCCGCGCGCTCGCGGGTGAGGCGGGGTGGCGGATCGTGCACGTGCTGCGGGGCGTGTCGGTCGCGTCGTGGGGGTATTTGGTCGCTGTGCCCGCTTGAGCGGCAGATGGCGCGATTCCCGCCGGGACTTGCGTAGCATAGTTGAGAGACGGTTTCAACAACCGTCGTGCCCTTTTGGGCATCTGTAGTTGTATTCGATTGTAATCTATTAACGCCCATTGTCCGGTACCTGAGCGTACCCGGTCGCGCTTGCCGAGGGACCCACAACTCGCCGTCCCGTGCGCTGATTGGCCCACAGCCGCCGGATGTGACTCGACGCTGATCTGTAATCTCCGCGAGCGTCCTGCATATCCGTCTTCTCCTCCACCATTCGGGACGCGGTTCGTACACGATCATGGCGCCACCGCTGAAGGACGTGCTGCTCATCGGCTACGGCGCGGTGGGCGCGG